>JAQQZS010000019.1:11516881-11529052 GCA_030068045.1 Platyallabes tihoni | reverse complement strand
TACAAATAACATAATGAATTTTATGATGAAGGCCTAATATGAGCTTCACCTGTTTCAAAAGCTAGCAGCCGCCACTGCAACTGACGTTGACAAAACTGCATCTGAACAAACCACAATACTTCTGAAATAATGGCATATGGACAGATGACACCAAAGTGGAGTTGTTTGAGCTTAATGCCAAGTGCCTTGTTTGTGGGGAAACTAAACAGCATTTCAGCCGAAACACCTCATAATCACTGTCAAGCACAGCTGTGGATGCATGATGATTTGGGCTTGTTTTGCAGGCACAGGACCTGGACACCTTGCAGTCAATAAGTCGACCATGAAATTCTGTGTATTCTATAAAAAAAATGTGAGGCCAACTGTCAGACAATTAAACATTCGGGCAGGCAACAGTAAAATGATCTGAAGCACACCAGGAAATCTACAGTACATCAGAATGGCTGAAAAATAACAGAATGAAGGTGTTGGAATGGTCTAGTCCAGACCTCAATCCAGTTGAAATGATATGGCAGGACCTTACCAGAGCTGTGCATAAGTGAATGTCCAAAACCTTTTTCAAAATATTCAACCATTATTATAAAATATGTTTTTTGTTATTTAGTGTATACATCCATCTTCAGTAACTGCTTCAGCCTGGTCTGAGTCACAGTAGCTCTGTAGTCAATCTGCGTGCAATTGATAAGAATTTACCAGACAATAATCCCATATCTGAAGATAATTATATCATCATGAAGATAGTAGCTGATAAATGGTTACCAAAAACAACATGGCACATATAATAAAAATAATATAAAAAGTTTTTTTCCTGCTTTGCAACATTAACATAATTATTAATGACACCAAGGAATATAATCACTTTTCACCAGAAAAACATTTCTAAGTCTTTCTACGAAAATAAGCACATGTGCAGGCATATACAGTAGCTGGGATATTTAGGCATCAGACTAGCACACACAAATTTATCCAAAGAGCTTATTAGTGCTTGATATGATACAAGGCTTTTTCATTATAGCCCGTGTTGGTTTGAGAACAGTATGCAAATGTCTATTCAGAATTGTGATTACAGATTTAATAATTCTTTCAATTCTGAGTTTCATTCTGTTGCCATTAACAGTAACACAGAAATGGATAAAGCACACTGAAGTATAAAACACAGAACTAAAAACAGTCGTCTAGATAAGAAGAATGCGTGTCAGATATAATGAATTACTTCACTGCACCAAAGACTCAACCGCTTTTAGCTTTGACCTGGCCTCTAACAAGACCCATGTAGATAGAGCAGGAATCGACATGGAATCCTATGCACATTTTTCCTCTTACTCTCTTTTGCTGTCTTTTTTTTTTTTTTTCACTGGGGAATTTGCACACAAAAGCTGCTGGGCTCCTCTATCTGCGGACCAGTATAGACACAGCATTTTTAAAAGCTTCAACAGGATTAAAGACTGTGATTTCCCTCCAAAGCTCTCACTCTTACCTACTAAGTTTTATTCCGTGTGAGAATTTAGCTTGGGTTTTATGTGTCAGTATGTGTCTAGTTGTTTCACATTCAAAGAGGGCTTTTTGTGGAAAGAACTTTTTAGCCACATATATACAGTATTTGCCAATTTTTTGTTTCGCACAATGCCAAGAGATAAATCTTAGAACCTATATTATTTATTATCAGTTATGTCATAAGAACAAGTTAATCTAGTGCATTTATGACAATTTTTTAGCAATTAAAGAAGGTTTTTTTAAAGAAGTGGGTGTTTTTTGTTGAGACAATATGTCACCATCTTTTTGGTAACGGTCAAATTACTCTGCATGAAAAGACAGCTGTCACTAAGAGATGTGGGCAGTAAATCACATGGCTTGAAGCCTCAGAACGTAATAGCATATCCTGTATTAGATTTCTACACAGTTGGCTATTCTTTCATGCATTCCTGCATTTTGTAAATTGAGTGAAAACATACTCTGGACTTTAAGATCACCATGTGCCATTGTTCCAGTGACCAAAGAAAAGCAGATATATTTTATTTATTCATTCATTTATTTATTAATTAATTTATTATTTAAAAAAAAGTGTCTACATTTACATTTACATTTAGGCATTTGGCAGACGCTTTTATCCAGAGCGACTTACAAAAAGTGCTTTAAAGTTTACATCACTGGATACATACTTACACTGGGTTAACTAGGTTAATAACTAAGTGCCATTTCATGTCTACATGTGTACTGTATGTGTAAAAGAACATTGGATTTATAAGTTCATATTTATAGTACGTTCTACATTCTCAACAAATATGACTATTTCAGCAGTGGACCAAAACTCTGCAAACATTTATACAATAGCATGTAAACAAACAAAAAAAATATTAAATGTTTTATGCAAATTCAAATTGTCAAACATTCTTCCACATACTGTATATCACCAATGTATCTATTTATCTATCGATCTATCAATGTCTATATATGTATCAATACTATGTGAGTATGTTAGTATGTCCAGCTTTATGTAATAAGTTTGGACGGTCATCTTCATTAATCATACCGTGTGAAGTACAACAGATGTGTCTTTATATACAGTAAACTGCACTGACTTGTCTAATTCCAAGAACCGCGGTCAGGGACTTTCTTAGGATTCTTCGAAATCTGAATCCTTGAATAGTGCTGGTACAAAATAGATAAATAAATAAATTAAAGATCCTTTGGCCTATAAAACATGGAAGCCTCAAGATTTTAGTACATGTGCTATGTAAACAACAACAAAAAACAACAACAGAACAATAATAAAACATTTTATATATTACTAATACACATTATACTGTATATACAGTGCTCCACAAAAGTATTCATATCCCTTGACCCTTTCCACATTTTGTCACATTACAACTACAAACGTACAGTAAATGTTTTTTTTTAGGATTTTATATGACAGACCAACACAAAGTGGCACAAAATTGTAAAGTTGACTTCAGAAGGCATCTAATTAGTAAATAGAGTTCACCTGTGTTTAATCTAATCTCAGTAAATATATAACTGTTCTGTGTAGTCATCGGAGGAACAGAGAGAAAACATTAGTAAACAAACAGCAGCATGAAGACCAAGGAACACCCCAGACAGGTCAGGGATAAAGTTGTGGAGAAATTTAAAGTAGTTCAGTATATAAAAAAATTATACAAACTTTTAACATCTCACGGAAAACTGTTCACTCCATCATTCGAAAATGGAAAGAGTATGGCACAGCTGCAAACCTACCAAGACATGGCCGTCCACCTAAACTGACAGGCGAAGCAAGAAGTGAGTTAATCAAAGAAGCACCTAAGAGGCTCTTGGTAACTCTGGAGGAGCTGCAGAGACCCAGTTGCAGACACAGCAAACATGTGGAAGAAGGTCCTCTGGTGAGATAAAACCAAAATTTATCTTTTTGGCCAAAATGCACCACGATATATGAGGCAGAAAACTGTTTGGTGGGAGCATCATGTTGTGGGGATGCTTTTCTTCAGCAGGGACAGGGAAGCTGGTCAGAATTCATAGGAATATGGATGGAGCCAAATACGGGGCAACCTGAGACAAAGAGTTTGCAAAAAACTTGAGACTGGGGCAAAGGTTCAACTCCCCAGCAGGGCAGCAACTCTAAACATACAGCCAGAGCTAACATAAAATATTTTAATTCAAAGCACATTCATGTGTTAGAATGGCCTATCCAAAGCACAGACCTAAATCCAATTGAGATTGTGTGCTCAAGACTTGAAAATTGCTGTTCACAGATTCTCTCCATCCAATTTGACTGAGCTTGAGCTGTTTTGCAAAGAAGGCAAATTTTTTACTCTCTAAAGGTGCAAAGCTGGTAGAGACATACCCCAAAAGTTGCCTTACAGCTGTAATTGCAGCAAAAGATGGTTCTACATAGTATTTACTCAGGGGGGCTGGATAAAAATGAACGCAACACTTTTTTGATATTTATTTGTATTTTTTTAATTCATTCATTATTTTCACTTTACAATTATGTGCATTATGTGTTGGTCTATATCATAGAATCCCAATAAAAAACATTTGGGTACACATGTTTCTGGTTCTAACTTGACCAAATGTTAGAAATGTATGGAAATTTTAGAAATGTATGGACATGTTAGAACTGATTACAAGAGAGGCATTCCACAAGTTGTGGTAATGGATGGTAACAGTACTTGGATGTTTACTGTAACTATGTTTAACCATGAATTGATTTTACCCTGAAATCCAGAACTTAACAGATCTGATATTCTAAAGCAGAATAAGTGGAAATATGAAGAGAAACTTATGAGATTAATAGGAGTGTCTATCGCCTCCTTGGACTATTCTCCCCACCTTATGGCTACATAATACCAGTAAACTAAGTTTACCCCTGTTCATTACACTAACTTTCAGTCCCTATCTGTTGGTCGCCAGCTAAACCAGCAACAGTTAATATCAGCACAACAGTACTTCCCCTTATGTGATTTTGCTTAAGTATATTGCTTCTATTCCACCCACAACCACAATGCTCTACGCAATATTCATTCAAGCACATGTCCAAGGTCACAGAAGCTTACTCTATTATGTTTTGTTGCTGAGACTCTTTAAGTAATTATTTATATATTTATACATAATGATTAAGCGGTAGGCCTGCCACATCCTATCCAGATGTCATTGGATCACATCCCAGCCAACCCATTGGGGTCACAGGACAACCTTAGCGCAGGTCTCGGATATAAATGGGACGGTTGCATAAGCAGGGGCATCTGGCAAAAAACCTCTTCCAAAATAAATAGAAGCCCCTAATAGAAGCAAAACAACAACACAACATAATCCAAAGGACCTAGATGCCTGAACCTCACGTCCATAATCTACAGTATGATGGTCTTTCTAGAAAGTATTGCTATTTAACTTAAATAGCATTGCTATTTAACTTCACTGGAAATAAGAAGGCTGGAACAACCATGTTCCAACATGACAATGCCCTTGTCCACAAAGCACAGTATGTCAAGCCTGAAACGTTTGCCACGGTTGGTATAGAAGTACTTAAGGAGTGTGCGCAGAGCCCTGACCTTAACTCAACTAAACACTATTGGGATGAATTGGAATGCTGACTGCTCCACAGGCTTCTTTGGCTAACAATCTGTCCCTGACCTCACCAATGCTCTTGTGGTTGAATGAACATGGATCCTCACAGCCACACTCCCAAATCTAGTGGAAAGCCTTCCCAAAAGAGTGGGGATTATAATAACAGCAAAGGGAGTCTGGAATGGGACGGGACGTTTAATAAGCACATAATAGTCTTTCAATCTGGTGTCCACAAACCTTTGGCCATAAAATGTAACTTTCGGTGTCCAACCTCAGTTAGTGAATATATGACGTTATTCTTCATTCATCTTCAGTAAATGATTTCATCTGGTAAGGGTCCTGATTCTCTCCCAGGAACACTGGATGGAGGGCAGGAATACATTGTGAATGAACTAGCAGCCCATTGCATATATCAAGAACACACATGTTCACTTCAGGGCTAATTTAGTATAGTCAATTCGTCTACTGACATATTTTTGGGAGATAAGTCAAGATCTCTATATTGTTATTCACTTATTATGTGAAAAAAATACACAAATGTATATGAGGCATTAAAAATTGATTGAGGGAATATTGGATTAGGTAAGAGAAACTTAGCATGTATCCATTTAAAGCCACTGTACTATAATGACAATATGCCTAGAAGAAGCTCTCCTCCTTCATTTTGGTACCTCTGTTCTGGCAAAGCACCCACCGCAGATACTAAGCCTAATGCTAAAGATGTGCTAAGCAATGACTTCAAGGTATGATTAGGAGAGGTCCATGGATGGCTGAACCACAAAAACTCTGATTTGGCAGCAAATGAAAGGAAAGGAAGGCTTGTATACTGGCATTTAAAGCAATAGTTCCTGTATGGCTAATTATCAGATCAAAGAATTCCAGCAAGAACCAGATTACCTTGACAGTGGGAAGTAAAGGTTCTCAGAAGTAAAGTAACTAACACATAATTTAATTGCACTGTTTTTTCACTTGTAAATAAATTATGTTATACTTAACATTACAATGTCTAGTGCAAATAAAATGTTTATTCAGGTAAGAAAAAAATGCAATTCTGCAAATGTTCTGCGAGAGTAATTAGATCAAAGCATGTCATACTGTATATCTTCCATTCATAGAAAGACACTCAGCTTCACTTCAGTTAGTTAACAAAAAGTGGGATAAGAGAGCCAAAACTTTAAGAAATGATAAATTAAGTACCAGGTTTTGTTCACAACATTGTCTTTTGGTTTCCTCAGCAAAGCTAGCTTGCGATCATTTATTTCCGAATCACATAATAAACTAAGGAGATTACGGTTACTATATTTTTATTGGTATCATGTTGAAAGATTGAGCTACACAGTTAAGAACACAACCCACAAGATTTTAATTCTATATGTAACTTTTTCTACTAATCCCCTTATCCTATATACAGCATCTTCACCCACTTACGGAAAACTTATGACTTGCTTTTCTGCAACCATTTCACCACTTCTGTTTGCAAAAAGGAGATTTTTTTTTTCATTTGTTAAATTTGTTAAAGACTAGCAATATTTTGGGCTTGGATTGTCACGCATGCTGTGACTCTGGTTTCGTGTTAAAACAAAGTTCCCTTAAATGAGTTCCTCTTTTTCTCATAAATGATAGAACAAGGCTATTTAACAATCTCTGGTCAAACAGCCTTTAACCAAAACAAATGCCATGATTGCTGGTTAATTTTTTGAAAGAAAGCATCATGCTGAGATCAGATGATTTACTCTCACTCGTAGCACCTACGGCAGTGAATTTGCTGACCTCAGAGCCCTCTAAATACTTCCACAGGGGGCACATACGGTGGTTGGGGGCTGGGGGCTGTGAGGTTGTTAGTACTGAGAAGAAAGCTCACATGTGGTTCAGATTTACAAGTTTTTCCCCTTTGATTTTGATGAGTCAAGGATATGGTGAACAGGGAATACGGAAACATTATTATAATATTAAGATCATGGCAGCTAAGTGTGAACAATTTTTATCACTATTCACTACATTAATACTAAAGCACAGTAGATTCATTCACTCAGTAGATTCATTCAAATCATAAGTATCTCTGATTAATAAAGGTACCAAAGATTTTTAGTTTAAAAAAATTATGCATTTGGTGCCTACAATGTAAAATCCCCAGTATTGATTTAACACTTTTTTTTTACGGTTCATTTGAGTCCACCTGGACCTGTATAAACACTCAATGGTTATTTAATCATCTGTTTGAGTACTACCACTGGGGATATTGTTGTTTACCCAGGAAAGAGTTTTAGACATAATGTGAAACTTTAGTGACTAACTTTTAGTGATTAAATTTGTAGCTCAGTATGCTGGTGATGTTTTTGAAAGATCTTTGGTTTTTTATAAGGAAAAACTGACAAGATGGTGAACCAGAACCCACGGTTTAATCAGTGTGAGTCTTTAGCACCTACTCACCTACCTGCAGTGTATGGAAGGTTTTGCACCAGCCCTTCATTCCAGTTTCAAAGAGTACATCATTACCATGAAGCCTGAGGCATTACAGTTCTACACACTGAACTTAATTACCAATTATATTTTGTGAAAGGCATTTTGATTTTAGATGGTCTGCCATATGACATCAACTATTTTTAAATCATGCAATACATGCCCCCTTTGTCCCAGAGATATTTTTCTTACATTGTGTGATCTTTTTTTGTGTATAAATTACAGTATGGATGCAGCAGATTGACTTCTAATTGTGCAGGTCTGAGGGAACCTAAACTGGGAGATCATTCATTGGGGTCCACAAGAAAGTGGGTGGGGGTTGGCTGTGGACATTGTGTCAAGCGAAGTATTGCAGACAAAAAAGGGACAGTAGTGTGACAGCTGTGCCCAAAGCAGAGGCCAAACAGGTGGCCTACTTAGCACAGCTCAAGTCAGAGGCTGACAGGGCACCTTCAATAGATTATTTCATAGATTTTTGACCTAATGTGTTATTAGGTCAAAACGGTACTGGCTGACTTCCCAGAAAGTAAATTAATTAACGATCTCACTATAATGGTGGTGATGTGACAGATCCTAAATATTTTAAGGTTAACTAGTTTCCAAACTACACACAATATACATAACTTTGACATGAAAGTCTCATAATATTGTATTGAGTTTTCATAAAAGTGTTAAAAATAGTAAAAACTTGCTCACTTTTCTTAGTGGCCAGAGACAATATTAATAGCTATGCTATTACACTTGACATAGTCCAAAATGTAATCACTTTACTTATGAGCCACACAAAACAAACATAAATCTGTAGTTATAATTACGTAAATGGGACTGCAGATAGTTTTATTACAAAAGCCAGGTAACCTTAATATTTACACAGGGAAATATTTATTTAGTCCGTCCAATCGTAAGTGTAGTTTGAATACTTATTTAAAAAGTGCCATACTGTACAGTATATACATCAAATTTTGAAAATGCATTCACTTCTGATTTCTGGCAAAGATGAATACAAATGTTATTGAGCGATTGTAACTTTCTGAGCCTGAGATGAATAAGCAGGCTGGTGTGTTCTTCTTAAAGGTCCAGGATGCCCTAAATAATTACTAGAGGATGGACCATCACAACATCCAGAACTTTTTGAACTTCAGTTCTCCCTGTGTTCACACAAATATCTTTAAGGTGCTTTGGTTTCTTCACACTGATTAAAACATACAGATAGGTGGACTGACTATACTAAATTACCGATGGCTTATGAATGAGTAAGAATTATTATTATGATTATTATTATGATGATGATGATGATGATGATGATTATTATTATTATTATTATTATTATTATTATTATTATTATTATTATGCACACACATTGTATAGTTCTTTTTTTTTTTTCTTCTGAGTGTGGCGTTTTGCTTGAGCAGTTAAAGTGTTATACTCATGCCTGTAGAACATGCTCTTCAGAGAGGGGATAAAGTGTGAAGAGGATAAAACCATCATTAGGTCAATACCTCCTCACAGGCAAAGAGCAGCCAAGCAGGAATGGAGGAGAGGAAATGTTCCCAGCAGAAGAGTAATTGGGAGTAATTGGACACACAGACAATTGGATGCTGAGACACACAGACATTTATCCTTATTCTCTCATGTTCAGTCTACGTGGGACTTTACAGTCTTTGAATTGGTGAGAATTGCCTTTAGTGATCTGGTGAACAGGATGTACAGGAAGGATTAATGTAGCTTCACTTGGAAGAGCTTTAGAGTTCTAGCACCAAAAAAAAAAAAAACAGATAACAGTTGAGGTGAAGAAAGCTGGATTTAACCCAGTCGTGAGTAATGAACTCTGCAGAAAACTAAGGAGAATGTACATGTCTGACAGGAAGTGGGTCAGACAGTAAACAAAGTTAATCATAAATGCACAATGCTTGTCTTACAGTACTATAGGACCTATATTTTTGTTTTATACCTAAATGTATGTAGGTTTAAAGAATAATTATTCTTAGCTTTAACTTGTCTGGGGCTAATCAAAGATCAAGAATAACATTAATGAATATGTGTAATACAAACCAAAAATTAATATTATTGCTACTTTTGACTGCATGTTCTGAACAAGGTATAAAAACAGAACCATTAGTGAGTCATTTATACAGAGTCATATAATGCAGGTCATTTAGCCTCCTTGTAATAAAACCGAATTACTTAAATGTACTGCTATAAATGTATCAGTATGCATTTATACTTCAGATGTATTAAACTGTGTCACATAACAGATTAAATGGTAACGACATTTAATTGTGATCGAAATTCCTATTTTAAATCTTGTTGAGAACTAAATTTCCATACAAATTTTGTAATGATTTGCAGATCATTACAGATCATAGGGGGGAAAAAGATTGCTTGAGGGCTTATCCAAGCTGAACTGTCTACAAAATCATCAATATAGTGGCATGTGGATGTCTTGGCTGTAATACAGCTTCAGTGTTTCTTCCAAAAACATTGAATCACTTTTGCTATTCAGAATGTGATGTGCAGATAATTCAAGGGTTTTAAAGGACCTAAAGAGAATAGAATAAGCAAGTCAGTGATTGTTCTTTAAACTCAGTTGACTATTGATTATAATGCTTACAAGATCTAACAAGGGTTGGCACCCTTAGGATGTGGTTATTTGTGGTTTTTGCCATAATTAAAATCATCATCATTGAATAATAATAATAATAATAATAATAATATTTTTACTCGATTCCCGTCTCTGTGTGCATGGAGTTTGCATGTTCTCCCCGTGCTTGGTGCCCTAAGTCTCCTGGGATAGGCTCCAAGTTCCCGCGACCCTGAATACAGGATAAACCGGTATAGATGATGAGTGAATGAGTGAGTGTTCTTTTACCATATGCATCTCAATCATGCAGGAATTCAATAATTCAATCACGTGGCAGAAACACAAAGAATAACATCATGCAAATACAGGTCACAAGCTTAACCTAAAGTTAACAGAATGAGAAAGAATGACCTCTGTGACTTTAACCGTGGCTTGGAGGTGGGTACCAGATAGGCTGCCAGAGAATTTCAGAAACTGCTGATGTCTTGGGATTTTCTCTATTTCTTTTCTCAAAAATGTGTAAAAAATTATCCCATGAACAGAGGGTCTACAGACTGCCAAACACTCGTTGATGAGCAACACTCATTGATGTGAAAAATCACAGACTGATTTCAACTGACAGGAAGTCTATAGCTATTTTCTGTTCAGTAAAACCAATTAAATTGAGAAGAAACAGCTTTGCTCATGATTTCTTTTAAAAATCTCTTGAGCTCCATTTACTCCAAGCCTATAATTTCTCATAATTACTGGTTGTTTTCTTATTTTATTGCCAGGTCATGTTCATTTGACTTCATTCAGTCAATTCATTAAACAGAACACTCAGTGATAACAGTACAGAAGTGCATATAATTTTTGACAGTCTGACAGGCTCAACCTTTTATGTAAGACAGAGATGAACACATGCAGGTCTATCATACTGTACACACCTGTTGTTATTGTTGTGATAAGTCAGCTACTGTGCATCATCTATTGCTTCATATTTGTTATAAATGTTGAATGCATTTCTGGGTATTGTCTGTATTTGTCTGTTTCAATCATTCGAAATCCAACCATTTAAGATTTTTGAGATTTTTGAGACTTTTTTTTTATTGACACGGCAACACAAGCCAAACTTTATTCCCTTTTTGTTGGTGCTGTAAAAAATTCTGTCTATGAAAAATTATTTTCTGTTTTGATTTGTCTGTGGAGAAAAAAAAACATTTTTAGAGCATTTACAGTAGGTTTTACTTATTCTAAAATCTATTACTGTACCTGGGTCAAACTGATAAAGAAACTCATAGCTGACATTTTTTTAATATACAGCCAGACATACGGTCAGTCATTAAATGTGCAGCTGGTGTTTAAAGTTTACATTAGAAACAGATATCAGACTTCATATAGGTGACCTTCAATATAGCATTGTGTACCTAAACATTGCTTTCGGTGGCATCCCCAGAATCTGCAGCAGTTGCAGTATGATACAGTAGGTGATTTTGGATGATGACCTGGATTTATGAACCATGAAGCTATTTATTTAGCTGTTGGTGGGCATCCAGAACCCGTTCATGAATTGGATATTTAAATGACATCACTGGTCAGGTCAGAGAGACAATCACAGCTGTAACTTAAGGCGAGCTAGCGTGCCATCAGGTCTATAGATCTGTGTTGAAGAGGGATGTGTGACTTTTGAATGACCCCTTTTGTGCTGAGTGTTCAGCCTGTTTAACAGTTCAGCAAGTTATTTTTCCTAACTAACTTACTGTACATTCTGTAAATTGTTCTCAGAAACACTATTCTAAGTATCAGGACAAGGTATGCTTTCATTCACATTATACTGTTTTGGCCATCATAACACCTGGCATTAGCATTACCATAAATGTGAAATGTCTAAACACGCGAGGGAACCAACCTAAACGATGCCAAAAAAAAATAATATATATATATATTTGTAATAAATATTCAAGAATAATCTCTTAAATTGATGTTCCCTTTTATTTATGCTTTTTATACATATTCAATTCAATTCAATTCAATTTTATTTGTATAGCGCTTTTAGCAATTGTCATTGCCTCAAAGCAGCTTTACAC
>JAQQZS010000019.1:11493877-11505094 GCA_030068045.1 Platyallabes tihoni | reverse complement strand
CACCACTTTGTATTGGTCTTTCACGTGGAATTCCAATAAAATTGATTCATGTTTGTGGCTGTAATGTGACAAAATGTCACAGGGGAAAAGTTCAAGGGGGCCGAATACTTTTGCAAGCCACTTATATATATATATATATATATATATATATATATATATAAAAGAAAGAGTCTATTCAATTATATATTTACGTTTCATACATTGGAGGAAATGAAAACAGGCTCAAAAATTTTTTGTCACAACATCACTTAAAACTGACTGAACAGAATTTAATGAAACTTTGTCAGTCCTGTAGTATTTGCCTAAGAGCCCAGTGCACTAAAATAAATTTTGAGTAAAGCTGATGTTATGAACATGTATATGCCAGCTTTATAACTCTCCTTTTAACAGGAAGTGTATTTGGCTGGCGACGAAAGGAATACAACTTGTAAAACGTGTAACATGTAAAACAAGGCGTAAAATACTCATTCTTACAAAAAAAAATTTTTGTATTAAAAAGGTAGGCAGAGAGTTCTGCCATGCAGAAAGACAGGCAGACATGTATGTGGGCTTTAACCTGAAATAATAATATCACTAACTCCAGTTATATTTAAACTTCATCCAAGTCTACACTTCTGCCTACGCTGTCAACACTCTGCAAAAACATTTTGTTTTGAGATGTGAAAGCATCCTCCCTATAGTCCTGATCTTGCTTCATCGGACTTTCACCTGTTTGACCCCTAAAAGGAGAGGACAAACATTCACCTCTGATGAATACTGTAAGTGAAGACTGCGATGCATTTATGGCTCACAGCTCAGATGGACAAAGTATATTGAAAAGCAAAAAAAATTATGTCAAAAAAATATGTATTTGTCTTTTCTAACACAATCTGAGTTCATGTTTCACTATGCCAGAACAGTAGTAGTACATTTATAGTATAATGTACTTTTTCAGGTCAAATACTCATGAATACAAGTCAAGATACTTAAACTCCTCCATCATGGACAAGGTATTTACCCTCACCTTAAGAGAGAGTGACAAAAATTAATATGCAATCAAATATATTTGAAGCACCCCTCACATTCCACGTTGCGGTACCTGTCAGTATTTGACATTTGTGTCCTCTTGGTGCCAATGGTGACTCGGTTATGTCTCTGGAGGAAAATAAAAGTTCTGTCTATTTAAAAAATGAGAATAAATTCTGTCTTTAAAAATTTGAAAATGTGAATAGATATTCATCATTAAGATGGCTTAATTTGAATTTTTTTTCCCCTCAAAAAGATCCAGATTCTGTACAGTATATTGAAAGTCTACTGTCCAAAGCATTCCAGGTTATAAGATAATATTTAGGTAACATATGCTTACCAAGCCATCTAAATAATTTACAATGGCACAATAAGATTTACACCTATAAGAGAATGTCAACAAACAGCAAACTGACAACTGTCACACTATATTTATACAGCGTTAACGTAAATTTTCATCTAATTTTAACTTTCATGATTGAGCATTGCAGCTGAAAAGGTGACTCTGATGCAGGTTTGGTACTGCAATGTACAGTAAATGATATGTATTTCGCAGTGTCTCCATCGGGAGCGTGGCCACATTTGATTCTGTGACGCTCTGTGTCTGTTTGTAGGGGTGGTGTTATGTTTGGCAGTAGGGTGAGGCTGTGTGTGAGCATGTGCTGAATCAGTCTTTTCTCCCAGCACCGGGGTCACAGTCAGCAGACCCTACTGCGCTATGAAGTGAAAAGGATAGCAAAGTTGGTGCGATGACTCCACCTGCAGGCCCAAGGCAATGCAAATAAGTGTGTGTGTGTGTGTGTGTGTGTGTTATTTATACTTTCAGCAATTCTAAAATGATCTACTATAATCACTTCTATGCTACATTTATTTCCAGTGATGACACAAAACACTGATGTCCCACTGAACAAATGTAGTCCAAAATGAAGCACAGTATAAAAAAAAAGCTATTTATTTTTGGATCATGAGCTGCATGTCTCATAGCAGGAATAGAAATTAATTTATTCATTTATTTACAGTATGAATTGATATTTCAAGGATATATGTATGTATTTATTCTCTGTTTAGTATCTTGTAGTGCAATTACCAGAAAGAAAATAAAGAAAATATGAAATGCTTGTTCCACATGGTCCATGCTACAACTTCACCCGGTACTATTTAACTTTCCAGTACTCAATTGTAAAAGACAAATCATTTCTAATTGCTGTAATTGGTTTTTAAAAGTAATGACAAGTTACTGATAGCTAGTACAATTCTTTTGTCCTTTAACAGACCTTCTATTCAGTATCATAACCAGCCATAACTGGCTTACACCATCTGTTTATGACTAATTTGAATGTTTGTTATTTTTAAAGACATGATAGCTTAATGGTTAGCACTGTCACCTCGCTCCTCCAGTGTTGTGGGATCAAATCTCACCTCAGGTCTTGTGTGTGTGAAGTTTGCATGTCTTCTCCATGCTGTTGGGTTTCATCCAGGTAGTATACAGTACTCTGATTCCCACAGTCAAAAAAACATGGTATAGGCTGATTGGCATTTCCAAATTGTGATTGGCGTGTGAGAGTGTGTGTGCTTGTGCCCTGGCCAAGGGATACATACAGTACAATTCAAAACAGGATAAGTGGTATAGATAATTGTGGATAAATGGATTAGATATAACAAGGAGTAAATGGACATATATTACAGGTAGAAACTGAATTTGTGATTGGGGAACTGAAGAAACACAGACCACAGATTCAACAGAAATTATCTAAAGAATGTTTTAAGCCAGTTATTATCAAGTTTGTTGCTTTCTTTGATCATGCACAATTAAAATGGGCATAGAAAATCAAATCTTAAATTAATTTTGCTCTTGTCATTCGAATTGCAGTTCTGCGTTTTTTTGTTTCTGAACAAATGAATGGTCACATTTACGGTGCCATTACATGCCATTGTAAGTATAGCATTATGAAAAATACAACGGCTGTTACTTTGAATTCCTAAAATTCTAAACTCTTTAGGGTTCTGAACGTCTCCCCTCACATACATTAATGTATATTTACAGATTTGCTGAAATAACAATGCTAAACTCTCTTTCAGAAAAATAAATAAATACATAAAAAAATTCATTTACAAATGCCTGTGTTGGTCAATTTTAAACTTTTGTGAATCCAAGAACAACAGCATTACCAATAGTCTTATGTAGTTCAGTTTAATACTGAGTCGTTTGGCTGGGGCTGTTTTTTGTAGCTTAGAAACTGCTTCACAATAAGTGTGGATCCTAGAAAATGATTTTTTTTTTTTTAAAAAGAAAAGAAAAAAGTCAAGTCACTCTAGGGCAAGATTTTTTACTTTTACTTGTTTAAAGAACAGCTCCTGGAAGCCCTAGGGGGGTGGTGACATGTTTCAGCAAATTCCCACCACAATTAAAACTAGCAAACTGTTTGGGAACATATAAAGTCTGGCACAATTTAATTATTTTTTTGTGTTTTTGTTGGAAATGAATTTGCAGCGGTGCACATTTTTGCAATACCTTATATTTGCAGTAGAACTGCACTAGAAATTTAGCCCAACTTAAGCTTAAAAATAAAACCACATTTTCAAGTTCAAGTTCAAGTTCTTACAATATATCTCAACAAACAAACGAATATGCTTTTCTAAAGTGTTGTTTTATAAAGCTTATGCAGACTATTCATTGCGCATAATATCTCAGCAAAAAAGAATACATTTATAATATACTACTACTATACTATAATTACTTATATATTCTATAATATTTAATATTAAAATGCAATGTATAAATAAAACTAATGAATATTTTATTCATTCATTCATTCATTCATTCATTTTCTATACCGCTTAATCCTGTGTTCAGGGTCGCGGGGGACCTGGAGTCTAATTAGTTTAATAGAACTAAACATAGAAAAACAGAAAATGTCATTGATTACAGTCCTCATGTGATATAATAATTTGCTCTAAAGGTTCCAGAGCAGTAGAAAAGTGTTTGTAATAAAAAGGAATGAAGTGGATTATTTTTCCAAAATGCATTTGGTAGTAGGAAGTAAATAGGAAGTAAATATATCATTAAAATAAACATATTAAACACTTTTGATAAGTTCCATATTTGGCCTTTTATTCATTATTTCAATTATTATTTTCTGACAGTAGGTTGTCTATAATAAAGCATTTAATTTAAAAATTGTAATAACTTAATTTTAGAAGTATTAAACACCTACTGAGCAAAGCATGATATGTTGCCACCAGATTTTCAAGTAAAAGAAACAGATGTTAACTTCACATTGCTTCTTTCTGTCACATGATGAGTCGATATTTTCAAGAGTGTTTTACATGTGTTTAAAGGGTTTGGGAAGAATTTTAAGCCAAGAAAATGATTCCTACTGTACACCCTGTTACTGCTTTTGGAGCCATTGGTGTTTGTATGCACCAAATCTCCAAATTTTTTCCCCTTGATTTAATTTGCTGGCCAAACTTTCTGTTTGAGCCACTACAAATTTGCATTTTAGAGCAGGAATGTGCTATATAATACTAAATTACATACTTAAATAAAGACAAATACAACTGCAGGATGATTTATCCATTGTGAGAAAACTGAGTGAAAAATCTATGCAAAATTTATGCTTATATAACCCAAATAATTTTGACAACATTTTAGATAAGTTTATAATTCTTCTTACTAGCATTTTCAAAAAAATAATAGTTTCTTTTCTTAAAAAAGTAGTTCTTTTATTTAGTAATCATTGTGGAGTAATTAGCAATATAGATTTTTATATATATTTTAAAACAGAGAATTTTAAAGACTTTCTTTAAAGACAGTCAACAGACAGCCTGGGGCTACAACAGTGTGCCCACTGGGAAGCATTCATTCATTCATTCATTCATTCAGTCAGTCAGTCAGTCATTCATTCAGTCAGTCAGTCTTTCATTTTCAGTAAGCATTTTGTCTGACACTTTATATTTTTCATAATTGTGTGTCGTTGTATTATCAATCCTTGGGAGGAAATTGAAAATAATCATATGATAAGAGGAGGAATTCATTCATTCATCTTCTATACCGCTTTATCCTTGATCAGGGTCGCGGGGGGACTGGAGCCTATCCCAGGAGACTTTCGGGCACAAGGCAGGGTACACCCTGGACAGGGTGCCAATCCATCGCAGGGCAAGAGGAGGAATTAATTGAAATTAATTTTCTCCCTGCTGCTATTAGACTGTACAATCAGAACTGCTACCAGTGAACCACTCACTGCATACTGTCATTATTACTGTGATATACTGTATACCTTAATTTTTACGATAGTTACAATATCCTAAATAATAGCTATATTATGTCATGACATCTGTGCAATAACATCTCTTTTTTTCCTAACTGTGCAATATTATATTACCTAGCGCAATTTGATTTAATTGAAAGTGTAAATACTGTGTTGTATTGCTTCCCCCCCCCCCTCCTTTGTATTTATACAATGCACTTTGAATAAATATTTTTTTTATTTTTGATTATGTCTGTTTTTCTCTTTTTGTCTTTATACACGGAACTGTCACTACTTTATGTTTGCACATTGTTCTTTGCTGCTGTAACGTTGAAATTTTCCCACTGTGGGTCGAATAAAGGTATACCTTATCTTATCTTAAACTGATGGATTTCTTTTCCATGTAAGTGTGTGATCAGTTCAAATACTTCTGATAAAAAATAGCTTGTTCTATCTGTTTAATAATAATTTTTAAAGCAGAAATTACTGTGCTTTATTTAACTGTTTATACAATATGTATAACTGAAGCAATGCAGTTTATGTCCTAAATAAAGAATGCTAATCTGCTTATAAAAGTGATTTATCTGGCTTTCCTCAAAAAGCTATGTTTAGAAGTTGGGGGTTACCTGTGTATTCATTCCTTAATTAGTTTTTTGGCCAAATGTAGTTTTTTTTTTGCAGATTTGCCAATATTTCATAATGCAAAGTATAAGCAACTTCTCCCACAAGCTGAAATTTAACAACTTTACTGTTCTCTTGTACTTGTCATTAAATTTTGACAGTTTTTTTGAATGACAGTTCCCTTTCACACTTCCCCCTTCTTAGTGGCTCAATATCCTCTTTTCTGACAGAAACAACTTACAGGACACATGGCCAGCAGTCAGAAAACCCTGATCAGGAAGGTCTGCTCGAAACTCAAACCTCTGTGGCTAAATGGAGCTACTTCCGGTACAATTTCACACAACCCGCAATACTTTTCAATGTTCCATTCATGAAATCGGACATGACTAACAAGCCGAAATGCCCAGCTCACACCCTCAGTGTACATTGCAAAGTCATCGTGGACTGTCTCAATGATTTATATAGCTATAACAGACGAGTAACCGTCACAACGCCATCTGAACCGCAGTGTGATGAAATGCCACTGTTTCGCTGACTGATTAACCTTTTTTATAACTGGAAACTGTGTGCATTAGATTGTGAGTATGAATGCAATCTAAGCAGCTGTGCAGTGGAATCAGAAAGTAAAGACCGTTTTAAAATCTGCTTATACAATGACATCCAGTTGTAAAAAAAGATTACTGTTTTGTGTATCTCAGTAATCATGAATATGAGTTACAATGACTGCAAATCGAGCATTCGTTCAGCCTTATCTGTACTTCTGACATATTCAAGTGAAGTTAGCAGTGGGATGCAGTGCTGATGTGAAAAAGGGAAATTACTAGCATACTGTACTTACACTGACATTTAACATGAGAAAATAAAATCATCCATTTTGGATTCATTCAAAGTGCATGACTATATTCTCACTAATATTTTCAGGATATTCTATTAAACTCTATATTGATACTATAAGAAAACCCGTATAAAGGAATCATGGACAGCAACCATTGACTTGTCTAGTGAGAAATCTACGAGATGATTATGATGGTGTTGAAAGTTGTATTATTGTAGCATTTAAAGCTTTGAAACCAAAGTATGAATAAAAAAAAAACATGTAAATGAAAGAAGTTTAAAATAAAAAATTTAACTCAGACATTCATTATAAAATAAATAGAAATGCGATGGATGCCAGTAAATTAATTTCACTAAAGCATTCATTTATTTCCAGGTAATGGTTTATCCTGTAGAAAGTTGCAGTGGCCCCTGTGAGGTGAAATTGCACTCTGGAATAGTGACTCAAGTTTATTACTAGTAGGTCCACACCATTGAATATAACATGATGATTATAAAATTAATATGTATTTAAAGTGGGGTTTCACTTTATATTAAAGGATCTTAACGCCATCTTTGGGGATCTAAATGAATTACATGACTAATTTATCTGATCAGCTAATCATTAAGCGCGTCATAAATTAGCGAATGGGGTTGGAAGTAAGTTCTCAAGAATTAAGTTAAACTCTATTTTTCCAAATGAGTTTTAAAAGCACAATAGATTCTTATTTTCTGGTGAAGCATATTCAAAAAAGGAAAGCAAAAGGGCACATATTAAATGACAGGACAGATGCATTCTCAGATAGCAGATAACTCCAATCTGGACCCAACTTTCATCACTTTCAACCCTTTTTGGTGGCAAATTTTAAACCAGTTCTTTGTTTTCCAGACAGCCAAATTACAGAAAAAAACATTTCCATCGAGGCACCAACACTTTTGTGGGGTAAAAACAAAGAACCGCTTAATTCAGGAGCTGGGGGCAAGATTATCATGACCAATTAAAAGATTGTGACCGACATCTTTTCAAAATGGACTCAATATGCACTGTGCAGCTCAAATACTTTCTCGTAATGTTTTCCAGGAGAAAAAAGCCAAAGCCACATGGAAGCGCACTATTGCCGCTAGCATCGCCGCTAACATTGCTGGGAATGTAGAGACGCACATAGACATATACAGTGATTTAATGACTTGACTCTCCAGCCCTTGGAATAATAAAAGCAGTCCTTAGGAGGTTCTCTATTGAACTGGCTCTGAACCACCCTAACACCAGCCATGAACTAGCACCTGGTTTACTCTGGAGGCTTTTGCCTCCAACAGATCTGCATCATATCTGATCTCGATCACGTTTTCTGCTATCTGGGACGTTTTTTCCTACCATTTTTCAAGATCTAGTTTGTTGAAAAATATTAAATGGTATAAAAGCTCACTGCAGATATTGATCCCAATGTATTTCCAAAATATCACTTTACCTGTATTCACTGTGTTAATTTTTCAGGGTGGCATATTTAATAAATGTCCATGATAAAAGCTGTGTTCAGATGACTTTTTTTTTTTAATTAACTTAACTTAAGCCAGATTCTAAAGTAAAGAAAGAAAATTTCCTTTCTTGAGACTGCTATGCATTTGCACATATCACCATAATAAAAATATGTTCATTGATTGCCTTAAAAGACTCTGGGGAAAAAATCTGAGACAATAAAAACACTGATTAAAATAGAGGCATATTTTATATAAGATCATTTCTGACAGATGATGAAAGAATGAAACACTTTTAGAAATGCTTTTGGTGTAAGGTTTACCCATGAGGGAAGCACATCAGTAACAAGCAAGGCTACAGCTTATTAAGAGTTTATTGAGTGTTAAAATTATAATAATGTAAAATGAAAAATAAAAACCTACTAAAGTAATGATAACTTTTGTGATGATTTGCAAACTCCATGCACACCTCAGACCTGAGGTGGGAATTGAACCCGGAACCTGAAGATACTAACCTTGTGGTTAAATAAAATGAAGCTTTTTATTCATGAAGAAAACTAACAGAAAAAAAAATCATGCTACCTAAGGCATTAGGAACGATGTTTCTGTTTGTGGGACCACACTGATTGATGACAAAAACAGAGCACAGTAATTTTCTTTAATCACAGGGCTGTCATTAGAGGGCCTTCATTGTATTATCTGATATACTGTGTGATAACATGTTCTCCATATCACAGACAAGATTTTATTACTTTTATTATTATTTCTCAAATTTGACGAGTTATAATCTTTAACGACATCTACTACCTCTGCATATACAGTACGTAAACCTGACATCATAAAGATCCTCAGGCATTTGTAGGAGGTTAACATGTTAGTACATTGCTGTAGTATTGAGAAGGCTTGACCCAATGTAACATGCACGGTAAGTAGTAAACAGAATATTACACAGAATTGTTGGACTGGTGGGCTCCACTATCTTCCTGACTGAGGCAACTATCGACACTACCGACAGGAAACCTCTGGGTGGGCATGATTGCAGCCTCCACGCTTCTGCCTGCTGACAATACAACGCCTCTCTGTGCCAATTAGATTACAGGCAGTGGACTTAACAGTTTTGATGCAGTAACAGTTCTGTTCTAACTTGCTTTTTCCCAGAACAGAACAGAAGAGTGAAAGGGGCCAGAGTGGGGAGAAGGCGTAAACCTTTCTGGATCACGACCAACAGGCATATTGAGATGATTAGAGAAACAAAGAATGGCGAGTTTTTACACCTCAGCTAAATTGGAGTGGCTTATACAGTACACTATCAGCACACACTTGTATTAGAAAGCTGGCAGGGTCTTTTGTGATGGCAGTTGGGATGAAAGAGCGCTGCAAGGTCATGCACAATTGGACAGAAGCTTGTTTATCTGGATTAGGCTGAAGGTGATCATGCTTTCCATGGCCACGAAATAAATGTTGAGGTAGAGATGGAAAAATGTTTGAAGATTTGGGAAATAATGACAAATGTGCACTGAGGCAATTCAGTGGGATTTGACGTCCAAAAAATTGACTTATTGAAATGTAAAAAAAAAAAAAAAAAAGGTATTTACTTTCCGGCTGTGTGTGTGTGTGTTTTTTTTTTTTTTTTTTTTTTTACATCCACCTCCTCAAATTTCTCTTTGTGCCAGGTTCATCTAGGTGAATGTTATCCCTGCAGGTCTACCAATCCTGAGCCAATAGAAAAGAAGAGCCTGAGGCTGGGGTTTTTGCATCTTTGTGGAACTGTTATTCTATTACTATTTCAAGCTGAGACAACATGTATTTTATTACTCACAAGGAACAAACTACCTGGTGGGCTCATTTTAGTTGTCCACCAAACCCCTACACTTACTCTAGAAACACATCACACCAACACCACTAATAATCATGTGATGATCGTTCCATATTCCTTGTTAAACTGTCGAGGATGTGTTAAACAAATATGCAAGTGTTTGGTAAACCTTTTTGTCAGTTTATACCAAAAACATAGCACCACCATTGTAACATAATATATTTCAGCTTTACGCTTTTCTGTGTATTTGTTCACCTTTTACTGTTATTTTGCACTTTTTATATTTTAATTACATTGCAAAAATTGTAACTTAATGTAAAACTATTAACATTTCCATCAATCTCTCAAACCCCCCGCAATGTCATGATGCTCCGGTGATTGGAAAACCCTGCATTACAGTTAAAAACGTTTTTGGAGGAGACCATACCAATTAAAGGAATTCATTAGAGGAAGTGATTTTTGGTGGTTGTGGGGGTGGGGGTAGTTGGGGGACTCAAGAAGTACGTTGTCATTCTTAGAAGCGAAAACCCTGGAGAGGTGGGGTTGCAATCTAGTCAGGAGGTTGTGGTTTGGCTGTCATGCTCAACTCTTATCCTTACTGTAACCAACTTTCTCTGTCTCACTGTATATATGTATATAAGAATAAAAAAAAACAGTTACCGTTTAACTTCTTTGTTGATAATGCACATGTAACACTTCTGGGTATTTCTTTGAAACGTCTGTTATTACGTAGGAAGACAGTTTTATATCAGTATCCATCAGACTCTAGGAAAATGTCCAATGTTGTTCAAAGGAGGGTAGCAGGATGTCCAGATAACATATTTAAATATTAAGCAGCTTAGGCTTCTTAAATAATAAAGCATCAATTGGAAATAGAATTCGGGTTCATATGTCTGGCTTTGCTGCACCATGTACAGTAGGTGAGACAAAAAGGCAGTAAACAGCTGCGTTCTGATCAGCTAGTAGTTTCTAGTGAAGTGGAATATCACATGGTGTTCAGCCATATTAACTACGATTCCAAACCACAGTGAGCAAATCTGCTCACTTTAAAGGAAAATGTGAATGGTATAGTGAACAAATGAGCACTGGTTCATGAATTCCCCCAGAAGCAGACAAGCAAAATTTCTCACTGGAATGCAGAAAAATGGACCTTGAAACTGAAACATACACTACCGTTCAAAAGTTTGGGGTCACTTTCTAACTCCATGATGGTTCCTGATTTTTATTTCTTTCTACATT
>JAQQZS010000019.1:11481919-11493777 GCA_030068045.1 Platyallabes tihoni | reverse complement strand
GCCTTCATGAGAGCCAGTTTCATTATGGTGCTTGACGGATTTTGCAAATGCACTTGACAATACTGTTCTTGCAAGAAATATTACAGAAAGGCTGACCTCTGTGTCTTAAAATAACAACTAACTGTTGCTTTTGTTGTTGTTACGTAATAAAACTTTTGAACGCTAGTGTATATACAGGATAGGGTTAGAGTTAGGCTAACCCTAACCCAGGCCCGACTGTTACACTGTATACAGGATAAATTGGAATTAAATGATGAGATATTTAAGAATGGCACAATACAAATTTAATAATCTACTTAATCAATTAATTCTTACCATTATATAGGCTAGTAATCTGTAAAAGTAAATAGACAATAATTTATTTATGCTTTATATGCATTTCAATAGGAAATCCTGTACATGCTAGTACAGTATAATGCGAAATTTACACAAAAGCAGCAACAGGTATCCAAGGTGCTTATGTTGCCGGGGATACACACGGAGAAAGTGATGTCTGCATTGATGACATCGAAGGGTGTTATGAATGGTGGAATTTTGTCAAGGGAATATCCGGTAGCCCTTAAAACTTAGAGCATTTTAGCAATTATTTGTTTTGCTGTTTTTTTAATAAGCATGTATAGGGCTCAGGATTGTTCAGGATGGAGTGACATATCCTTTTTTCAGCACAAAATAGGCAATATGATGAACTGAATCTTTCTTCATTTTAACCAACTTCCCCCAAACATGACTGAGCAAAAATTTTTAACTGGGTGACAAAGGCAAATAAATAGCACAAATACACATGATCACATGTTTTTGGTTGTTTCTATGACCAAAATCAATAAATTAATAATAATAATAATAATATGCGTTTTATATATATATATATATATATATATATATACACGTTCTTTTTGCAACTTCATTCCCATATTCTGGCAGTGGTACAATTTACCCTTTATAAAAGTAATAACTTTTGTTCTACATAACCAAAAACCCAAATACACAGTTTGAAGGCTGAAGTCTCACCATTACAGTATAAGCATTTTTTTAAAATCGTCTTAATTTAATGCTGTGTTGCTCGCATGTATCTGGAGATTAATTGTTTTAACTGGCATTCCGTGCACAGGGAGCGTAGCAACTTCACTTTACAATTTCTTGTGCTAGCAGGTTATGATTGGTTTCTTTATTTAACCAGTTATTTTACTCAATCACCACATACTCTTCCTCGACCGGTGGATCTAAGTAAGTGCGACTGGCAGAGCTGGAGACAGACAATGAGTAACTGACAGTGTAATTAACAGAGGTCAAAATAGTTTTAAATTCTTACCGGTAATATGTAGCCAAGAGGTGAGGGGAATAAACCATGGAGGTGGTGGACAGTCCTGTAAATCTGGTAAGTTTCTTTTTATATTTCCATTTATTCCTGCCTCCATCACCTTCCTGCTCATTTTTCAACCATCCATATCCCTCACCACATGATTGTGTTGACTTGTAAATGGCGTAAAGGGCAGTTTGAAATCGGATTTGAGCAGGTAGACCATCCCGATTCAGACACGACTTTAGGAATCCAATTTGAATCTGATTTCAACCCACGTCTTGATGTGGTTCAGATCTGATTTGCGACAACTGAATTTGGGCTGGCAGTCTGAACAAAGTCTTAAGACTTGTTGCCAAGGTTGGCTGGTCATTGGCAAATCATGTGCTCATGGACCTCACTTCTTGCACAGAAGCATTGTCATGCTGGAAAATGGTTGGGCCTCTTAACTGAGTTGAAAGAATTGCACATGAGTGAAGGATGTGGAAATGTCATAGTAAACATAGTTGAGCAGTTGTAGAGGTGTAAACTGCACCCAGGACCACATGCTGACTGAGCCGACACTTTGTGAGGGGCCCACGCTCCCACCACATCCTCCACAACCCTCGCTGTCTCCTCTCACTTTCAGCCTGAGAACCCTTTGACACACCATGTCCGGGGAAAGAGTACTCTCATTCACAACCAGGAAGACGTGAACACTGTATGAGCATCACATTTAAAACCTCAATTAGAGAAAATGCTCCAGAGTATGTGTTTAAAATAAGAAAATGTAATTTTATTTGTATAGTGCTTTGATAAAAACAATGGATAATGTAGCAAAGCAGCTTCACAGGAATAACAATCATGGATATAAATTTATAAAAATGTAAAGAAATATCAGTTTGTCCCAGATGAATGAGCAATGGTGTTAAGAAGAAAAAAAAACACCTGAGATGACAAAAGGAAGAAATCCTGAGAGGAAAGAGACTCAAAAGGGAATAAATAAACAAATCCTTGCTATAAATATGTGGTATAAGGTTGACTATTGACATGTCGAGTGGGCTAAAGGGCTTAGGATTACTACTGGTTACCCAGGAGTGCCATGTGTAGCTCAACAGAGAGAGAGAGAAAGGTAAACTCACAGTCACATAAGGTTAGCGTATATTCTGTGTAGAATGCCAGCAGGGACTCCAGAATAAATAAAACAGAGAGCCAGAAGGAATCACAGGCATGAGAGCTCCCTGGGAAGTAACGCAACCAGTCACTTCACTGTCAACCAACCTAAGTGAGCTCATCAGAGTGGGACTACACAGCATCCAAACACACCAGTTCACCATAATACTGTACCATTAACCAAGAACAAATCTATTCATAAAATGCTTGACTAAATAAATGTTTTCAGCCTGGACTTAAACATTGAGTCCTGAACATTAATCAAAAGTCTATTCCGTATCTGTGGTGCTATGTTGTTGTGTTAATATTGTAACCAATATTGAAGATGGCCTTGGACTCGGCTGATGCAGTTTAATAGTTCAGGACAGAAATTCCTACAGTTTTGTACCTGAGCCTCCAATAATGAAACTGGACTCCATATTAACTTAAACACATCTTCTGTTATATGACTTCCAGCCACCTAACACACAGTATGACTGCAGATCAATCCCTGATATTTGACATCAACCAGTTGAGCCTGGTTTCCCTCAAGGTTTCTGTCAATTCTTATCTGATCATTTAGATTTAGACAGATTTTCTTACACATTTTTTGGATTCTGTAAAGCTTCTTTGTAACAATGACCATTGTAGATAGCATTATATAAATAAAATTGAACTGAATCGAATTAACTGCCTGTATTGTTATAACAGTTAATTAAGCAATATCACACCAGAGATAGTGCTGTATTGCTGAATATATAGTAGCATGGCTGTAATGCGGTCATAGGTACAAGAGATATTGCTTTTTTACAATGGTTCTGCAAACACCAATTACAATCAACAGGTGATGATTTGTTACTTTATTTAACACATATCCTTTTGTGACTGGCAGAACTAACTAAGTGCGACAGGCAGAATTGGAAATCGACAGGCACTGACCGACAGTGTACAGTAATTAACAGGGGTGAAGGTACATGTAGTTTTAAAAACTTTCTGGTACTGTGTAGCCAAGAGGTAAGGGGAATAAACCATGGAGGTGGTGGACAGTCCTGTAAATCGTGTAGGTTTCTCTTTATACTGTAGTTCCACTTTAGAATATCAGCTCCATTAACTTCCTGGGTTAAATCCCAAAGAGTAATAAATTGAACAGTTTTGTACAGGTACATTGTGCTCTCCAAAAGCTCTGAGTACACATAAATCAACCTGTACAATATTTACAAGTCTTCCAAGGAAGACTGCCCACTGGACATACTACTTCTAAAAATATAATAGCTAGTTCGCCTCAATGCTTCCTAGTAAATGTTCGGTCAAATTTCCATGAATGGTTTGGGAGGAGTTGCAGATAGATTAAAGGTGCGATGACAATTAGACAATCGATAGTGATCCTTATGAGCCACCTGTGCTTCTCAGGCAGGTGACAACAAGGATTTCTCTGTCCACTTTTAAAACACATGGTGATATGTTTTCAGGTTACATATATAAAAAGTGAATGAGGATCATCAGTTAAGAAACTTTGATTAGCAAGCCAATGCCTGTCATCAGTATCAGTTCTAAAATAGCAAGTATATGTGAACTATAGAATATACTATAGTAGTCACACCCAGCACCATTCACTACTGAGGTGAATAAGTTCAGACAGTGGCATTGAAGGTAATCAGAGCAGCATCGTGGCAAAAGATCCTCTAAACACACATTCAGCTGTAATCTACCCCAACAAAAAGGAAGTGCCACCTTGTTATATTATTTGGTATTGCTGACCAGGAGGGCTAGGAGTGTTGTGAGGGAAATATAAGGCTTGATATCAAGCTGTACATTGAGATTTAACAAGTGCCCATCAATAATTAGTTGGGGGAATTGATGGCTTTAGAAGTTTGCTTTTTTTATATACAAAGATCAGCCATATTTAGTTAACATCAGATCTTGTGGGGTGTTTCCTGTATGCAGTGTTTAGCGCTTAACAAAAACTGGTCTAAGAAAGGTCAATTGGTGAACTGGCAACAGGGACTTGTGTGCCCATGGCCCACTGATGGAGTACTGTAGCTCTCCTGTCCCCTTTCGTTAGGTATGAAACACAAGAAACCACCAAGAACATCTCACAAGACCTGCTGTTCTGGCTTTATCTACAGTAGCCTCACAACTTGGCCCTTGACAAAATAGCCTTACATGTGCCCATTTTTCCTGCTTCCAACACATCAACTAAAAAAACTAACTGTTCCCTGTCGTTTTTAATGTAATAGTTAAACACTGTGATAGATATATTGATAGATATTTATATAAATTCCATATTTATAGATTGCACTGTTGTAAACACATGAAATATGTCAAAAGAAATACTTAGTTTATAAGATTGTTGTAGGATTTTATAAACAATAACCTGGCTTTTCTTTGTGAAAATATTAAGTTAATTTAAAAAGTGTATTAAATTGCAAAATCACACACACAAAAACAATTAAAATAATTATTCTCAATAAACACAAACAAATCATCCAAATAAAACATTATGTACAAAAAGAAAGCAACTTTTAATTAAACATCAAATTTCATGTCATCATACGTCAAAAACCCACATTTAATTCACCAGAAATATTGAAACTAGTTTTCAAAGGAAAAAAACAATCACAAGTATAAAAAAAAAAAATACACAAAAAAACAAAACAAAAACAAAATGAAAATCAAAACCTATAAAAAAATATAAAATTTAAACACTACTACAATTTGAAAACCTCGGTTTTGACTAGTACCATTTTAAAAGCAGAACATAATTTAAATTCACTTTTTTTGGAACTTGCACACAAACCAAGCAGTCAGACAATTTTGAAACACACTAGTTGTTGTTTTTTTCCTTAAATATGACATTGTCATGCAGAGGACATGATATTAAATATTAAATCAAACAAAATAAAATATATATTTATATTTCTCTGTTAATATACTGTATGTCTTTTTTAATTTTCAAGTCAAAAACACTCTCCCTCCCTTTAATAGGGAAACAAGCAAAATTAACCTATTAATCACAAAATATATAGAGATTTTTTTTGCACATTATGTAGCTGCCATCATTAGTATGGCTATACGTGTTAAAACCAAGATTTCTGCAAAGAGTGATTTGGCACAAAAAGAAACACCAAATGCAAATAGCATGCACTTTTAGAAATAATTAACTGGTTTTACTGGTATGTCTGATTTTGACAAAAAAAATAAAAAATTAACAAAGAAACAACAACAACAACAAAAAAAAAAGACATTCTGTGCATTGCTGTTGCTTGGGAGGGAGTGTGTCCCCTGAACACTTGTTTGAGGCCAGTGGTGTTTATCTCCATTATGCTGCTTACTGCAACATGCTTTTAATGGTCTTCGCAGTTGATTCGTCATTCAGATGCTTTGTCGTGTACCTGCGCAGAAAACAATTTTTTAGTTGACTTAAGACACAACCTTTAATCAGGGAATAATAAATAAAATGAATATGACAATATATTTATATAAAATATGATTTTATTATTGTGTATTACTGTGCTTCATGCCTGCTTCATTAAAAATGCAAATTTTTAATGCATAAAATTATAAAAGTATATAATTGATAATGTTAATATGTTAATGTATTGTTATGTGAGGTTAATCTTATGGATCATCTGTGTACATTTTTATATGATTCTCTGTTTCCTACCTGAGAGCATTTAATAAGCCTTCCACACTGTTTGGCGGCTGATCTCTGAGAACTTTAATGCATCCTTTCATCTGTTCAGTGACACAAATATCGCATGTTAGAATAATGATTCACACTATAATGTACAACGAACAGTCACAGGCTTGATTTGTGCTTGTTTTCTGGTTAATTTCCATGGTTACCATATAGATGTTTTATTTGTTAAGCTAGTTTTTGGTTAAAATAGAATGGAAGAATTATGCCTAAAACATAACATATTTTAGCAGCATACATACATACACATTTATGATGCATCCACAAAATTTATACACTTTTAAACTTCCTTTAAAATCATACCTATTGACTTAATCTACTCAGACATTATCAGGCATGAAAAAAAAAAGTTTTTCCAGCTAAAATATACTCACATCTATTTTGGAGGACTTGGCAAAAGCACCGACAGGATGTACATAGTCATAGAGGATGATGACGCCCACCATGACGCGCAAACAGAATGACACAGTGGCCTCGCTGCTGAAACGGCTACGATACTCACTGCAGAGGGTCAAAGTGTCTACACTGAGATTTTACATCAAATACCTTAGATACAGAATGTTTATTCCCCATAAGAGAGGGTGAACAACTTACGGTGTCTCCAGCATGACTTTACACACACTTGCCATGGTGCTTAGGACATCTGTCGTGTTCTCAATAGGCAAGTTCTTATTCTGTATAAAAATAAATAAATAAATAAATAAATAAAAGTATGCCTTTCTCGGTCATTTTCTCCTTCTAGTGCCTTACTGCTAGGGAGACTGGGAGTGTGTTGCTCAATTTAAATTAGAATTGTGTCATTTCATACCTCAGATACAAACTTTGTTGTGCCGTCACTCAAAGTCTTCAGCATGGGTGTGGCATCTGCATAAAATAGAGATATTCTATTGGCTAGCTCATTGTTGACCTCGTTTTCTCCTTCCGCCTGTAAAGAAAGACACATTTTTCCCTTATTTATGTGTAGGAAAAGATAGGTTTAACAGGTTTAAACTCAAGAAGTAACCATTCAAAGGAGATATAAACAGAGTTTGCCAGTATTCATGAAGGAAGTGTCAGACCACTGCATAAAGTCTTCTCCAGTATATCCCAAAGATTCTAACTGGGATTACGGTCTGGGCTCTGTGGTGGCCAATCCATGCGTAAAAATTATGTCTCATGCTTCTTAAACCACTTTTGAGAAGTTTGAGCCTGATGAATCCTGGCAACATCACCTTGGAATATGCCCGTGCCATCAAGGAAGAAAAAATACATTGATGGGAAAACCTGGTCATTCAGTATATTCAGGTAGCCAGCTGACTTAACTTTTAGGACACATAATGTTGCAGAACCTAGACCAGACCAACAGAAGCAATCCAGATCATAACACTGCCCCACAGGCTTGTACAGTAGCACGTTGGGTGCGTCGCGTCATCCATCTCTCTGTAAATATCTGATGACTGCACAGCGCTCCTGATGCAAATTATAATTAAACACCTACATGCAGTTTTGAGATACTCTTGAAGCACCTGATTAAATCTTAGAATCAGGTGCATTAGAACTAAACTCTGCAGGACGGTGAGTCTCCATGAGTAAGGCGGACTCTTAATAATACATCATTGATAACGCAGCACATTAAAAAAGAAATACATTTTTTATGTGCTATGTTATTAATGATGTATATGAGCTGCGATAGTCAAAAGAGAGGCTGATAAAGTGGTGTGGTGATTATGCACATGGTGTGATGAACAGCACTGCTTAACCTGTGCCAGAACAAATGTCCTGAAAACATTGAATTTTAGAATCATTGCTAAAATTCTCTTTGCTCCATATTTAATATTTAATGTATTTGATGTAACGATTGAATGCACAGTTAAAAAAAAAAAAAAAAAACATTACACCTGCAAACTGGTAGAGTAAAAACCAAAAAACATGTCCCAAATTTAACACAAGTTAAGATGTCGTTGCTTACGGCTAGTGAGCTGAATGACTGTGCTAGGGCTCTAGGGAGCTGCCATGGATGAGGGGGTCACTAAGTTCAGCAGGGAGGAATGAGAGGGGATTACCAAGCACCAAGCCCACTCCTCTGAGATCTGCACAGGGAGTATTTCACGGGTGAATTTTAGGCAGATCCCAAGAGAATGTGCATCAAGGGACAATGCATGTGCAGTAGTTCAGGTGCTTGAGTGTGTGTGTGTGTGTGTGTGTGTGTGTGTGTGTGTGTGTGTGTGTGTGCGCGTGCGTGTGCATGTGTGTGAGTGTATATAGTTTTCAGGGCAATACCTATCTGGTGGCCGTTTCTTAGCATCAGTACTCTCCAAACCACAGATGTGTAGATAATGGGAATGGGAATCACCCGTCACCACCTGATACAATATTATCACGATACGTCAGTGCTGATTAAATTTCTATTGTGATTCTGTAAGTATTATGATTTTATAAATATCCTGATTTAATATTCTTTATGTTCCCCCGATTTTGTTACAATTTTAAGAAACTTTAAATAAAGTTGTAATAACTCAAAAGTTTTATACCTAAACTTTATTCAACGGCTTCACAACTGAAATAAACATGATTAATTAAATGTGGCCCATTGCTAATAACATTAGTTTTCTCATTTAAAAACTAAGGGCAGCATTTAAACAACACAAAATAACTTAAAATACAAGAGGTTGATGTTTGACTTAATGTAAAAAAAATAAAAAATTAAAAAAAACTTGAAAATAGAGCTACATTTTTAAAGTGGCGGAGACATCTCTGTTATGTCATCAATAGTTCACTTCTACCACACGGAAAGCCGAGGTAGAAATAGTTTAGAATGTATCACATGTACAGTAGGTGCAATAAGAAATGTCAATAGTGTACCACCTTAAATGTCCCTAAAACTTCATTTGACAATGAGTGTGTTGATCAGTTGCGGGCACGCAGGTACATACAGTACAGCTCCTAATGCAGGCACACGCGGCTTACAATGCACGCAATTTCCAAGACTAATTTGTGCTCTTGGTGTTTTTAAAATGGTGTAAGCGTGAGTAATGAGTTGGTTTCGAGACTAATTTGCTTGCAGGTTTTGGAGAAAAAGGCCGATAAGGGGCTTTGTAATGCACGCAATTCTTGATAATATAATGCAATAAAAACGTGTTTTTGTTGCATCATTCGGATGCTCAAGTATTCGGCACAGTACTGGTTATTTTCAAGGCTACCCTGAAGCTAAAAACAAGCCAATTCCAGTAACTGGATGATCATCCTGTGATTCATAACTAAATAGATTTTTCCTTCCATCTCATGTAGATATGCATACAAAGTAAGACAGTGACAATGGAATAAGATATGTACTAGAATAAGAATAAGAGAACAGAATTAGGACACAGTACAAAGTAGCTTTTTATATGTACTTACTGGGACATTATTAATTCTCATGCGGTTCAGGGTCCTCCTGTAGTAACTGAAGTCATTCTGTATAGCAGGATTTGTCATCTTTGGGGAGAATAAGAGAAACATTATTAATTAAAACATTATTAATCATGTTATAAGTAAATTTGGCTCTGTATGTAATTGTGTTAGTGGTGTGGCATTACATCTACCTTTAGCACGGCCTTCAAAGACAAGATCATTTTACAAATGCTGAATAAAACACCTTTTTTTGAAGGTAATTTGAACTGCAAACTATAATCATAAGATTTAATGGATTATGACTCCTTCGGATTGCCAAGATGACCCTGTTTTTCTCAGCGCTTGGCTCGTTTTGCTCTAATTGCCCCAATTAGCCTACTGTTTCTGAGCAAAAGCTAGGTTCAGTAGACATGTATTTGTAGAGGAAAGGATGGAGTGTTGCAACTGCTTAATATGACGTGCATGATGATTTTAGGCTGCAAAGATGAGAGCTGAGTCCAGTGTAAGGTGAAAAGTCAGACAGATACAGTACATAAGAGAGGTACTTGTTCAAATGAACAACAAGACCATGAGCTCTCAAAAAGTTGTTACATTTCAAAGGATGGAGCAAGTATATAAAACCACAATCTTTATCCTCTGATGAGGGCATTTTTGATTCAATTAATAAATAATCAAATTAATACATGAGTGAGTGAATGAATGAAAAAACAGGACAATACACAGAGATAAAAATTCTACCCATCAAATATAAAAAAAAAGAAGCAAGTATTGATAATCTACTGTACAGTACATCCTTACACCTTGGTAGTTCGCATACTCAGCAGTTTCATACTTGCAAATATTTTTGTTGTTGTACATAGTATTAACATATTTAAATTTTAAAACACTCAACAAAATTACTGCCTATTTATTGGACAAATTTAAGTGAACCAGACTTTTGGAACATTACATTTAATAGATGATGCTATAAATACATCAATCTAGGAGATTTTTCTGGGGTGCGGTCTGTTACTGTGTTGCCTGCACTGGGTTAAACAGTTTATTCTAGCCCTTTCTGGTGGGCTAAGTTACACTGGCAGACTAAATTAGGTCACAGTACCAAGATGATGCACCATGGAGGGCGAGGATGGCTGGCACGCCACCTTCCACCCCCTACCTGTCTGCTTTTAGCACCCCCATCTGGGGGAATATTTAATTGGGCCATCTCATCCCACTGCCCCGGGGTGGAGTGTGTGCATGTGTGCGCGCATGCATGTACTTGTTCTAGCGTGGATGGAGCGAGACAGAGTAGCACATGGCAATGAAAATATCTTTAAGACAAACAAGGCTCAGGCTACACAGAAGTGGATCTGATTGCTTGTGACATATGAGGTCAGCTCATGTGGCCACATTAGGTAAAATACAAGGCAACCCTTTAAAGTTGTAGCAGTGTCTGAAACACAGACATGCAGGATGAGTGGAGTGGATGGACTTGCATAAACTAACTGACCTGACACATAACAGTGATAAAGTGCACAAGGAAATAAAAAGTCACTCGAAGTGACGGGGCTTTATTAAATTCAGAGTTCTGTACGTTACAGTTAGAGTTCGTTTTTCGCGTTTTTATGGGCGCCAAAAAGACTAAGTGCTACCAAAATAATGGTGACAATGTGAAATGGGTAAAATAAATGTCTCACATGCCAGTTTAATCCAACTGTAGATCCCTTGGGCACTGCGCAGGTGCACTACTATAAGCAATCTTGTCATTAGCTAAGTGCTAATCTTGTTATCCTGCAACTACTGAGACATTGAAGCTTGTTGAGCTACAGTAATCAGCCTGGTCATTAACCAGCATCTGAAGGAAAAACAGTCCTCCATTGTGACGAAAGTGCTCAAAGCTTTACACATCCAAGAAACACAATGTAGTGTGCTGTGATAGGAAGAGAATCAGTGCTGTGGTGGTGTGAAGTGGCCCTAGTGCAAATTGGATTTTTCATTAATCTATTGATTATTTTTTGAGTGATCAATTAATCCGTTTATCATTTTACAAATGAATTTATCCTATTTTTCTGATTGATGAATATTTTATCATGTCTATAATATGTCTATAAATTAATGAAATAATATATGGAATATACTGTACATATTTGATTACTGTGCAAGGCACCATATTATATGCTGTACCAATTTTGTTATACATGTTTATCATGTCTGCATAACCACGGACAAAATCATTCAGTATTTCCATATATAACTTAAAAAAAATAAATGAATAACATTATACAGTAGGAGAATATATGCAGAAGCGAGTGTGACAAAGTTACCAGAAGATCTCATATTCTCCAGCAAGCTCAGTAAAACCTAACAGCTGTTTTCTTATAAAAC
>JAQQZS010000019.1:11471521-11481705 GCA_030068045.1 Platyallabes tihoni | reverse complement strand
TTTTCAAAAGCATCTTTTGCTTATGCCATATTTTTGTATGTGCCCAAGACTTTTGCACAGAACTATAAGTAAAATAGGTATTACTGAGCATGCTGGAGTATAATAAATATTGGAGATTATCTATCTTCCATATCTTTTATCATTAACCTTTAAACCTTTTATTCAAGCAATTTCTTGTAAAAAAAAAAAAAAAAAAAAAAGGAAATCACTAGGACACGCCCGAAATGCTATCACGATAGAGGTGACGATTCAAGTTGTACTGCAATTCTGATAGTATCACGATTTAAAAAATATCCTGATTCAATATTTATTTTTACATTTTCTTACAATTCTAAAGAAATGTTGCTTATTTATTTTGCTCCTACTGCACAGGATGCTGTGCTGACAGTTTTGTACGCACCCCCTGTAGGATTATAGTGGAGCAGCAACCTTTACCACCTCAAATGCAAACATATAAATTAAAATTCTATTTAAAAAATATATTTTTACATATAATTAAATTATTTTTTATTAAAATATATATATATTTTTACAGATATTTTTTCTATCTTTAAAATAAAATCTAAATGTTAATTTTATTACTTTATTATGATTTTTACTCAGTCACTCATCTTCTATACCGCTTTATACTATATTCAGGGTCGTAGGGACCTGAAGCCTATCCCTGGAGACTTAGGGCATGAGGCAGGGTACACCCTGGACAGGGTGCCAATCCATCGCAGGGCATGCACACCCATTCACACACTATGGGCAATTTGGGAACGCCTAAACTGCATATCTTTGGACTGTGGGAGGAAACCGAAGAACCCGGAGGAAACCCACCAAGCACGGGGAGAACATGCAAATTCCATGTACACTGAGACGGGAATCGAGCTTGGCCGGGAATCGAACTCGGACAAGGCTACAGTGCTAACCACTACTCTACCGTGCCACCATTATTATTTAAGTTTCAACTTAATTCAATACATTTTTTTATGAATTTAGAGTCAGTATGGCAATATATGAATTGCCACACAAAAGAATCATGATACATAACTGAAGTGATTTTCCCACATCTCTATTTCATATTTCATAGTTACATTTCTGATTATATATTTAAATAATATTTTAAATATACTACAGCTTTTACTAAAAAAATCTTGCACACAATTTAAGACACATAAATACATACAAAAGAAAATCAGTGACATATTTTAAAACTAAATATGTGAATTATATTGTGTTTGTCTGTCAGGAATGCTTGTGCATTTATTATTTATGTTATTATAAAATCTACAAATTAAGAATATTTCAAACATTAACTTATACCTAATGGTACTATTTATCACCAAAGGCAATATAGGCCTATTTAGCAGTCATTAACATATAATGACAAATTATAGTAAACAACACCATTAATTATTATGGACATTGTTGTGAAGTGTGTTAAGTGGATTTACTTCGATTAGTGCTGAGTGTAAACAGTTACAGTATATTCTTTATCTGCAAAAAGCCCCTTATACCTATTTATAGTGACTTCAGTAAAAATCTACAGTTGCTGCTTACAACTTGCAAATGTTCTAGAAAGCATTGTTGCCATACTAGCCATTAGCATCGTCTCTAGTGAATTTTCCGTTGAGTTTGTCTGAAACACAACTGATAAAGTTATCCCCAGGCACAGATACCAACACACACTCACCTCAAACTCACTGTTATTAATACTTAGGATGCTGTCTAGTCCTTTTAATATTGGAGAGCCCCAGGGTGTTTCCTTCTGAGATATGCACAGCAGTTGTGTTGCTGTGAGAGGAATGTTTTACAAATTCTTTGAAAAAAAAACCCCACCATTTTTTTAAAAAAAGTACATGTTTAACAATCGGATTTGTTTTTGGATAAAGTCATATTTTCGCCATGCGGTTCTATTATGAGGGAAAAACAAACACCGCAACGCATCAACGTGCCCCAAACAATTCTACATATTTATTTGATTACACTGGTGAGTTGTTCCAGTCCCAGCTACAGGACAAGAAAAAGAAAACAGTTGTTTTATTGCAAGATCACCTAAAACTCAAATGACTCATATACTTAAGGGTCATTCTTCGACTGCTAAACGAGTGACAGTGAGTGAGTGGGTGGGTGGGTGGGTGAGTGAGTGGGTGGGTGGGTGGATGGATGGATGGATGGATGGGTGGGTGGGTGCCTGGCCGGGAATCGAACCTGGAGGTGCAAGGCGACAGTGCTAACCACTACACCACCATGCCGCCTTATTAACAACATTCCTTTTAAAAATAAGAAAAGTATATGTTATCCTGTTAGATCAAAATCAAGATGAAATAATCTGTAACCAATCATAGCACAGGAGGATTTTCTTACCTCACAAACTTGCTAAGAGATTTACAATACCTTTTCTTTAATTTGCAAATACAACCAAACAACCAATTCAAAGTCTCTTCTCACACTGACCCAGATATACTCTCACACCTATCAAATAAGAAAAAAAGGCCTGAAGACTTTTCATTGTCAGAAACTTTGCTAGTAAAAAAATTCATACAATCTCCATATAGATTAATTCCTCATATTAATGATTATTATTTCTTGTTAAATAACATGTTTAACCAACGTAGCAGCAGACACTATCCATGCGACTATGTTGTTAATCATAAAATAACAAGAGAACAAGAAAAATAAGGCCTCCTGAGTGGCATAACAGAAATGTTCTTATCATCAGAAGCAAGTTTGATCCTGCAGTGCCACAGTGTGACCAATTTGCTCATATAAGTAATACTGAGATACATACAGTACCATACTGATAAACAACAGATTTATTTAGGGCACGATTGATAAACAAACAACTGGTTCATCTTTAACAGTCATTCACCTCACTCAGTCACCCACTCACCTCACTCAGTCACCCACTCACCTCACTCAGTCACCCACTCACCTCACTCAGTCACCCACTCACCTCACGTAGTCACTCACTCACCTCACGTAGTCACTCACTCACCTCACGTAGTCACACACTCACCTCACGTAGTCACACACTCACCTCACGTAGTCACACACTCACCTCACCTCACTGTTGTGATACTTCAGGATGGTAAGTACATTTGTTCATTTACTCAAATAGCAACGTAAATAGAGCACTTCAACTTTTAGATGATTAATATTTTACCTAGGGTGTCTCTGCTTTTACTCATGTACAGGATTTGTGTTTTTTGCCCACCGCTGTCACCCACTATAAAGAACTTATAGACGACTATAAACAGCCAGCACTGCTGTTTGTCAGAGAAGATTAGAAATTAATTCTGATCTGATCTGGTCACCGATCAGTGATAAGAATTGAGGACTCGACAGAAATGCAAAATACATTCTTACATCTCATCAGTCTGTGTGTGCAGTGTGTTTGAGGTATTAACCACCTTCAGCTCATCAAAGCGGAGTGTGAAATGCAGGATCTCGGCGAACTGCTTGGCAAGGGCCTGCTCGCGCTCCAGGTGCTGTGTGGCATCACTGTACGTCTCATTGGTTAGGGCTCTTAACAGGCTGTGCAGTGCTGCTTCTGCAGGGTCAAAGGTCAACAAAAGACAATGTTCACAGACAAAGTCACATACTGTAAAGGATTTTTCTTTCAAATGAGATGTTGTGTTTCTGTCTTTGTGTTTATATTGTATATATCAACATGCCTATTTATCATGCATTCTGCATAAACCAAAATGCAGATACGGAAATCGACTATCCTGTTTTGTGGAATTGCTGCAAAACAATTTTGGATATTGCCATATCTAACATTTTATTATCCGAAATTTAACCAGTCCAAAATTCTGTAACTATTAACCAACCATAAGAATTTCCAGATATAATTTTTCAATCAATTAATCAATAATGAATCAATAAATACAGAGGCAGTGAGTATGGCTTGCGTTAGCTATGGATGTCCTGAGTTTTTGTGGTTCACTGTTACACTAGACAAGTAAACCCCTTTAAGAAAGCAAAACTTACAAGCTGAGTTTAACCTACATCTTCAGTTCTTACTGTCTAGCTTTATACACAGAGTGCTTAAACGATTATATTGCACAACACGACTCTGCTTAAATTATAGTGATGCTGTCAAAATCAGGCTGACTTCAGGTTTAAATCTGAATTCAGTTTAATAAATTCATCCGAATTGGCACTGTAATAACATTAAATTAGGCTATAGGAACATAAATGTTTTGGGTTCTTGAAATACAAACACCATCATACACAGCAAAATCATATACAGCAAAAGTATAGTATAGAATCATAAGATTTAAAAATCTAGAATCTAGAATCACCCACTATGGCTACACAAAAATGTTGACACAAACATTTCCAGTCAAAACAGAGCTGTGAGTCTAGCACTATGAGGGGGAGGGGGTGGGTGCTGAGGATGGGAATGTCACTTTATATTAAATTAGTTCGGCCAGACCATGTGGATTGTAGTGACGCGTCAGCTCAACAGGGTGTCTTAAAACTGGGGTTATATAGAATTTCTGAAGCAACTTAAGAGAGACGCATAAATGCACCATGATTAGGTATAACCGCTGAGGTTTCCCACGAGTTATATGGTCTAGTGACCTGACTACTGGGTTCAAGTCGAAATAGTAAATACAGTAAGACTGACCTACTTTACTGGGTTACATAACATATGGAAGTGTGGCTTTGGATTTCATGGATTATAGTTTCAAGGACAGGTTTCAATGAGAGCTCCTGCCTGGAGTCTCTTCTGCAATGACACCACTGCTAATAGTGTCCAAAGAGCAGTAAAGAATCCAGAGGCCGGATTTAGTGCTAGTGTTCATATTTGTGTTATTTCGCTTACAAAATTGCAACCTCTATCCATCACTCAGGATTATACAGTATTTAAGTAAGTATTCTACAAATACAAAGATACAGTATAAAGTATTTCTCTTAAACACTGATTGAAACAATTTCTATGGAAGTCAAAGCTAATAATAAACTTTACTGATGTAGCCTCATGAATACCTTCATGTAAATTGTTTCCTTAAATATTAGTTATAAAATGGTGCTTTCACACGGAGACATGCTGCATTACTTATGGCACACACAGTCTCTTTGGTGTTTGTGTCAGTTGTGTCACACACCTCTGAACAGTACAGTATTTGCCAAATACATGTGATCCCTGACATATGTGATTCTTTTGCTCCTCTCAGAATTACACCCTCTGCCTTCTATCCAAGCTGCTCCTACTCATGGACAGGGTCGTGCAACGAAAAGCTTGGTAACAAAGCTGTGATTAGTCTGTGAGGAAACACAAGGAGTTACCTAATCTCTGAGAGAACTCATAGAACTTTTTGAGTTTGCCCACAAGGGGAACAACTGCAGCCCAAGCCTGGTCCTGCAACGCCTCATCACTGGGGTTCTGGATTGCCTGAGGACAGAAATAAATAGAAATAAATGAAGTTACCTTCATAAACGGACCTCACAAACACTCCAGTGTCAGTAGAAAGTTTATCAGACGCAGTGCTGGAAGATGTTAAATCAATAGAAAAATCTACTCAAGCTTCAAACCACATGTATTTATAGTTAAAATAATCTCATAAATATACATGGTGTTCTTTTCTTTGACATTTCTTTTAATTAGGCCTTGATAAACAGTGCATGCCTCGTGCTAACTATAATTAATGGTTTTGCCAAAAAAAAAAAAAAAAAAAAAACGAATGCAGTGTGAAATAAAAGAGAAAATAAAAGGCTGGATTCAATTCCATTCACCAGTAGTCATGGCAAAGCTGGCATACTCTGGCAATCCAGTTGGTATAGCAACAATCACCGTGGCAACATGATCATCAGTCACATTGACACTCTTTCTGAATAACGCAAAAGCATGATCAATTGGCAAACTGAATAACACTACATGGGATGCCTGATTGTTTGGAGCATTTCCAGTGTATGTGTCTGTCTACACACTTCAAATACAAATAGAACAAAAAGCCATGAAATTCAGCAATGATGTTGTATTCATAAAGCCGAGATTTACTTTCAATGGACCTACATAGAGGTGTAGATGTGGGTGGTTAGATTTCTCTTCATTTTGTTTTACAAGTATTTATCGTTCTAGATGAAAGGTAATTCACCATGTCATTCTCAACTACTGTTCTGAATATTTTTAAAACGAACAAATGTCTGCCATCGAAAAAAGCCCCAGCCTAACACTAAAATACAAAAAAAAGCACATTATAAATGGCAAGTATGTTTTGCCATTTGGTACTTTTTACTAGTTCAACTCTTTGCTAGTATTGTATGTGGTTTTAAACACAGCAAAAAACAGACAATCATTCAATATATCTAATCCATTAAAATACTGTTTATTTATATTTATTTTAAACTCAGCCAAGATTAAGACAGGGATGCACCAATACCACTTTTTGCCAGACCGAGTATCAGCATGTACCCAAATGGAAGTAATTGTATGTCACATATTTTAATTTGGGTACTTGCTGATACCGAGTACCAACATGAACAGAACATTTGGGAAAGCCCCACATTAGCATTAAAAACACCCGTAACTACGTTGCTAGTGTGTGAATCCCAGTACTGCTTTCCACATGAAAAGACTTTCTGTGGTGTAAAATACTGATATAATAAAAAAATAGCTGAAGGCCTAAATGTCTTGCAATAGTCTACGGACACTGTTCTTCACAAAGTCGAGCAGTTTTGGAAATTTTTTTAGTTTTTAGTGTAAGGAAAATTCATATCTTCATACAATTGTATTTACTGAAAAAGCCATAACAAGCCATAGCCATGAATACTACCCAGCTGATCATTCTAATGAACTGTAAAGACATTTTGTTGGACTTGAAATTGCCTCCTTTCCCTTCAGGACTCATTAGGCTCCTTCAGTACCATGGCAACTGCTTATAAACAACAACAGTGGCGTAAGAGTATTGTTGAGTTTTTTTGTTTTTTATTTCATTAAAAAAAAAAGATAATTTGTAATATACTGAAAAAATCTACACTTCCATAAAGAACAACATTTATTTTTCATCACTGTCCATATTTAAAAGGCAACAATGACTGTTTACAAAAATGGCAGATTTGGTAGTACTGTTTCTGTCGTATAGGGATGTCTCATTATGTGTGCACGTTCATATGAACACATAACCATGCGCAGTGCAGTTATCTTTTCTTTTATCTTTAACACCATTGACCATTATTGTTGATACCTCTCTTATCTCTTTCCCAGCTCCATTGTAGGCCTGAAGTTCATCAAGAACTGCTCGCGCATCTATTAGGACCACGTCCACTTGCTTCCATGTTTCTCTCTCTGCATCCGTGGGCTGTGCATCTAAAAGACAAAATAAAAATAAAAAACTTGCTTATAAAGTGTAGTACACCTGAAAATATGAGAAATACAGGGTGTCATATTGTACGACACCGTTTTTCATTCACTTTCATTCCCAAATTACTGTTTAGTCCTTGACAGCTTATGTATAGGCATATTAAAATTATTTTATTCTGGACAGATCTGTGAACATCTATTAAACAGGAAAACATTTAAAAAATAAACATGTATCTATATAAATAAAAGAAATGATTTGTCTGTTCATTGGTCAGTATTCACTTTTTTAATTATCTCTTTATGTTTCATACACTGGAGGACCCAAAACCAGTCTACACATATGTATGTCCAGCAAGAATTAGTCAGGATGACAGGATTTAATAAAACTTGGGTATTTTATAAACAAGGTATTTTAAACTTGCACCATGAATGAACTTAAACTGTTGAGTAGAAGTGAAGTTATGAGCAGTTATGCGCCAGATCATGTCACAGTATCACGCAAAACAGAATTTAATTCACCTTTTCCAGTACTTATATCTGCCAGAAGTTTAACCATAAATAAAATCAAAATGGTGGGAAAAAGCAATGTTATGAACAGTTATGTGCTGGATTTAATAATCTACTTTAAAAGTAAGCTAGTAAGAAGCTCTTGCTCAATATAAACAAGCACGCAAAGATATTAAGTAGAAAAGCTAAACTGAATATTTTAATGGGATTAGTTCATATTTTTACTGCTGAAATAACAGTGCTGAAGTGGTATAAGTGATTTTTAACACAATGGAGTCGTTTTTAAGACAAAACTTCTTTATCCAATCTACTTTTTCAATTTCTCACCTCTGATTCTCTCTCCGATTACAGAACAAGGAGTGTAAAGAAGGCGTAAGTTACTCAACCTAACAAAACTTTATTTCTTAGTATTAATAAGTTATGCAGAGGGTTCTGCTATGTGGTTTATAAGTTATGTTATGTTCAACCTGAAATAATATTATCACTGATTACATTAAAGCTGATCAGTTTAGTTTCATCTTTAACCTTTTACCTATTGCTACTAATTCTTTCCCCATCAACAATGAGTAATTAAATAAACACATACACAATATACATAATAAAATTATTTTAACCAAGAAGCTGCATCAGGATCAAACACTGTTATGAACATTTATACTAGGAAGTCACAAAGATTTGCTACGACAACAGCTCTACAGGTTTTCCTAATAAAGTGGACCATGATAATATATATGTCAGCATTATTGTAACCCTGATAGCGTTCTAAATAAAGCAACGGCTTATGCTTTATTTAGTTATTCATTAATTGTATTAATTCATTAATAATTTAACATTAATTGTTTTATTCTTCTTGACAAACTACAAATATTCTTGACATGCAGTAACCGTAATAAAATCTGTTATACAATACTGTTCAAATTGCATGGGTTATATATGTAATAGATATGCATTTAAAAATAAACAAGCTTCTCCTAACCACGCTGTCTTTTATAAATAAGTATGCTAGCATACTACAATACTAGCTTATTAGCTCGAGAAAAAAAACAGGAGCTGGAAGATTCCCCCAAGGTTTGAGGTTTGGCAGCACGACCTGGTTAAGACACTAGCGGCAGTTACATGGACAATATTTCTTCAATTTAACTAAAGTCATAGAATAGTATAAAAGTAGTAGTAGTTTTTTTCTACCTTAAAAAAAAAAAAAAAAAAATCAGTGGAACATAATGGCCCAACATTGTGTCTTGGGAACAATATTATTGTTTCTGCTGCTCTTTCTAATTAACCCCTGTGTTGTCATGGTAAACTATGTTAAACAGCAGGGGAAACCAACAACAGATTTTTTATTATTTTTTTTACAATATGAAATGTAATGACTTTTTCATAACACATTAGACCACGTTTACAGCAACATACACGGTGCATACCAGGCTGTACCCCGCCCCCACTTCGGACACTCGGACCACATTACTCTGTTCATGCATCAAGCCTACAGGCAAAGACTGAAACAAACAAATCCCGTCACCAAACAAATTAAACTTTAGATGCCAGAGACTGAAAGCACCCAACAGGATTGTTTTTCTCAGATAGACTGGGATGTGTTTAAAGCTGCTGCCACTCTGGAGGACTCTTCTGTCAGTGTACAAGACTATGCTGAGTATGCTACTGGGTATGTTAGCACCTGTGTTGATAACACTGTGCCCAACATACAAGTCAGAAAGTTCCCCAACCAGAAACCCTGGATAAACAATCAGGTACGCCACATTGCCTGTTCCCTTGCATTTAAATCAGGCAATGTGACAGAGTACAAAGCTGCAAAGTACGGACTGAGGAAAGCCATAACAGCAGCAAAAAGGCAGTACAGAGAGAAGCTGGAAGGCTTCTATTCCACTGCTGACTCTGGGAGGATGTGGGAAGGCACTACAATAGACCTACCGGCCCAACAGGTCGACCTCAGCCACAAGCTGTCTACACTTGGCCTGCACCCTACACTTTGTGACTGGCTTCTAGACTTTCTGACTAGCAGGCCCCAGTCTGTCAGGATTGGAAATCGAACCTCAGCCAGTATCATCACAAACACAGGCACCCCACAGGGATGTATCCTCAGCCCTATCCTCTACACTCTGTTCACCCACGACTGTGTCGCCTCTTACAAGGACATCATCATCCTGACGTTTGCAGACGACACCGCAGTGATAGGACGCATCACTGGGGGGGACGAAGCAGCCTACACAATGGAGGTGGCCAGTCTATAACATGGTGTGTGGATAACAACCTCTCCCTCATCAAAGACAAGACTAAGGAGATGTAGGTTAGGCTAATTGGCGTTCCTAAATTGCCCGTAGTGTGTGATTGGGTGTGTGAGTGTGTGTGCCCTGCGATGGAT
>JAQQZS010000019.1:11449362-11467260 GCA_030068045.1 Platyallabes tihoni | reverse complement strand
AGTTTTGTGGCATGTATGTGCTTGTTTTTTTTTCTACACAATTAAACATTTGAATGAACATCTTCTGAGAGGGGTGAGTCCATAATTTTTGCCAGGGGTTGTACTAACCAAAGTCACCGAAATCACCTTTTCCTCCCCATTCTGATGCTTAGTTTGAACTTCAGCAGATAATCCAGACTTTTTTACTTGCTGAAATCCATCGAATTATGTCATGCGATTGGCTGATTAGATAACAAGCAGCTGAACAGATTTACCTAATAAAGTGGCCAGCGAGTGTATTTGAAGTGTAATTATTTGAAGTAGTTGACATTTAAAAGGAAAATAATAGATACTTTACCCTGAAATGCAGATAACTAACTGGCTGTTTGCTTTAGGAGCATCAATGGAACATTTCATCAAATATATTCAAGCTGCCACAGCTCACTAACTCAACTCTGAATTCTGGCTGAGATGTTTATTGATACAAGTCGTTCATGTATTTCCCAAATTAACCTATTTCATATTTATTATTGGATATAATTGAATATACAGTAAAGGAATGGTGGATTGCCATTGGATGCTTGAGGTACATGAATAAATACAAAATCTCACTTTCAAAATCGAGGAAGAAGTTGGGCTCTTCATCAAGGTCTGTGCACGTCAAAACTTTTAACAGGTTCCCCATGACAGGTACCTAAAGAGAGAAGGAGAGAAGATTTAAATGACTGAACTGAAGGTATACACATGACTGAACAATATTTGTATGCAAGATACAGATTAGGAAAAGAAAAACGATGAGAGTCAGACTGATGAGTAGATGGAGAGCTTCTTGAGTCTCACATTTAAAATGGGGCACTTTATTTGCTTTCTGTCTTTTTCTCTCACCAAGTGGAACCAGGACCCAGATGTGGCTCTCTCCCACCCATCCCCTCATTGCCCCTCTCCAGACAGGCTGTGTGGTTTTCCTGCACAAGAACACCCTACCAGATGTCATCACCAACTGCAAGCCTTGCCACACACCCACACACTGCATGTGAGTTACGGGAATCCCTGTGCTGTGGTGCATCATGCCAACCGTGCGTGTCTGCTTACAGCTAAACTCAGTTCCCTGTAGAGGGGCCTCAAGCTCTCAGTGTCAAAATGTTAGGAAATAACAACACAATATACTGTCTTCGCAGAAAGAAGTGCTCTAAATAGCTTTATTTCTTTAACCGCCTGGGAAAAGCACACAGGGTTAAGAGTGTTGTGGTTAAAACCTAATTCGGGGGTCACATCAGAAGCAAACATGCCTTGCAGTTATCCAAGATAAGCCACATTACCTTACTCTGACTTCAAAAACATTCAGGAAGTGTAAAGCAAAAAGCAGCCTGGTACTTACCTGAGTGCACTGACCCTACATTCATTACTAAGCAACAAAATGAAAGGTATAGTACAGTAGACATTCACTGCTATACTCATCATGCTCTGATTATAGTGACAGTGGCAGACATAAAGCAACTTCGATTTTCTCAATTCAATGCGAAATAGGTATGACAGTAAAATGACATATTCAACAATTGTCAAGAACGATTCCAGACCAATTCAGTGCCACATGTGGTCCACAATTTCTTTAAATCACCCACAATTTTATATTTGTAAAATTCATTTACAAATAGAAATACTAAAAGAGTATCTTGTCATTGTTGCCTCTCATTATATGTGTATAGAGATATTACTAACAGAAATTCAATTTCAATTAAATTTTATTTGTATAGCGCTTTTAACAATTGTCATTGTCGCAAAGCAGCTTTACACAATCAAAAGAATTATTTAAGTTTGTATGGAATATGAATGTGTATGAATCAAAATGGTCAGAAATGAGGCTCTGATGGAAGTAAAAGTTGCTGTTGTGCATGTAGTCATTCTAGTAACTTTCCTTTGATAAACTGGCATTGCATCTAATATAACCAGGAAACAGGAACAGGATAGTGTAGATTCTATATTGCATACCGTCTAGACAATAGATATGGTGCTTTTGACATTTAAAAAAAATATGCTGGCAGTAAATACTCATCTTAATTACTGTCCATTATCAGTTTTTTAATTGTTGATTTTGCTGACAAATAATTTCATGCTTAATATGAAGAGCTGCATACTGTATATATAATTGCAAGACTGTGACTGTAAGTCTTCATCCAACAACCGAACAAATAGCAAGCATTGAGAAAGTTCAAACTCGGTGCCAGCTACAAATTCAAGTCCAGGAATTTGAAGTATTCTACAGTTGGTGCATTTCGTCGGTTGATTCTTAGAAAGCATGCACCTGAGAGAGAATATTTTCCCAGGCTATCCTCTCCTCTGATGGGCGGTAAGAACCTGCGCGTTGCTGAGAACAAGTTCATGCAGCCCTCTGGAAATTCTCTCACACACGCCACACTTTATCAATGACAGATCACAGAGAATTCGCCCTCCCTCACATGTGAGGCCAGTAAGAGAGAAAAACACAGGTGGTAAATTACTTTGAATGTAGAAGAGGAAAAAGATAGCATGAGAGGCAGGAAAACAGAAACAATACTGATGACACTCAGCACTCAAACTGTTCCCACAATCTTACCACACTAACAGTGAGGGTGTTACATAATAAACAGGATGAGCACCTCAGAGATTTTCTCTAAAACAGCACATACATTTTTATTTCCTCCTTATTGAGTACAATGATAAATACATAGCTAATGCCTATAGATGCTGTATTAGTAAAGTAAATTCCATATATGGTAAAACATTCTATGGCTCGCTGGAAGTCTTTTGTTTCCCTGGAATTTAACTGGAACATGTTAATGACTTTTTGCTCTTTGATTTAACAGATGTACTGTACGTGTCTACGCTGTTATTAAACCTGACAGAACTTTGACATTACTTGTTTGCGAGTGACTGCATTTTTCCTGATATGCATGTTTTATTTCCTTAAATGTGAAATGTAATATATAGTTTAGCTTGTATGAACTACATTTTAAAATTTCATTAAATTCATTGCAAAACATTCTTGTTTTAGAATTCAAAGTTTAAAACCTGGGACTTGGCTTCACTTACAGCTTGTCTTGCAGGACCAAAGTAGGACATAACACTGTTACCTACACACACACAAACACACACAAACACACACAAACACACACAAACACACACAAACACACACAAACACACACACACACATACTGTACTGTACATACAGTACAGACAGACACACAAATGCATGCACATACACGCACAGACACGCACACACAAAAACAGACACAGACACACACACACAAATACAGACACAGACACACACGCACAGACATGCACACACAAATACAGATACAGAGACACACATACGGACACAGAGACACAGGCAGACGCACAGACAGACGCAAGACACAGACAGACAGATGCGCGCACACACGGACGCGCACACACGGACGCACACACGGACGCACACACGGACACAGATAGATTTTAAGGTTCTGTCCCAAACCAGTGAATTTATTCATTCATTGTCTGGAGGAACCCACTAAGCACTATGCATGAGTAATGACACTAGTTGTGTGATGGCGTACTATCTAGTGCAGAAGGATTTTTTAGACTCTAATTCACCATTACACACAGTATTGCAGACAATGGAAATGAAATAAATTTATTGTACACCTCAGCGTAACTGTCACAGTTACTAAGTATTAGATGAAAGAGAGAAACTCTTCTTTTAGCTACCCGCTGCCTTTTCAACTACGTACAGTATTTTACACAACCTCACCTCGGACTGCTGCGGATACTGTATGTCTGTTCAAACCCGTGTGTTGTCTCATGATGGCGCTTCATGTTACTGCTTTTAATTAACACCACAGTTTGGGGAACATATACAATGATACAAACTGGTTTTAAACTTCCTGTCCATACACAGTAAACTATATAATTGATTGGCCCTGTCGAGTGACCCTTATAGCCATGTCCACATCGAGGGGAAAAGTGCTAGATTACTGGTCTATTGATTATTCTCACAGAAAAGTGTCAGGGTCCGAAAAAGAACCGTCACTTGGACGGATTGGACAACAGCCCGTCATTGAAGTGATGCCTGGTTTAGATGCTTATACTCTCCCGCCCTCTCACTTCTGATTGTCTCCTGCCATTCACTGTGTATCTGATGTTGGACCATGACGATGGTTGACCTCATCATGGCTCCTGCCAATTCAAAGCTGACTCTGACAGAGAGCTGATATATTTTTACTATTACAGGGTAGTGAGAGCAACTCGTGGCAGGTCAGGATTAATCACACTGTAAGGATTCCTTAACTATTTTAATATGTGCACTGAAATTATTTTAAATAGCCCCTGTCCCTGTTGTGCATGTGTGTGTAACAGGGGGAACTGACAATGGAAGGAATTATGGATAAAGAAAATGAGCAGAGACAAATAGTGTGTGTGTGTGTGTGTGTGTGTGTGGGAACGATTTAGACATCATTAGAGACGGCTCCCAATAAACCAAATTACTGGGTGAAAATTCAATTTCATCAGGGCAGAGGGGCAGAGCAAACATCAGTGCACCAGTTAATGTGCTCCATCCTCACTTTAGGGATCTAAATACGCATTTAGCTTAACCCTCAGTACTCAGTTCCTCAGCTGCTGAACTCATGCTGTAATTAAACAGCTTGTGTGTCCTAGATGAACCCCGAGTCTCAGACAGCCAGAGAAAGAAACCATGAAAAAGAAAGCAAGCTAAGACTCGCCCATTAAACCAGCATATTAGCCGTTATTCCAGTGCCTCAGGTGAGGAGAGATGGAGGCCATATGTATTCCTGTCCTGACTGGGTCTGATACTTGCGTTTCTCTGTCCAACACTGGTGGGTGCAGTGATGGTGAATGATTAAGGTCCCACATGCTATTTTTAGGTCCTGAATGTAAATCTATTACACGAGCTTTTCGGCTAAATGACCCTAGTGTCACTTGAAAATCATTAAAGATATAATTTAGCTCATTTTAATTAAATATAGAATTTAACTAAATATGTGCTCAAAATTTTATATAACGAGCTAATTTCCTGCAGAGATGTTTAAAAAGAAGTGCCTGTACCTCAGATGGAACGTGGCCACTTCATTAGGTACTGTATACCTGTTCCAATTCTAATCAATGCGTTTAGGCATGTAGACATCGTCGAGACGACCTGCTAAAGCTCAAACCAAGCATCAGAATGGGAAAGAATGGTGATTTAAGTGACTTGGTTGCTGGTGCCAGACGGACTAGACTGAGCTTTTCCGAAAAATTGCTGATCTGCTGGGATTTCTACCGACAAATATCTCTAGGGTTTATTGTTCTGAAAAAGAAAACAAATCCAGTGAGGGGCATTTCTCAGGGCAAACTCACTTTCCAAATCACCTGCAAACATAATCACAGTATATAAGGACTTCCTTGCTACTGTAAGTATAAGCTTCGTGTCTCTGAGCCAGGTTTTTTTTTATTAAACCTCTTTTGTACAACAGACCTTGATTCTCTTGCAGATCGTTTGACCCTCGTCTGTCCACTGACTCATGGGTTCGCTCTACAGACTTTCCAGACTACAGATTTTTCCGTCTAAGATGTGTTCATAAAAACTCTTGTGAAAAGCAAATGTCCTTATTGTTTTCATCTTACACTTTGCAAAGAAAGCATATCCACTCACTCAATCACTCACTGTTTATACAGCCTGTATTCAGGGTCACGGGGAGGCCTGGAGTCTATCCCAGAAGACTTGGTCGGGGTACACCCTGGATAGGGTGCCAAATCCATACTGTACACTCTCATTCACACACTACAGGCAATTTGAGTACGACAGTTAGCCTAATCTGCATGTCTTTGGACGATGGGAGGAAACCGGAGTACACGGAGGAAACCCACCAAGCACGGGGAGAACATGCAAACTTCATGCACACAGTGACAGGAATCAAGACTGACCGGGAATTGAACCCGGACCCTGAAAGTGTAAGGCGACAGTGCTAACCACTAAACCACCGTGCCGCTGTGTCAAAATCCAGGCAGGGCAAAAATAAAAACATATTAAAATTATTAAAATTATTTTAAAATTATTAAGATATTAAGATCAAACATTAAAAATCCTGAATTTAATAATGCATGGGTTAACTTTAAATGTTTTTTTTTATTTTTTTTTTTTTATAATGCCGAATATACACCACATTCCCATGTAATTAAAAATAATTTCGTTTTTTAACGTTCTGGGAAACGGGCTGTTTTCATAAAAACCCATCAAACTGCACTTTTATCCTTATCTCTTTCCATGTTAGTCAAAATATTTATTTCCATTCAGAATTGCATTAATTTTTTCATTTTTGGCTGAAATTTTGTCAGGAGAGTCAACTCTTTTCATAAAGTCTTCTTCAGCACATTCCAAAGACCTCCTGTGGGGTTAAGGTCAGGACTGACTGGTGACCAATTCTTGTGTGAAAATGATTCCTCCTGCTATCAGAGCCAGTCTTTCACAACTTGAGCCTGAAGGATCTTGGCATTGGCCTCCTGGAATATGCTTATAAATGCCATGGGTCATCAGGAAAGCAAAGCAAAGAAGAAAAAAAAATCCATAGATGGGATAACCATGGGTCATTCTGTACAAACCTACAGTAGGTCATTCTGTACATTCAGATCATTAACTGACTTCATGTTATTGCTACTGTACATACAGTAATGTTGCTGAGTCTAGCTAGAACGAATGAAGCCACCCCAGATCATAACTCTGCCTCCAGAGGCTTGTACAGTACACTGGCCAGTATGCATGATGGGTACATCGCTTACATTATTACCCTTGCTTCGGGAATAAAGGTCAATATGGACTCATCAGACCACATCACCAATCGTTACGCTTACTAGAAAACTGAAGCCTTTATTTCAGAAAGGTCCAACCATATAGTATTTCTTCACATTTCTTGCAAAGTTGACAGTTTACCACTATCCTTCCAGGATTTAATAATATGTTCTTAATCCAATACACAAAACCGTCAAATTAGTTGTTTTCTTTTCTTTGTTTTCTTCACGGGCCAGTAGTTTGGCTCTTCTACATTTTCCAAAATGGTTTTTCAAGAAATGAGAAGCTATTCAGCTAGGGTTAAAATAATTGTAAAGAGCTGAAACAGATCAGTCACTGCAGTGAGAATCCAAACAAAGTATTTGCTTATTGACATCCTTTAACAGGCGATGTCCCAACTCCTAAAGCAGTAAGCCTAGATCATTTTAACCTTCAATCATGTATACAAGATGCCCACAGTACAGAGTTACAGCACATCTAGGTTCTGCTTGTGGCAGCATAAAATTATAGGCTCATTAATATTCACACTCTGGCACATGTGTATTGTTCTTCAATCAAAAATACTCGCTGACACAAAAGGACACATACTATGTAATTCTGGATTACACGGACACACCCATGAATGAATCTTTCACTGAAGAGAGACAGCTCACAGGAGACCAGGGACTGATGCCTGGTGAAGACAGGTATTGTCAAAAAATAAATCTGGTTAAGGGTAAATTTGGTGTACCAGAAACCTCCTCTAATTAGGTTTAAGAATGACAGTCATGTACAAAACAAAAATAAATAAATAAATGCTTCAAATTGTTAATGGGTCAGGCTACTGGAGCAAACCACCGAGTGTGATGCTCGTGTCTCTATTTATATCTGTGTGTAACACCGTATCTATTAATCTCAAACGACATACTCGTTTTCAATCGCTTCACTATATTTTTAATAAGGGTGTCCATAAAACTTATTTTAAAACAATTATTACTTGTTTTACATCCTTTAAAAGTCTCATCATTCTCCAGCTTGGTGTTACTGTTTTAGGTCTTGAGAGCTGTTTGGTCTCTTGTTCCACTGATGCTTAACTTGAATTGTGTCGGTTTAAAACTCTTGTGAGAAGCAAATATCTTTATTGTTTTCATCTTACACTTTGCAAAGAAAGAATATCCACTCACTCAAATCACTCACTGTTTATACAGCTTTATCCTGTATTCAGGGCCGCGGGGGGGCCTGGAGTCCATCCCAGAAGACTTGGTCGGGGAACACTCTGGACAGGGTGCCAATCCATACTCTCTCATTCACACACTACGGGCAATTTGGGAACGCCAATTAACCTAACCTACATGTCTTTGGACTGTGAGAGAAAACCGGAGTACACGGAGGAAACCCACCAAGCATGGGGAGAACATGCAAACTTCTTGCACTCTGAGACAGGAATCGAGCCTGACCGGGAACCGAACCCGGACCCTGGAGGTGTAAGGCGACAGTGCTGACCACTACACCACCGTGCCGCTGTGTCAAAATCCAGGCAGGGAAAAAATAAAAACAAATCATGGCAGATATTAAAATTCAACCCATTGAAAATCCTGAATTTAATAATGCATGGGTTAATAAAAAAAAAATTAATCATTTAATGCTGAATATAAACCACATTCCCACGTAATTAAAAGTAAATTAGTTTTTTAACGTTCTTGGAAACAGGCTGCTTTGTTGTTTGAAAAAGCTATTTTTCCAGTGAAAACAGACGGTCTTACCAAATATTAATTAAGTGGCTTGAATGCATTCTGGTACAGTTTGCAACATGACAAACCAGATGAGACTGAATACACACAAATGTAAGAGGTGTAATTTAGTGCAAATGTAATTTGGAACAATTTGGAATTATGAAAAGGTTAGTGGAGAGTTTGGCACAAAATTAAGTTCTATTTTACCCACTGAGGCTGTAATGTGCCTGTGTGAGTGTTTGGTGTTAGTAGGTTACAGTGTGATTTGTGTCAGCAGTGAGGAAGGCTGAGCCAAAGGCCCTCGTCACCGGTACTGTTTACCACCCTTTCCAGTGCACCTATCCACAATGCCACCCTCCATCTCGTTAGCGCAGCAATGAGGTCATGCTAAGGAGAACTGGCATGCAGATGCCATCTGTACTACCCTTGATCCAAATCTCACACACACACACACACACACAAAACTTGTGCATAGAAGTGTTTTGTGTGTAAGTTAAGATTAATACAGTATGTAACTAAGAAGATTGTGGCAGCGGGGTGTGGTCGAGCATCACCTGCAGACGGAGTTGGCCAGATGTAACACGTAATGCTTTCCACATGTGGCTCGTTATCAAGTTCATTTATCAGTATTTATTTATATTGGTGGAAATAGAGAACTGTGCCAAGACTGCAATATTGCTGTGTGAGTGTGTCTTTGCGCATAAGAGTGAGTGAGAATTGAGTCACTGAAACACAAACATTAAGCAAGATCACACCAAAAGAAGTGCTGTTGAACTGAATATCAGTACTGATGTGATTCGGGTGTAGGCGTAGGTGTAGTGCCGAAGAGATCACAAAACGTTATATTTCCACTTTAGAATAGGAGCCTTAATTCAAGGTGTCATAATGTTAATTTCATCTGCTGCCCATCTTTCACTATCTGTGCTACAGGGAATGTCACATTTACTCTACAAGGTTTATTGTACGATAAATGTGACATTTATTTCCCCTTTTAAAATAAATATTTAAAAAGATTCTGACTGTACTTTTAACTCATTAAAAGACAATAATACGATTATTAATATGAAAAAGGATCAACCAAGTCAGTATTTGCTGTGTCTATAAGCTGTTTTGGCTAAAAAAACCCATTTCATAGTGATCTTGAAGGACGCTGTCTCTCTGCGCAAGCTCTCACTGACCAAGACGCAACCATGGGCGAGATTTTGGTGCTTGGCACACCATCAACACCCCCCTCCCCCCTTGAGAGATTGCGTGCTGGGGCAGAGTAGCTATTGAGGGATTGAGGTACACGTGGGGGATCATCTGAGGCCGTGTGGTGCTTACGAATTCACTCCTGTCCTCTGATTGGTCAAAGCCGAACTCTCCTCCGTTGCGCTGTATCCATGGTGCTGAAAAAAAGTCCGAACCCTTGCTGAAGAGCCAATGAGGCTGCAGCCTGGGAGGTGGAGGACGAGAAAATAGTACAACTTAAAAGCCTGAGCATGAATGGCGATGAGGTAAAAACTTTGACCTGATACAACAGCGCCACGGCGACAAGCGGAGATGGAACCTGGAGTTCAGAATATTCTACATTCCTGCTCGATTAAGAGATTAGCCCTCACATACTGTAGGCTGCCCATGTGAACTGACCTACTTACTGAATTGAGGTCAAGAACAGAAGATAGGATAAAAAAACAAAAACGCATTTCCTCTAATTGCTTTGCATCCAAGTTTAATGATTTTGCTTTTGTTGAAAGATTTTGTGAAAATGTTTCGTTCTATTCATACAAGTACTCTGCAAATCAACCACACAAACTGAACAACCTCACACCAACAGCCTTACACACAACAGCAGTGTTCAACACCCCTAAATAAAGTTGTTAGAAGACACACACACACACACACACACACACACACACACACACACACACACACGGAATAAATGAGGAGGGTGCTGGCGTTCTGTTGCAGCATTGCAGCATGGAGTCCACGTGTCTCAACAAACTACGCTAGATCTCTGGTGCCAGAAAGGCACGTTTTCTCTCCCCTCCCTTTTTTCCCTCTGTCACATGGGTACAGCCGTAAATGGAGTGAAAGGGAGAGAGAGGAGGAGAGAGAGAGAGAGAGAGAGAGAGATGGCGGGAGAGAATACACACTTCCATATTATTGATATTTTGAGTCTGAGCACTACAGCACAGACATCCACTGAACATTAAGTAATGAAAGGATAATTAAAGCAGTGCTTTTCCATTCCAATGCACTGCGTTATTCTGAATATATAGTATGATAAATCCTACTGGCGAATAAAAATAAATGATTACCAACGCAGTCTTGTGCTGGTGAACAAATCACATGTTTGTACCCATGACACCATTTAATTTAAAAGCTCTCATTTACATAAGCATAATGTAATGCTCGCTTTTTGCATTTCTGCAGTTTAGATGCCTTTAAAAGACTGACTGAATAATTTACATTTTAAACTCGACACATTTGCATGTATTCATTAAGCCAACACAAAGTGGCTCATGAGACGGAACCCAATCCAAGCACGGGGCTGTTGAAAGAGCTGACGGCGATAAAAGTACCACCAAAGTCAAGTTTACAGCAGCTAACCAGAAGCAAGTGTGAAATGGTTGTATGACGATGACAAAGAAGGAGAGAGAGAGTCCCAGCTGAACGTAATCATCACTATCGCTCATAGCCCACCCACCATACCATCAAAAGCTTATGTGGTGTACTTGGTTATATTGTTAATATAAAAATGTTAAAAATTCAGTGAACAGAACACAACAACACGACCTCTTGCTTTTATACTGTATAACAGTTCAACATTGAAGAAATCATTTCACTTACCTGGCTGTGGCAAGACCCACAGGATGCATTTTAGGTATTTAAAGATGTCTTAAAGACGTATTTAATGTATTTGCTTATAGGTCTGTGTAATTTCCTAAAACAAAAAAATATATATACATACCAGATGTGTGTGTCTGGCTCTAAATACTTAAATTATTGCATTTATTTGTAATTATTTGTATAGTGCTTTTAACAATTATCATTGTCGCAAAGCAGCTTTACACAATCAAAAGAATTATTTAAGTTTGTATGGAATGTGAATGTGTATGAATCAAAATGGTCAGATAGTACTAGAAAAATACTGATAACCTTTATGGTTTATTTTAAATGCCAGATGCAACAGATTCAATGACGTAGATAAACATGTTACAGTAAGTTATCTGTATTTACATCACCCTCTCATTCCTCAATAAGTGACGGCAGTGAGATCATCGTATTATCCAGCCGGAGCTTCTAACATGATTGCGCTCCTACATTATTTACTTTCCTTAATGCCATATGATTAATAAGTAATGCTGACTGGATAACATACTGTACAGTACGTAACCATAATTGTTGCCCATAGTTCATGCAAGGAATCACGGGAGCAGGAATAAGGAGGGATTGCATCTGTATAATACCGTTGGTGTTAGAACAACAGAAAAAAACGGACACATTTTATTGTTTATCCAGGCACCTTATAAGAGGCGTACAGTAAGGGTAGCTTTTGGTGGGGGAATTTATTATTATCATTTAATTTTTCACCTATTTATAATATATATAAACAAATCTGTCCAAGATTCTGTCAAAGTTACTTTACATGGAAAGTATTTAAATACCTAAAAACCTCTGCATACAGGAACTTGTTTACACTGAAATCTCCAGGATCATCAGATTAACTAATCTAGAAAGTACTCTTAAAGAAAGTATGTGACGGTGTTTAAACAATCACTTCAAAACATACATGTGTAACAAACACATTGATTCAGGTTAATCAAAGGGATGTACTGTATTCTTCACTGTCACTATCTAATGCTAAGACTGCAGGAGTGACTGCTTATGAAAAGATTTTTTTTATTTCATGTCAAAAAGAAAGTGCCAACATAGAAAAATGAAGGTAATGATGATAAAAGTAATGTCTTTGGACTTTTTGTGAAACTTGCTAATGGCTTAATCAATAAGCTGACCAAGCAGTCATCTTTTACTGTATTACACTTGCATTATATTTGTTCTGCCAACACCTGATATTACAGCTCACTTTAAAGTAGGTGATGCATAACTGTCTGATTAATGTACAAGTCTATAGTTACCGCCGAGATCTACATTTTCTCCTAACTCGGAGCCCTTAACTGAACTCTGAACATGGCCTATTTTGATTGTGTCAGTCAAACCCCACCATACCCGCCTGCCTCTTTGGCCGGAACAGATTCCCCAGTTGTATCTCTATTCGAATGTGGTCTATTAAAACACAGAATTGACCTTAAATTAGGATCTCGCTTTGCAAAGTTTAAGTACTTTACTGTGTTGCTACAGGGTGATGGCCAAAAGTACTGGGACAAGTGAAATTCCATGTTTTTCTCTTCTTTTTTATGCTTGATTTTGCTTCCTCAAGATACAAAAGATGGTTTCTTGACTACTGCTGCTGCTGCTTTCTTCAACATGGTCCAACAGAATTCTGCGAAATCTGGAGATGACCCAGTCCATGGCTCGGGATGCTGAGTACAATTGTCACATAGCCAGTTCTTCAGTTAATTAGCACCACTCTTCAGTCAGATACAGTAGGCTATACTGTAATTCATGACAAATATGTTGTCTTAATACTTTTGGCCACTACAATAGCTACTTAAAAACAGCTTTGGTAAAACATTCGCTCTTTTGTTTATGTCTGCAATATTTTTTATAGCTAGATTTAATTTTAAGATTTTATTTGTCACATATTTTAATATTCATCGAGGACTTCATTAACTGTTCTTAGATTCTCGTTCTAGTAAATAATATTAAAATTTTCTCAGTACAGAGAAACGTGTTGTAATTCCTGACTATGGTAATAAGACTGGCACTACAGATGAGGTAGAAAGAGATAAGGATAAAAAAAACATTAATATTTCTTTAAGCATTAGCTAATTACTTACTATAGATTAAGTTTGTTAGTAGAAGGAAAAACAATACCTTGGGCTCAATGCCTTTGGCACTATCTTGGTCTCTCAGTTTATTCTTACTGTACATCATTGTTAAATTAAAGTATATAGTAAACATAATTCCCTTAACAGTTCTTCTCTACATAGGTATGCCTGGCTTATGTGTCTGCTACAGTTTGCAAACATGACCTGGGTATTAATGACGTACTTATGCATGCATGTGTGTGTGTGTGTATGGGAGTGTGTGAATATGCACATCTCTCTACTGTGTTAGTCTGCGGAAGCATCCTCAGCTGCAGCAGCAGTGCAGGCAGTTACTACCTGGGGTGAATCTCCTGGGGTGCACTGGTGAATTATTAGCATTAGCCTGGACACCATAATACTCACCCCATCAAAAAGCCAGAAAATGGAGGGTTTGATCATTCAGCTGGCACATGCAACATTCATGAAGCACATGGAAGAGGGTTAATGGGTGAGTGCATGTTTGTCATTTATAGCTCCATTCAGATGGAATAACAAGCGCTTTCACAAAACAATAATAATACTAATAAAAATTATATATTTAATCAGAAAAAAATTGCAGTTCTTTTGATTTCTAACAGGCAAAAAAAAAATAATTCAAAGCCATATGAACCTTATTTAAAAATCAATCATTTTACCTTAGTCAAATCACTGGTGTTACCTGTTTAAATATTATCTAACAATTATTCATTTTTATTACTGCAGGTCAGATCTACAGACAGGAGGCGATGAGATCTAACAGAGCGGTTCTGGTTAATCCCCTTCTTCAATAGCACCTCTTAGTCTTCACGGTACCATTCACGATCAAAGCATGAAACCATAGCAACAAAATAGAACAAGCCAAAACATGGCACCTTCAGCTGATGGACTGGGGAAGAATTTTAAGTCAAACCTGCACAAGGCCTACAAAGTCTATTTGATCATCAAACACTCTCCACATACATTCTGCCCTGTTTGCATTTCAAAACCACCCTGATCCTCATAATCTTTAAAAAATGCTAACTTTAATAATGACGAATAGAAGAAAACGGAGACACAGGACCGATGTGAAATGGTGGGACTGAGACACTCTGACCTTAGAGGCATCGTCTCCTGCATACAGTACAAGACTTTAAAACTGAAGGAGAAAAAGATAATCATGTGTAGCAAGAGTCCGGTTTAGTTTAGTGCAGGACCGTCGTACAGAAGGCAACAAACACAAAGACACGCTCTTTACTAATCTTGTGAAGACCTACCATCGTTATTAATGGAGCAAATTAATAAAAATGTCCCACCCAACCTTAACCTAACAAAGCCTCTCTCTACTTTTTTTTTTATATCAACAAAACAGCTTTCAAATAAAACAATAGTCTTCCTCATGATGAATAACCATGTCTCAGCATATGATGTACATACCTGCTCCTTGTGAGAACATTCTGTCCTCATGGAGTTGTAAAAATGATCCCCTCCCCACCCCCAAACACACACACTTATAGTACACTTACAGTAACATCAGTATCACTAGACCAAAGCATACTTTTACACCCTACACTCATCTTTTTGGGGCACCAGCTATAAATTAGCACTGAGGGTCCCATCCATGTATTTGTATCATGAGCACATTTGGCTACAAAGACAGCTGAACACATTCACACATACGTCTAAATATGTCTAAAAGTAAAAATAGCACGGGTCAGTTCACTAGCCTAAACCCTCAGTGGCATTTCGACCGTGACTTGCTCGCCTTCTTTACTTAGCCACCATACGGATACAAATCATATGAAGACGGCCTGGTGTAAATTCAGATTAATGGTGTTAATCTGGGGAAGAGTTGAGATTTTTGCGCTAAGGGTGGGGCAAAGGCACTGGGGTTTTGGGTGGTGTGTTTGGGATGCAGAAGACTTGCGCTAAGAGGATTGGGATGATTTGTAAGGCATATAGCACCCTCTGCTGAGCGCTGAGAGATTAAAGTATGAAAGGTGCCACTCCCTGTCTCAAGGTTTGGCTCTGCAAATATTTCCGAGTTTCGAGGGCAAAGAAAATGCGAGCAGAGTCATGTTAATGATTAGCTTTCTTGTGGTCCTGGTTACATTTGGTCATGCTTTCTGATTGTCCCCTAAACCATCAACTACTCAACTCAATGTTGATTTGGATGAAAAAGACAAGGTGTAACCAAAAGTTCAAAAAATAAATCTTTCTTCTGACAGTACTGTATTATTCCTAATGATTTGGCATATTAATTAAGAGTGGAGTGTTGGAGTGCAGTGACCAAGCAGGAGTATGAATCTGTATTTCCCACAAACATATAACTATCCAGGGAAATGTGCTTAGGTAATTTTATCCCGGATACACAGTGTGTGGTCGGGTAAGAAGCGTAGACCATCACTGGATGACACATTTCTAAATTAAAAGGAAACGAACCCACTTAACGTTTAAATAATCCTTCCCCTCCTTTTAGCACGTACATCCACATATGCCACTGCAAGCATTTTACATGAGTCACCAGACCCAAGTCAAATCTGCCTCATGCCTTTGAGATTCCTCACACAACCACACTAGACACCAAATAATATGGCTCATGGACATACTGTACACACTGCCTTAAACCGTCAGTCCTTTTAAGGTCATTTACAATAAATACTTATATGGGAAAAAAAAAACCTCTGTAATAAAAAAAAAAAAAAAGTCAAAAAGCTTCGTATACCACAGAGATGCTGAATTCACAAATGCAACTGAGTTACTGATTAATTTCCTAGAACAGCATGGCTCTGAATGTAGTGCCAGCCGCGGTGTAAATAAAAGGTTTACATTAATGTGTAATACACGATCAATTCTATAGTAATGCTAATACACTCGGACATGTGAGTGGTGGACTTAACAGTATGGTTCACGCTACTCATTACTCTCAAGCTAAGAGTAAACTGATTAAAAAAGAAAAATAAAGAACAAAATATAATAATTGCTGATGTCTCAAAATTTTCATTAAGGCAACGGTTATTTAATATAGTTGGAAAGACTTTGTTAGAAATGTTGCAATATAGTAACCAAGAGGGACGGCACGGTGGTATAGTGGTTAGCACTGTCGCTTTGCACCTCCAGGGTCCATGTTCGATTCTCGGCCAGGCTCAATTCCCGTCTCAGTGTGCATGGAGTTTACATGTGGGTTTCCTCCGGGTCCTCTGGTTTCCTCCCACAGTCCAAAGATATGCAGATTAGGCTAATTGGCGTTCCCAAATTGCCCGTGGTGTGTGTGTGTGCGTGCGCATGTGTGTGTTCGTGTGTGTGTGTGTGCGCATGTGTGTGTGCCCTGTGATGGATTGGCACCCTGTCCAGGGTGTACCCCGCCTAGTGACCTAAACATCCTGGGATAGGCTCCAGGCCCCCGCGACCCTGAATAGAGGATAAAGCAGTATAGAAGGTGAGTGAGTGAGTGTGTGAGTGAGTAACCAAGAGTAATTTGATTTGCAGATGTTGCATAATATTAAGTAACAGTGATGGGTAATAATCTTTTTTTCAAATTTCTTTACAAGTCTAAACATACTCAGCAAATTATTTGCTCCCACACACATGATGCTGCAGAAGGATTGCAGGATTAAACAGAAACGGCAACATTTTACCACTTCAAATACTGTACAAACATATCTTAATTTAAAAAATTATTTTAAAAATCTATTTTGGAGACAGTGTGGCGATACATGAATTGCCTCACAAAAGACTCAAGATACATGACTGAACTGATTTTTCCCCCCATCTCTATTAAATGCAGTAAATTACTATAAATTAATTAGAAGTATGACAAACCATTTGACTGCAAAATGAGATTTTTGCAATTTTAAGAAAAACGTTTTTCCAACAGAGCAAGAAGCACTGCAAACTGATCAGTGGCGAGTGGCGAAGTGGTAAAGTGCTCTCAACAGTGTGTGAAAAGATGAAGTTGGTACAGTAGCTTCACGTGACTCTGAGGAAACACGCGCTAGCCTTCGCCCTCCGCGGTAGGTGGTTGTAGCCGTGATGTGGGAGTGCTGGTGGGACTTGATTCCGACTAAATTTGGGAGAAAATCTGGACAAATCTTGAATAAGGCCTGCAAACAATGTCTGCATATCTTTATAGTGTTGTAATGTTACGTCTCTGCTTATTTTGAAACCGTAGGTGTATCATGGATCCCAAATGCACCAAATTTCGACGAGAGGGGGGAAAAAGAGATGTATTTGGAAATTCATTTCATTTTGAAAATGAAACAGGAGTTTTAAGCTGTTACTATACAGTATAAGAGCTTTGTTTAGGCGTTTGCACGACATCCAAATTGCAAAATGTATTTAGCAAGATGTTAAGTGATGAGCAGTAGTGATGCGCAGGTCGGGTATTTTTCCAACCCGCGGGCCCGCTTTTATGAAATTATTTGGCCCGACCCAGCCCGCCCCGCACCACTGTATCTATTTTTACAACCCACCCCGCCCC
>JAQQZS010000019.1:11402442-11413263 GCA_030068045.1 Platyallabes tihoni | reverse complement strand
CCCACCAAGCACGGGGAGAACATGCAAACTCCATGCACACAGAGACGGGAATCGAGCCTGGCCGGGAACCGAACCCAAACCCTGGAGGTGCAAGGCGACAGTACTAACCACTACACCACCATGCTGCCTATATCTCATACAAAACTTAACTTTTGATTGTATAAAGATGCTTTGCGACAATGTCAAGTGTTAAAGGTGCTATACAAATAAAATTGAATTGAATTGAATTGAATTGAATCACTTGCTCACTCACTCATAATCTATACTGCTTTCCTGTATACAGGGTCACTGGTATTCAAGGTATCCCACGCCGGGTACACCCTGGACAGGGTGCCAATCTATCACAGGGCACACACATACGTACAAACTCTAACACACTAGGGGCAATTTGGAAACACCAATTAGCCTAATATGCATGTCATTGGAATATGACAGGAGTACCTGGAGGAATCCCACCAAGCATGAGGAAAACATGCAAACTCTATAGTCCCAGAGGCAGGTTTCGAAACCCTGGAGTTGCAAGGCGACAGTGCTAACCACTAAGCCACCATGAATGTAGCATTCAGTATGACAAACTGAAGTAGCTCAAAAACTGTAGTATAAGCTAGATCACAGGTTGCCAGCTTGTTTTAGTGTCTCCCCACCGGCCCACCCAGAAGGTTATGAGCAGAGATGCTGATATGCGCAGGCAATGGGGTGCTCCATGACCAAGGTTGAGAACCCACATATAAAAATTTATCTATCCATCCAGAAACCTTTATAGTCCAACTAGGGACTGTGGAGGCCAATCGTGATTATCACTGTAGAATATATTCCCATTCACACACTACAGGCAACTGGCCTAATCTACATGTCTTTGGACTGTTTGAGGACACCAGAGTAGCTGGAGGAAACCCACCAAGCACAGGGAGAACATGCAATCTCCATGCACACAGAGCCCAAGGTGGGAATCAAACCCGGACACTGGAGGTGCCCACAATCAAAATAAATGCAGATTAGGCTAATTGGTGTTCCTAAATTGTCCACAGTGTTTGTACTGCAATATCCAGGGTATACCCAGCCTTCTGCTCAAATCTCCAGTCCCCCCATGTCAGGATAAGCCATATAGAAGTTGAATGAATGTATGAATAAAGCATCATTAGTTTAATACACCATTTTACAGGTTGCCAACTAAGTCCAACTGGTCTAACACCCAATTCAAATCAACAAAAGCTCTTAATTATTTGATTAGATCAAATATTTTGAAAGGGTGCACACAAATATACCAAGGCTATGGTCTGGTGAACTATTAATACAAGTTAAATAATACTGTAGGTTTTTTTTTTAACAGCTTTTTAAAATGTGGTCTAAAAGATGTAATTAGAGTTGGGTGTGTCTCTTCTAACAGGCTTGCAAATCAACCCAGATGCATGCACACCTGAGATGCATTATACTGCTCTATTTAAGTGAATCATGAGGGTTGCTCTGTTTAAAACCTTTGGTGTACCTCAAGCAACATTAAACCTCCAAGAACTAAACAGCCTAATTTCCAGTGAGAACTGAATTCATCTCCAATATGGCCAAAGAGAAGATTCATATCAACCTTGTCATCATTGGTCATGTTGACAGTGGGAAATCAACCACTACTGGCCATCTTGTTTATAAATGTGGTGGTGTTGACCCAAGAACTCTGGAGAAGTATGAGAAGGCTGCAGCTCAGGTTGGTGTCTGTTGGTTATATGCTCGGTCATATATTTTAAATCTTTTCTCTAGATGACTTAACTTGTTAACTTCTTTTTCATCCCCCTAGATGGGGAAGGGTTCTTTCAAGTATGCATGGGTTCTGGATAAACTTAAAGCTGAAAGAGAACGTGGCATTACAATTGATATTTCCTTGTTAAAGTTCAATACTCAGAAGTATGTGTTCACAATAATTGATGCACCTGGTCACCGTGACTTCATTAAGAACATGATTACAGGAACCTCACAGGTAATGAGTTTCCAATCCCAAAAATGTTTTAGAATGCAAACATTCTTTACACATTTAAGTTATGTGCTTTTAACTTTTTGCAGGCTGATGCTGCTCTGCTGGTTGTCTCTGCAGCAAAGGGTGAGTTTGAGGCAGGTGTATCCCGGAATGGTCAGACAAGGGAGCATGTCTTGCTTGCCTACACGCTAGGAGTCAAGCAGCTTGTAGTCTGTGTCAACAAAATGGACCTCACTGAACCACCTTTTAGCCAGAAACGTTATGAGGAGGTAGTGAAAAATGTAACTGTTTTTATCAAGAAGGTTGGTTATGACCCTACTGCTGTACCCTTTATTCCCCTGTCTGGTTGGGGTGGTGACAACATGCTTGCACCTTCACAGAAGGTAAGCCAGTTATTCTACTTGATAAAGCTGCTCAAACATGGTCTTTGTTGCACAGACTTGTGGATAACAGTGGATTGAACCTTTTTCTACTAGATGTCTTGGTTTAAAGGTTGGAAAATGAAGAGAAAAGATGGCTTTTCAAGTGGGAAGACACTGTTGGAAGTGCTGGACTCCTTGTATCCACCAGTGCGCACTGCCAACAAACCACTACGTCTACCACTTCAGGATGTGTATAAAATTGGAGGTTGTTGGATCACTTTCATTGCACTGAAAATGCTTTTGTCCATAGTGACCCTAAGGTTTGATTTATTCACCCTTGCTCTTTTTTCACTAGGAGTTGGAACAGTTCCTGTGGGTAAAATTGAAACCGGAATTCTGAAGCCAGGGATGGTTCTGACCTTCTCGCCAGCTAAGCTGACTGCAGAGGTTAAATCTATTCAGATGCATCATCAGGGGCTGCAGACAGCCTTGCCTGGCCACAATGTGGGCTTCAACATCAAGAATGTGGCAGTCAAGAACTTGAGACGTGGAGATGTAGCCGGTAATGCCCAGCAAGACCCGCCATCTGATGTCAACAGTTTCATTGCCCAGGTAGCTTTTAGATGCTCAGGAGACATCTAGATAATCCACTCTGGCCTGGAATTGTAGTCACTTGAACTGGATCAGACCTGCCCTTAAACATTGACTAACCATTATAATGTCCTTGCATTCAGGCTTAAGCACATACTCTATATTTTTGTTCTAATTTTCATCTAATTTCTTAGTTATCAGTCATAATGCGGTCAATGAATGGTACCTAATGTATGCCCTTTCCACAGGTGATTATACTTAATCATCCTGGCAAGATAAAGACTGGTTACTCTCCAGTGTTGGACTGCCATACCACCCATGTCACTTGTAGCTTTGCAGAGCTGCAGGAGAAGCTTGATCGTCGCACAGGGAAGAAACTGGAAGATTTACCTCCCTTCTTGGTCTCTGGAGATGCTGCCACTGTTAAACTTGTTCCCATCAAACCACTCTGTGTTGAGAGCTTCTTCAGCTATCCACCTTTAGGTAAAGTCTGGTTATTATGCAGTCAACCTTTAGTTGTGGCTTGACCATCTGGTTGAAGCACATGATTTGTCATGAGTGGATTGTTTTATCTTGGGATAGGGTCATTACTGTTTTGTAAAATGCCTGCTTTGTTCCTTTCAGGGCGGTTTGCTGCAAGAGACCTGAAGCAGACTGTTGCTGTTGGGGTGATTAAGTCTGTGGAGAAGGTGAACCAAGCAAGAAGGACTGCACAAAAAGTTCAAGTATCAAAATGAGTTGATCATTTAGATTTTTTTTTTACACCTTTGTTTACCAGCGGTCTGGTATGTAAAAATGATAAGAGGTTGAAATTGAGTTTGCTTTTCCTTGTTTTTTTGCACAAATTATGTTGAATCATAAAGGAAGCTCCTGCTTTTAGTTAAGATGGCCAAGGAAGCTTTGTGCCATAAATAAGGTAACTGGAGCCACAACTGAGGAATTTTGTTGCTTGACTGCAAAATAAATTGTGCATTTCTGGTTTGCTTTTGTCTTTATCTTTCTACCTTTTTAATTAATAAGGCTGCAGGGTGAATTTCCACAAGTGACCTTTTTAAAATGTTTTCTGAAGCTGACATTAGTTTAAAAGCATTCCAGGGGAATGGCAAGGTGGTTGTTTTAAAGAGAAAAAAAATCCATGCAAAGAATAATGCTGTGCCATTAAAAAGCACCCTGATCAAAGATGGAGTAAATTGTCTTCAGTACCATATGTGGCAACTTTTGTGGTAATGGAATAGAACAGCATGCTTTAAGCCTTTCATTTGAAATGCCATTTTATTTAGTCTTTTAAAACATTTTCTCACTTTAACACTTGCTGAGTGGCAAGAAGTTTTCCTTTAGAGCTAGAGCCATTTTGTTCAATTTACAATAACCTGAGTATCCTATTAACATCTTGCTATAACAGTGTATGGCAGGGCAAGTTGCTCAGGGTGAAGGTGGTGCTTTATTAGATGGCTGTTGCAATGTTAACTCCTTACCCTCTTCAGTACATCAAATTCTTGTGCACAGAATGCTTCAAGTATAATACCTTCAATGTGCATTGGGGGGGGGGGGAGATCTAAAGAGCAAAAACCAATCATCCAATAAAAGTTAACATTAAAACATCATTGCAAATATCCTTTAGAGCAGAATGGTGAGCTCCAGCTCACCAGCTGTGGCTTCTAATACTGAGGACACAATTTGAAAACAATAGGTACAGTATATGCAGCTTACAGGTTCATTTCACAAAATCAAAAGGGCATAAGTAAAAACTACAAGCCATGATTCTCTTACAGGATGTGGTATGTTAGAGGTAAAAATAAGCAAGCCTGAACACAGTCATTGTAGCTACAGCCCATAACCAAGTGTGCCATTATATTACAATACAATGATCAGTCTGCATTAAAACTTTGCACATCACAATCTGTACAGCACAGGTCCTGGTATAGACAACCAACAGGCAGAAGATCATGTATGTTTTACTTTCTTGTCACAAAAACAGGTTTGCATATTTACACACAATACTAATTCCTGCGTATGTTTGTGCAGCCAATATCAGTATGTACAGTTATATACAAAAGCACTAAAAAATAGCTGAAGTAAAGGATGTGACTAAGTGCTGGGTGCAGTTTCAGCTGTGCTGAACAGGAATGGAAACACAGGTGATGCCAAATACTAATCATTCACACTGCACCTCTATGTTGGGGAGGAAGTTAATAAGAGGTTTCTGCATCTTTTTGTGGCACATATTTTAAACACCCATGGAGGTTCCAACATCTATTTACAAGTTTCTCTTTATAGAAGATCAGCAAGGTGGGAAGGGTTGTGGACCTCAGCTCAGTATTTGCTGTCAGTCAGACAGGATATGGACAAAGGACATTGGGAAAACACCTTTTCTTTCTGGCTGTCCTTCTATATGTCCAATCTAAGGAGAGAAAGAAGACAAAATATCAGTCATTTAAATTATCCTATTTAAGGACACACTGCTATGAAAACCACTTCGATGTGCCACAGTACAGTTGATGAATGTTGAATTCTTAACAGACCAACGAGCTGGTTCTTTAAAGTCAAACAGATTGTGTATAGTCTCTTGTATTTGGGGATTTGGCCAATGAACCCCAAAAACATTAGTTAACTGGTGTCATGTGAGAAAGCCTCAGGTGAAGATGGAGTTTCAATTTTTCCCCAAAAGTTTTCAGCAGAGTGACTTCTGAAGAGAGAACTACTGCAGTGATTAATATGGTTAAGCTGGCAAAAAGTTTTTCAACCCTAACTGATGGCAGTGAGTCATTTCTTATTTCCTAAACAACCATGTCAGAAGACATATCCTGTTGTCATGAAAAAGATGTTATACTGTTTCAGAAGAGTCAAATTATTTGGCCTGCATAAAGAAAACAAATAAGGAGATTGCTGAAACTACTAAAATTGGGTTAACATTCTGAACGAGCATGATGGAACATCATTTAAGGGCTTAGTGAAATCAAATAATGAAAAACAACAGTATAACTCATGGCTATGTTTATCAGGTAAAGTAATATCATTTCCACATTTATAATGCAGAAAGAACTCAAGGGATTGGGACTGAAAAGCTGGGTAGCCTTATGAAAACCACTCATCAGCGAGGCTATTTGAAAGAAAGGCTTTAATGTGAGAGCATAAAGAATGGAGTGTGGAGTATTAGAAAAAGGTCATGTAGTCTGATGAATCCAAATTTACCCTGTTTTAGAGTGATCGGTTCATTGGGGTAAAAAAAGAGCTGGATGAAGTAAAGTTACAAAGAAAATTACAATTTTCACACATGGGTTGGCCACCCTAAGAATTGAGAATTCTTGGGAGGTAATGGAGAAGGCTTTTATTAGACTTTCCCATCATCAATACAAGATCTATCTAATTAAATGCAACTCTGTTGCGACACTGCATAAGCTTTTCAAAAAAATGCCATGTCTGTAATTAAAGCAAAAGGCGTTCCAACAAAATATAATAGTGTGTCTTTTTTGGCCCGGCTGTGTGGGTGCGTGCCATTGAATGATTCTGCTGAGAAAGCAGTGGCAGTTACATTGTTCAAGTAAAAGCAGTTGTTCTCCATTCATATTTTTCCTTAAAAATGTTCCTTAAGTGTGAAAAATAAAATGTGGAAAACTTGAAAGGGTTTATACAGCACCGTATAAACCCAGGAATCCCTTGCACCTCCATAAGAAGCAAATAGACAGAAGCATCCTATAATAAAGTGTTGCACAAAATAAATAAAAAACATTTTTTTTTAAAAAAGGAGCCAACTTTTACACCACCTGTGCACACCCTCCTTTTCATACAGCAGGACTCTTATTTGTCTTAACTTAGTTTGCCATTAATATAAAGTGACTGGATTTCAGAAATTAATTTTATATTTGTGTGTGTGTAGCTCAAACTGTTCAAGTAGTTAGTAAAAACGTAATCCATTAAAAACTACTAATTGTGTCTTTCAAAATGTAACAGCAAATACTTCACTTTTTACTTCCTGGAAAAAGTAATCGGACTACATTACTTTCATCCAAATTCCCTAGACCCTCCTTTTATCAACTAATAGAATATATTAATAATTATGAAATTTTTTTAGATTGCTTTTGCCGCCCAACTATAAATCTGCAAAAAAAATTTAAGACCAAAAATATTTATCATTTAAGTTTTACTCACCCACCACTCTTGATCCTCCTCCCCTGTTACCACAATGACTTCGCCCTCTGCAAACGTTAGCTCATCATCATTATCTGCCTGACAGTCATAGATGGTCTTCACTCGCCGCAGTTTAATCTTACCCTGCATTCAAATTAAGAAAAATATTATTATGCATACTTCTTATACGGTTATGATCTATATCATGAGCTGCCTGTTTGTTTTCTTTTTAGAACAGTATGCCCTCCGCTGGTCTTAAATAAATTTAGACTTTCACCTAGTCATTTTAACTTACACTTCTGAAATTGTTTTAGTTCCTTAAAGCTAAGGCACATAACAATAGACACCATGACTTGTTGCTACAAGACTTTTAAAATCTTCAGTAACTCACTGTGCTGAATTTCCTCGGAAGTGGTGTTGGAGTTTCTGGGCCAGACGCCAGGCTTCCATTGGTGTCTTCAGTAGAGTGAGTGAGCGGAGGTAAGGTTTCATCTTGTTGATTAATCACTGGCATGTCAAAGTACTCAGGTTTGTGAGCCATGTCTATAGGAGGGGACTTATGCACAGGTTCAGGTATTCCATATTTGGGATTTGAAAAATCTGGAAGTAGTGGTTTGGGTGGGAGGTCTTTGAGTTGAGGTTTGGGAGGCAAGTCTCCTGGCTGAGGTTTGGGGGGCAGGTCAGAAACCTGCGGCTTTGGGGGTAGTTCTCCAGGTTTAGGGGGTAATTCTGAGATATGGGGTTTAGGATGGAGGTCCCCTGGCTGAGGTTTATCAGGTAAAGAGAATTTCTGTGGAGTGTCGAACCCTGGAGGAGACTTTTGAAACAACCCTGGCTCTGGAGACTGGCTGGGTTTGTCCACTGATGGGTGGTGAATTGTTTCAGTCTTACGCAGGACAACTAAGGACACAAGCAGAATGTATCAGTTTTCACCAAATATAATAGCTACCTGCAAGGTGCCCTGTTCCCTGCCTTAACATTTTTCAAGTCAGAAATAAAGCAACTTACACTTCTGAGGTAGTGTGGGAAGAACCTTTGGGCCAAGTGCAGCTTTAGTGGTACTTGACGCTGTGCTGAGGAAGTCAAAACAACCCAATTGAGTGATTTGTACAAAATTAATTACAACCAAATGAATGGCTTATTGTGTGTTCTATTCAACACATGACATTAATACACTGAACCACTTTACAAATATGAAATAACTGTAAAATCTTATTAATTCTGGCTCTTAGGCACCATATATTATATCAAAACCAAATAAATATCTTTGATCAAAGCAAGTTATTTATAATTACAACGACACAGTACAGTTTTTCTGTAACCTTAAAAGTACATGTGAAATAAAATGAACGCATGATGTGATAAGGACTAAACAAGTTTCTACCTGTCCACATGGCCATAGCTGCTTTGCATGTCTAAACAATCGCTGGTGACAGAAAGTTACTTAAGTACATTTGACCTAAATAACAAAGCACAAATACATCTTTACTGGCCTGTGTGACCTTTCCAATGCAAATTAACTGTGTTCATGCTCCACCTGCACCACAAAGGCTTGACCAGTTCAGCTGCCTGAATATTTCATAGGAATTACATTTCCTAGGAGTTAAAAGCATAAAACTCAAAATGAAACTCAATTCAATTAAGTTTTCTGTTTCTGTAGTTAGACTGCTTGAGGATGCCGTCAATGATTTTAATGCTAAATAAACTGGAGAAAAAAATGTAATGACATTAGACTTGTTTCAGGGTGACTCTACTTTCCCAAGCCAAATTAAATACAGAACTTAATAGTCTGATTGAGACCCTTGTATAGTCTGTTTACCTCTGTTGTTGTAGTATGCCTTCAAATCGATTTGTTATGGGTGACATTTTATTGATTGGAGGGGGTGTAGAGTCACTTCCTAAAAGCAGAGAACATGTCAACATAATTCATACATACTGTATACACCTACATACATTTTTACTCATCTCAAAGGCACAACAAAATATTATTAATAAAGATAAAAAAAGCCTGGTTTATACTTCTGCATTGATGCATATTTGCACATTCAAAATGTTTCACAAGGCACATGCAGTGACACTCTAGCTCGCTTTCCTACCAGTGTATACAGTGCTGTGTTGCTGTGCTGACCGGTTGGCGGTGAGGTCTGTTCAGCATCATACCCAAAAATTATTATTATTATTATTATGCTTTTTCTGGCTTCAGATTTAGACTGTTTAAAATATATCGTATTACATATAAAATATAAGTGTAAGCCATTCCATTTTCACAAATAGCTTCCATTGTTGTAGGTGAAAGCAATATATTGAAATATAACTTGTAAAAAAGGTCCACTCAAAATGGGTTTATTTACAGAAAACAAATTATTATTTTGTGGCAGTTGTAGGGATTAAAGTAAAGTAAAAAAAGGTGAGAGAACTTTAGATTAAAAGGTGAGGACACTTGCAGCAGGATGCTGCATTTTAATTTTAACTACTGTACAGATTAAAACTAGAGACAATTCCTGGACAAACTATGAAGTTTTCCTGGTGAAAACAGCTTATTTGTAGGCAGTACGGTTTCTGAGATGGGGCCATTCACCTATGTGTGTGTGAGGGGATAGTTTGGTCTCCTGCTGCATGACAGACTCACACACAGACTACGTAAATATTCCACTGGCCTAACTGGAAAAGTGAGTGTGCTGCTTTTTGCCCAGACATCTCAGCAACCATTAGTTCTAGAATTACTTTTTTTTTTTTTCTTCTGACAATCCAAATTATACACATAACTATGGTGGATGGTAATTTTAACAATATTTAAATAGAAAAATGTTTGGATTTGCATCTGCATCTGTTTGGGACCAGCACTAAAAATGAACTGAAACCTTACTGTAGCTTTGCGATAGCTTTGGGGCATTGGTTGGGAATCAAACATGAGCCTTCCGCGTGGCAGAAAGGAAGTGTACCGCTAAGCCACCAACAACCAATGTTTCTGATCCAAATGTATTAAAATCATTGTAAGGTCAAATTGGCATTTTTTGCACACAGTAAAACGGGGGGAGGGATACGCTGTGACTCAGATCAAACTGATTTCTTGTGCAGGTTACAGCTCACTTTAGGCACGAGATACATGAATACAAAGTGCAAAGGCTTTATTACTGGCTGCAGATGTCATTACGCGTAATCTTTGAGAATCTCCCAATAAAAAGTGTAAAACAATTTTTAAAAATACTCTTTTATTTACCCTCTATTTTAAATAAAATTTATTTTTTGTAAATTTTCATGTGGTTCTTCCATTTTGTATGAAGAGTTCATCTTGTTCAAGTGTCACTGCATGAGGACCCCAACATGCTCAGAGACAAGCAAATGCAGAAGTATAATTCAGTCCAAAAGTCGCAGGCAATGCTCATTGGTCCAAGAGATATGGTCACCTCTAATGTTCTATATAACCTATATACAGTGGATATAAAATTAGCAGGATGTTGGGAAATGTATTAAAAAACAAAATAATGTAATTTTTCCACCATTAACATACAGTCCTGATCAAAAGTTTAAGACCACTTGAAAAATGGCAAAAAATCATATTTTGCATGATTGGATCTTAACAAGGTTCCAAGTAGAGCTACAACATGCAATAAGAAGAAATGGGAGTGAGAAAAAATTTTTTTGAGCATGCAATTTAATGAAAATAACGATTAAACTGAAACAGGCTGTTTTATCAAACTCAGTACTGAGTAGCTCCACCGTTATTGTTGATCACTTCAAAAATTCGTTGCGGCATGCTTGATGCAAGCGTTT
>JAQQZS010000019.1:11389073-11402342 GCA_030068045.1 Platyallabes tihoni | reverse complement strand
CAATTAATTGAATGCTCAAAAAATGTTTTGTCTCACTCCCATTTCTTCTTGTTGCATGTTGAAGCTCTACTTGGAACATTGTTAAGATCCAACCATGCAAAATATGATTTTTTGGTATTTTTTAAATGGTCTTAAACTTTTGATCGGGACTGTATCTTAGCAACCAACAACACTCAAGAAATGTTGTAGGATGAAAAAAAAACAAAAAAAGATAAGCATGGACAGGATCTCACTGGCAAGAAGTTTTTATCAGAAGAAAAGTTCCAAAAACATCAGATATTGCATGGCATTCCATAAAAGCCATCATCAGCAAGTGGAAAAAAATAATAGTCCACCACAGTAATATTACTTCCCTCCAAAACTGACAAAAGGACAAGACAAAAAACTTAGGGAGGCTACCCACACACGAACAGCATCATTAATACAATATCTGGTTACAGTAATAAAAGGTGACACTCCCTGCAGGTGACATCATCATCTGGTATTCTTTACATGATCAGTATTTAGGGTAGGATGGCCGAGCGCAAAAACACCATCAAGAACACCACACACACACGCGGTAAAGAGTGGTGGTTTCATCAGGCTGCTACAGTAGCAGAAATTTCAGAAAGCTGAAATTCTAATACACTTGTCTCGTATTCATTTTGTGATGGCAAACCAAAATGTAGACAGTCTATAGCAAAAAAAAAAACAAAACGTTTTACTACTACTAAAAATACTACAAAAAACCTTTAAACATTTTTAGAGGGAACAGTACATTAAAAGATGGAAAAACCCAACATGAATACTTTTCATATCCACTGTATCTTCTATTACATCATTTTAAGTGTTTTGTTTAACTTGTAGTCTATGACCACGCCTGGCCTTTGCAGTTACAGAAAATCCTCCACATCACGCAAAGTACTGAAAGTTAGATGAACAGGGGGATCATGTAAAAAATAGGATTGTTAGTCTGAGCCTTCCATTAGCAGCTTTGTGCTTTGAAAAGGTTGTTACAAAAGAGTATGTAACTCTTCTTTTTTTGATAGCTTCTATGTCTTTAATGCTGACATAGTACTCAAATATCATACAAAAATAAAAGTGCCAAATCTGTACTTAATACTGATACTATAATGTTTGAAACAAAGAGATGAGACAGTGAAGTCACCAACACCACAATCAAACATGAACAAAGTCATGAAGAACAATATGTATTAAATTTACTAGGGTCCCATTCCTCATATCTGGTTCATCCAAGATAAATCAATATGGTCAATTATTAACTTGTGAATTATTTGAATTAAAACCCGACTCATATGGAATAAATATGCGCATAAATTTATGCTTCCAATTATTAGCTCATAATGCTGCATTAAGTCAGTTTGTAAAACTACATATTTGTATTTTCATAAATCGAATGAAAATGAAATCTAACAAATATTTTGTATTCTTTCTCAGTTTGAAAGTGTTCAAATTAAGTTTTAATTATTGTTTTGATGATACATTGGACGTACATTACTTACTCAATGTTGGTGAAAAGGTAAATGAAATTTTCTGGGCAGGTTAATAAAGTTATATAAGAAATAAGAAAGATTAGGGGCTATTACGCTGGGGAATTTAAATGTTAATGTTAGGTGCTACAAAAACACCTTACACAGTCACCTTGGATCATCTACAGCGCATGACATTACAGTATAAGCCAGGCAAGAGAAATGGAGCCCGTGGTTTTAGTTTGAGTGGTGAGCATAGACCCACAAGAGCGCACCTTTACACAGTGATGAGTGTAAGAGTGGGGTTGGGGGGTCTGACAGTGTGCGTTTGTGACCAGGGGGAAGGGGTAGGGGTCTTCTTTTGGATAGTGCAGAGCTGCTGTTGGAAGGGGTCTGGGAGCCAGGGGAGAGTGGCGGGGATGAAGGTGGCAGGGCTGGAATGAGGGTAAAGAAACACACAAGAACACAAAAAACTAAATCACAATGTCATGCAATGAGATAATGGCAACAGAAATTAACTGATATATTTCATTATTCTGATAAATTAAAAGAGGAGAATGAGTAGACATGATGTAGATGAATTGTCAAAGGAAATAGAGAAGTCATGGTCATGCTCAGCTACAGCTGCACAATTTATTGTATTTTAATTAACATTTATGTTGCATTCAATTTAAAATTATTTGGCATACGAAAATAGCATTATGGAATAATGTTGGCCTAATATTTTTTATTGATTCTGGTGTATTAAAACGTGATTCTCCATTCTTTTCTGGCATATTGATTTTTTTTTCCCAGATTAATTGTGTGTTAAGATTTAGCATTTGACAGATAATTTATGTGAATAAGGAGCGGTCACATTTCATCAACACAGCACTCTTGAATTCTTAAATCTCATTGTTCAGAAGATGCTGAATAATTTTCTGTCAGCAATTATGACCATGATTCCAAATGTCATGCAAATCAAAAGACCTTATTGTTCCTGTAGTAACAGTTACTTTACAGAGACTTGTGAGACAGACATAATATATGGGTAGTAACAGAAAGATCAAAGTATTGTTATTTAACAAAGCATAGTTGCTGATTTGCTGAATTTTTCAACGAGGAGGTGATTATTTATCAGTTACATATACCTGGAATTATGAAACTTTAAAATAAAACTACATTATTTCCCCTTCTGGGTTTAAAATGCATAGTGCAAATATGAGTTACTACTCTATGCATAACAACTGTATGACAAAGTTAGACAGAACCGAGTGTTTTGAAAGGATCTTTACTTACTGGTGCGGTGATTAATTTCTCAATTCTTAAACAACCATGTAAGAATCCATATCCCACGTTTATGGAAAAGATATTACTGTGTTTCAGAAAGGTCGAAATCATATTCCAGGACAACAATACAAAGATCCATCAGGCAGAACTTATGAAAGAGTGGTTCTGGGATCATGACCTTAACTCTATTGAAATTCTTCTCCACAACTTTATGGAGTGGTTAGTCTCTCCAGTCATTAACAAGATCTCTTCCAAAAATTAATGCCACACTGGATGGAAATCAGTGTTAAGATATTGCATATGGTTGTTGAAACAATCCCATTACTTTAATTCTAAAGGTGTTCCAATAAAACATCAGAACGTGTCTTTTTGGAGAGGCAGTGTAGATAAAATAAACAAATAAATAAAATAAAAGGTGGTGCTTACAAACATGTTTTTAGATGAAGGAAGAAAACACTGGACAAAACTTGACTACAAAACAAAAATCGCACGGACCATTTAGACATAAAAGTTTTTTTCCCCCTAAAACTAAAACCAATATTTATCAAGGTATAGTATGTTAGACAATTACAGGAAACAGTAGGATAATTTCAGTTGTTTAGCAGCCAATCAAAAGCTCAGTCTAAGATCATCAAGAAAAAAATCAGGAACAGCTCAGGCAAAGCTGTGATAAAACATTCGTGCAGCCACTGACCATGCAGTTCAATTACACAAAATGGGTAATTTCAGGTCATTCTGTCAGCATGTCAGTATCAAACAATGAAAATGAAGTGAGGAGATATAAGTAGTTGGAAACTTTTTGCATGTTGTTTTTTTGACTTTGTACTTGTAAATATGAACAAAATAAATATGTACATGTATTTATAAACATATAAAACCAATGAATAGAAACACAGATCATAAAGTTCCTGATGAACAGCTTATGATATCTGTCAAAAATCAATATAAGATTTTATAAGATTTTTATATATAAAAAGGTTTACTACAAGATAGGGAAACAATTAATAAGCCACTAAAAGCAAGACAAAATTAGAGTTTGCCAAAAGCTCTTAGGAAAGAAGCTTTCAGACTAATGATAAGGAACTTTGAGCAGTTTGAGGTGGCTCAGCACCTGTTGAATCACAGTTACACAGAGAATAATAAGCAACAAACTGCTCCACAATCATCTCCATTAGAAGACAATCTTATCGACCAAGAAATTGAATCTTGGAATAACATGGACATTTAAACAAGACAATTCCAATCATTCAGCCAAAATAACTGAGGAAGGCCTTGTATTGCTCAGCCAATGCCCTGAATTCAATTAAAAAGCTGTGAAGGTAATCAGAGGGACCCCTGTAACCTTGTTGAAATGAAAATGATTTAACAAAAGGTATGGGCCAAAATTGAACCACAATACTGCAAACAAACAAACAAACAAAAAGCAATTTACGTCCTTCTAGAGGTGTCTCAAAGCTGTAACAACAAAGCTGCAGCAAAGTTTTAATGTTGTTCATTTGCAGACCCTGAACACTTTTCCCCTATCCCCATTGATTTAAACATTTTATTTATGTTTATGAATACATAGTTTGTTCATAAGTCCAAAGTTAAAGATATCACATTATGTAAATTTTAAATGAATATATGCACTAAGCAAATAGTACATAAGAACAAATTCCTGAATACTTATTTCTCGTCACTGTAAAGGTAAACTACAGCTGCTTTGTTTTCAATCACAGTGCAGTGTTAGTGGGTTAAACTCAAACTTATGTCACTAGATATTCAGAATCAGGTTATATCAGGATAAAAAAGAGCAAGAGCATAGTCACTGATGTAAGGCCGAGAGCTAGTCACGGTAGCATAGTGTGAATGAGAACCAAGGAATGCCAGAGAAGGAGCTGCAAAAGAGAAAGAGAGATGGAATTTTCATAGCAGTTATTGATAAAAGCATGAACATAAAAAAGAAAAAAAGAAAAAGAAAGGAACCAAAGAAAAAGAGGGATTTGAGATATAAAAAAAACAATGTTGTGCTCCACAATAAGTGATAGCAAAACATATCTGCACCAGATTTAACACTCATTTATATACTGCATGTCTAACATATAACATGCCTTTTTTCCTAAAAAAAAATAAAATAAAAAAAACCTCTTTTCTCCTCCTTGGATTAACTATATATATTTTCACTTCAATCTAAAACAAATGTGTATAATAAGCAACATTCTTTCTGACTGAATCTCTCCATTTTCTTGTCTTTTCTCCACTCTCACTGTCTCTCATCTCCTCCCACTTCCAGCCCTCTTTTCCCCCTCACTCTGTACTTGTTTCTCGTATATATAGCTACTATTTTCTTGAGAGGAAAAACTTGGCTGTTCTGTATTTATACATGTATAGACACAATATGGTATTATGGAAATTACTAAACCTAAAGTCAAGCATCTCTGTGATGTTACATATGAAGGTACTAAACATAGAAGCTTTCATACTTCCTGCAAAGACCTGTAGTGGAAAACAAATGTAAAATGGATATAACTTGATATCAAAGATCATTTAAGCAGCCTTCAGATGATAAACCTTTGCAGATAATATGCATTTTGACCACTGTGAGAACTGGGTTTATGTTTTTTTGGATGGATGGATGGATGGATTTTTTTTTAATAATTCCAGAGGGACAATCACATTTCAGCAGCAAGAGTAAAATAACAGTATATAGTATACCGTATACAGTAAAAAAAAAAAAAAAAAAAAATCAAAAGCAATCTTGAAATATACTGTAGGAGATGGGGAAAGGTAGAGGTCATGGTTATCTTGAAGTGAGGGAGGAGTGATGGAGTTGAGAGGGTGAAAGCAAGAGTGGGAGGGAGATGGAAGTAGACGTGTTGAGTGATGTGAAGATGTGATGAGATGAGGATATGTATCTTCAACCCCTTCTGCACTCTCCCTATCTATTCTTTTTTTCCCCTGAAGGCCTTGATTTCTTCTTGTTTACCAGTCTCTTCAGATCTTTGGTAATCTAGGGCTTATTTTTGGGAAAACAGCATTCACTCACAACTGGAACAGGCTGTACAGAAAACAGCCTGTGATGTAGTCTGTCATGCTGTTAATGTCTACTCCAGCTGGCTCACATAATACCTCATAGTCTGTCGCTCACAACAGACCTGCAGAGCTTTCTCTGCTTCCTGTGACCACATCCTAAAAGAGTTCTTTATCACAGACTACCTATGGACAACAGGCAGCTATGAGAACATCAACAGAACCAGGCATTACATGAAGGCATTAAACTCTGGAATATTGTTTGACCATTCATTTATTTCAAACAACAGATGTGATTTTAACATAATATGCTCATAAACATTGAATTCTTTGCCTGCTAAGCCCCAGACACAGCTAGCTAATTGTTCTATCATAACCAGCATTGACTTCTTAACAAGTTGTGCTAGATTAGCTTTCCTGTAATTTCTGCAAGCTATCTTTTCCTCCCCACAGACATAAATGAGAATTGGATGCCCATGGTCCTATCACCAGTTTACTGATGTATAATTGATAATCAATGTTAATGTTACGACTGATGGGTGTATATCCGATCTAGGAACACAAAGTTACTCAGATCCAATCTGAAAAAAAAAATCATATTTGCGCATTAAGACAGCCTTACAAATCAGATTTATATCACATTATAGTAATGTGAACATGGCTAAAGTGAAGTGGTTATCTTTGTTTCCTAGTAGTGCTTCACATTACCACAGGAGGAGACTAGTGTGATTAGATAACTTCTCTGTCACTTTACTTTCTAAAATGAGGAACCTTGAGTTAAATAATTAACACAAATGCCTGTAACTGTGTACAACAGAGGATCTGCTATAGAAGCCACAATCATTATTTTTTATACAACTGGAGTCACTGTGGTAGAGTTTTTTTTGTTTTACTTCTCATACTATGGGCCTTATTTATCAAGCTGGAGAGGAATTAATTTACTAATAAATCATTCAACAAAATGTTTATACAAGCAACTTAGCATTAGTGACCATCCCCCCCATATACTCCTGAGTGCATGTGAATTCCCACAAAGTTTTATTTACAGTACACCCAAAACATTTATGACACCTTTCTGAAACCCATTCCCTTCATATTATAGCTTAATTATAGTAACTTCATTAATAATAACTAAATTAAGTCATTCAAATAAGAATGGCATCTACAGTTAGGTCCATAAGTATTTGGATCGTGATGATTTTCAGCATTTTGTCTCTGTATACAGTATTAAGATGACATCGGTTTTACAGAATTTGACAGGATTTAAGTAGATATCTATGCACTTTCATCCTGCTACTCCTATCAGCAACCAAAGACAGCCATAAATAGCAGCAAACCAGTTCCATTGAGTCATACATGTCAATCCTATAACGTTGGATAAGGAGTGCTTCCATATGTTTCTCAGGTAAATCTTTGTTTCTTGTATCCAGAGAATTTTTTTCCGAAAACTGGGCAGGCATTTATAAATCTGCCCTCAGTATTTACTTTAATGAAGCTATCTCTTGACTGTAGACATTACGCCTAACTCTTCAGGACATCATTCGTCCTCAATGGTCTTATCCACTCCTAGTTCTCTGATATGTCTGTTTTTAACCCTGGTTTATCATGGTCTCCTTCACTTGCATCCACTCCTCTTTAGGCCACATTTTCCCACGGATAGATACCAAATGCAAATTCAACATTGTTGCTCCTCCACATTGAAAGAAGCCAGCTGAGGCAGTTCAGGCATCTGATAAGGATGCTTCCTTTTGGCCAACTAGGGAGACCATCTGACTTGGGACTGCCTGGGTATCTCCATGCATGAGCCGGTGGAGGTTGCTTGGGAGAGGAAGGTCTGGGGATCTCTACTCAAACTGTTGACCTGAACCCAAATAATTGGTAGAAAATAAATGGATGGACGATTGGATAGATGAATGGATGGATAAATCCAATACCTTTTATCCCCTTAATTTGTCAAAAAAACAAAAGCGCACCCATAAATCTGCTATGTGTCAAGTGCCAAATTACTTAATATGTACAAATGGCTGTACACTCTAAACGGTAATAAAATATAGTTGAGAAACCCCACTGAATTAAAGTGAAAGCTCTGTTTATAATTCAGTTTCATGAACTTTATGGTTAGAACTTAATGGTGACTTTATTAGGGACAACACTAACCATTCTGACCATTCTGGTATACATGAATATACTTCATGTGCTGCAAAAACTGCCTGTAAATGTATGTCTTTCTGCAGCACTGGGGATAGTGTGAGGAATTTGTTTTTGTAACCCTTAATTGATAAAATAAATACCCTTACTACTGTATCAATTAATGGTTACACTACACTTGACTACCCCGCCTTGTGCCCGAAAGTCTCCTGGGATAGGCTCCAGGCCCCCCGCGACCCTGATCAAGGATAAAGCGGTATAGAAAATGAATGAATGAACTACACTTGACTTCTAAGTACCCTGAAATATATGTATAACATGAAATAAAACGATGGATAAGGTCATTACAGCAGTTACTGTAAGGTGTGTGGTCATTGAAAGAACCCTCTTTGATGATGGATTTCTGGTCCAAAATGCATATTTGTGTTTGGATCCATGATCATATGAATACATATTTCTTTTTTCAAAACATTGGCCCACACATTTTCCTTTCAGGTGCCATCATGCTTTTAAACAATATACACTGATCAGCCATCATATTAAAACCACTGACATGTGAAGTAAATAAGTAAACAGTGGAACCTATCAAGGGTTGCAACATATTATGCAGCAACTTAAATTGTTTTGGAAACAGAAAAAATACCAAGCCTTGAAATGTATTCTTGGTATGCAGTGGTTAGTAGCTAGCAAAACTGGTCCAAGGAAGGTCAACTGGTGAACTGATGACAGGGCCATGGGCACCCAGGCTCTTCAATGAGCTTTATGAGCGAAGACTAGTCTGTCTAACCCAAATCTGCAGAATAACTACTGAAGCAGAAATGGTGAAAAAGTTTGTAGCTTCAGCACTTTTCAGGCAAGGGATACACAACATTGCTGGATTTATTAACCTGCTAAATCTTTCGGTCATTCAGACACTGGTCATGCAGGCTACAATTAAATGTTCCTCATGGGTTTAGACATACCCATGACCATGATGGAGAAAGCCACAGGACATGTGCAATATACCATTTGTGGGAGATTTTACAGTACAGGCGACATATGACATAAGGTTTGGTACTGTAGATCACCCATCTGTTCTTGTCTAAGAAGTGCTGAAAACCCATCCTCTCTGATAAAACATCCCGGTCAGCCAGCTGTATCCAAAAGTTACTATCTGTGGATTCAAACAACTGCAGATTGAAAATATTTTAGAGAAAAAAAAAGAAGAAAAAAAAAGTTCCAAATATCAAAATCAGAATTTTCCAGTGAGTTGCTTACCTGATTTAATATCAGTGTGATGCTCTGGACAATGTTCTGCTGAAAAATCTTGGAGTCTGGCATTTATGTGACACGTAATACCTACCCAAACACTGTTGGAGTCCACACCCCTTAATGACAATGGTATTCCCTAATGGCAGTTACCCATTTCAGCAAGATGATGTGCCCTGTTTACGGCAAACCTTGCTGAGAAGTAGCTTTAGGAACATAAAGAGTTTAAGCAGTTGAACTTGCTTCCAAATTTCCCAGACCTCAAGCTAATAAAGCATCTACTAACCCATCAAAAATGTCTAATCCATGGAAGCCCCAATTCGCAACTTACAGAATCTGCTGCCAACAACTTGGTGCAATATATACCACAGCACACTTTCAGAGGTCAGAACTGTTTTGGGTATAGGCGTTATAGCTGATCAATGTTTAACCTCTGATCTTTAATTTCCAATAGAATTTTGTGGCCACCACTAAATACATTAAATGTAAATAAATAAAATTTATGGGTGACTGCCATTTTTGTATATTTGTCAAATTGCCCCTCTGGAGATAATACATTTTGATTTAAGCATTTGGCAAACGCTCTTATCTAGAGTGACTTACAAAAGTAAGTTACCCTGAACCTTGATTTATCAACATACACAGCAATATAAGTAAAACCTTCAAAAACCTCTGTAAATATGTTGTTCTATTTAGTTTACACTTACTTACACTCACAGGTTTAATAAGCTGAACCCTCAAAATGTTCCCACAAAACAAAAATGTTTTTAAGTCAAAGTTGGTCAAAGGTTTTCATTTGTATTTTTTTTTCAACTGTTATTAATACAGTATTTTTCTACATGATGTTCTCATTAATTAATAAATTCAGTTAGATTTCTGGGTCACAGACTTTATACTACAGGATTTAGGAATATTTCACAGGATTTAGTCAGAAAGGCATCATCTGTAGGCAGCCTAAAGATCCAAGCAAATTGTTTGCTTGCTATTTACATAATTTAAGTGAAGTCTGTTTTACCTTTTCCTGCATTCCTGGGTGGTAAAGGTGGTGCATCACTGACAGGAGATGAGGGACAGTCAGTAGAAACGCTATAAATCTGATTGGTGAACATGCTGTAGGAGAGGCGTGATTTATCACGCTGGAGAGGGAAAGATGGAAGTGAGAGCTTATCATGAGGAGACAGGCTGGATGAGTGACAGAAACTCTGTGGTCTCCGGTCCTTTTTAATCGGGCTTATATTCTTGAGGAAGAAAAGAGGTGAAGCAAAAGAATGTGCATATAATTGTGAACAGTTTTAGACTGGAAATTTCTACTTTCAAATGACAGAAAATTATTGGAACAAATGGAGCGTGAAATATCTCACCCTGTCATCAAGATCATCATCACTCTCATCTATTTCCTCCATCCTAAGATTCCATTCATACTCAACATGAACCTTTGGATTAAACTTCCCCTCTGCAGCTTGAATCAACTAAAGGAAAAAAAAAAGGCATAATTTATTTTTCATTCTAATTCTCTGCTGCCATCTAGTGGAATAAATAGGCTTTATTCTTAAAGTTCTGCTTTTTTTAAATAAACCCAATAAAGAACCTACATTTTTCATCATTAGCTTCTTATTATAGCACTTTATTTAATATAAATTGTCAGTAATTTTATCCACTATAATTACACAGTTCTGACAAGTATTTAAATATATTTAATTTATTTTATTTCTATAGTCTTCATGAAATTCTGTACTGTACTGTATGTTAAAAAGGGGACTTCAGATAAAACATTTAGTCCATCAATGTTAGCAAGGAACAAAAGCCGGCAGGTATTATCTCATTATATTCTTGCCAAATTCTTGGAGGTTGCTGGTTTCAGAACAATTATAACAACGCTATTCACTTACTGCCTCTGCAGACTGGTCAATCCTCAGCCTCCTGGCCACATCCAGTGCTGTTTCTCCATTGTGATTGGCTATAAGAAACAGAGGCAGACAGTGAGTTAGTTCGCAGACAGTGAGTTAGTTCACAGACAGTTTTCCATTTCAAGTTTTCAACATTTTGTTATTTTTCAGTCAGCTCAATTTTTTTTTCATTACAATACTCCTCAATGGCATGGTGTGTATTTTGTTAATTCATAAAAAAATAAAGAATGAAACACCCAATTTACATAAGTATTCAGACCCATCAATTAGTATTCGCCAAAAACACTTTTGGCAGCAATGGCAGCCTTATGGCTGCTTGTGAACTATGCAACAAGTTCGGCACACTTTTCTTTTGGATTCTTCTTTTTAGAATCGTTCACACGCCACCAGGTTGGATGACCAGTGCACAGCCACTCTCCAGAGATGCTCTAATTAGGCTCAGTTCCAGATTCTACCTGGGCCTCTCCAAGACATTCACAGAGTTGTTCTGAAGCCACTGCTGTGCTTTTTTTCTGTTGTTTTGTTAAAATGTAAACCAAACCGTCACCCCAGCCTGACATCCTGAGCACTCTGGGAAAGGTTTTCACTTATTGTAGGATCGCTCCGCATCCATTTTCCCCTCTATTCTGATAAGGTTGCAGAAATCATCCCCAAAGAATGACGGTGCTGGATGACTTTAATAAGGTGATTCACAGTGCGGATTTCCTGGTTCCAAATAGTTCAAACTTCGGATTTGGTTTCTCATGGCCCGAGAGTCCGTCAGGGAATTTTAATAGTAAGGAATGGCTTCTGTCTGGCCACTCTTTCAGAGAGGCCTGACTGGAGGAGTGCAGCAGTGACGATTGTCCTTCTATAAGACTCTCCCATCTCCACAAGGGAACTCTAAATCTTATTTATAGAGACCTATGGATTCTTGGTTACCTCTCTGACCCTGGCCTTTCAATTACTCAGTCTGGCTGGGTGACCAGATCTGGAAAGACTGTTGGTCCATTTAAATCATTCCCATTTGAATGATGAAGGCTACAGTGTTCTTCTGCACTTTCAATGCTGCAAAATTTTTCTTATATTCTTCTTCAGATTGGGGAGACAATCTTCAGATCTGGACACAATTTTCTCTTGCAGGTCTACAGATAATTCTCTCAACGTTGTGGCTTTGTTTTCACTCTGACCTGTGGAGTCCTTACAGACAGGTGCATGACATTACATAGCATGTTGCAGTTAGACACAGGGGGATGTTGTAGAAGCATCTCAAAGACCACTGATAGGAGTAGGATACAACAGAGCTCAATCACATTCCATACAAACTTAAATAATTCTTTTGATTGTGTAAAGCTGCTTTGAGGCAATGACAATTGCTAAAAGCGCTATACAAATAAAATTGAATTGAATTGAATTACAAATGTCATAACAAAGGGGCTGAATATGGGATAGTTCAGTCTTTATTTTTCAATTTATTTTAAATAACAAAAAGACTACAAACACCTGTTTTACTTTATCATTTGGAGTACTCTGTGTGGAATAATGAAATTTGTGGAATCTATGGAAATGACAATGAATACATTTTATGATGAGTGTGAAACATAGCAAAATGTGGAAAACATGAAAGGGTCTGAAAAGTTTCCATTGGCACTATATGTTGTACCCCTCCAATGCCTAAAATACAGCTTTCCATAGAAGGACACTGCAAAATGTCCATTAAAACAGTGGTTCCCAAACTGGGGGTCGCGACCCCTCTTGGGGTCACGGAATAATTTCAAGGGGTCGCGAGAGGGATTAAAAATAATTTTTTTTTTGTGATTATAATACACACTTTTCAGTAAATGCTATAAATAAATATTTTCTGATTTGTAAAGATATACTGATTGAGTGTGAGTGTTTAAATTGAGTGTTTAAAAAAAAAATCTGCGACTCAAAGATATGACATCACTGTGCAGACTGGCTCACTAGTTATTGCTACAGCGCACAACTGCACGTGAAAACCGCAACTGCCGAGATAAATTTGTTATTCGCAAATCTAAAAATGTTAAGGAAATTGTCTGCCTGAGTCATCGGAACCATGTACATCGACCAAGCAAAAGAGCAAGACCCTGTCAGACCAAAGTAGGAAATGTCGGAAATATGAATAAGAATTCATAAAGTGCAGTACAGTGGAACCTCGGATTACGAGTAACGCGGTTTACAAGTGTTCCGCAAGACGAGCAAAGATTTTTAATAAATTT
>JAQQZS010000019.1:11096340-11123836 GCA_030068045.1 Platyallabes tihoni | reverse complement strand
AATACCAGAGACAAAGTATTCAGCTGACTTCGTGTGGTGTTTAGAGAATCTGAAACGAAGCTACGAGTCAAAACTAATGGAGTAATATGACCGCATCCACAGGTCCTACTACACACTGATTTACTCCTACTGAGTCCAGCATGGACATAAATGCTGTTCTCAGAGGGTCTTCTGGATTCTCAAAAGGAATATTAAAATCTCCAGCAATTAACGCTTTTATACAGTATTTATAAACTCTTGATACTTGTAGAATCGCAATTTTAATGGAATTGGCACCTAGGTATCATAATATTGTATCGGGAGGTGACCGGTGATTCCCCATACCTAGTAAGTAGTGCCTCATTTCTTAAACAAACATGTCAGAAGACACATCCTGTGGTTGTGGCAAAGATTTTTCCTCAGAAGGGTGTCAGTAGGGTCAAATTATTGGATGGCATCAAGATAAGAAAACAAATGAAGTCAAGCAAAGGTTTATTAAACAATAGTATAATAGACTTTAAAATATTTGTGGGACTATAAGTTTAAATTATTATTATAAAAAAACTGTGGCTAGTGACTAGTCAGGTTGTGTGAATGCCACATACATACATACCCCTAGAGTCTCTGCGCACTTTTTGCAATGTTCGTTGTTCAGCCATTGAACAAAACAAAGGGTAAAGTGCTTCTCTCTCTCTCCAACACCTAGGAAAAAAATTGCCATTAGCCCCTGTGTCTATGTCAGTCTGTAGAACAAAAGCGATAGAAATGTGAACAGTGAAATGTGAAATGTGAAAAATGCAACAGAGGGCACCCACACATACACTTATACCAGGCAAAAAGCCTGGACTAGATCTGGCAACTGCTTTATTGAGGTAAGTCAGAAGGCTGGTGATGTCTAAAAAATTACAACCACCTGACAATAGCTAACAAGTCCTAGTAACTGCCTCACCTCTTTTTTTTATTATACTTTGGGCAGGCCTAATTACCCACTGTCTTATCAATTTGGGAACATACTGTACCTGTCCATGGCCCAAGTGGAAGTTGAGGTGTACTTGATTTCTGCCAGCTTGCTTTCCTTCCACAGAGTATTTTGTTACATTTCTTTCTTAAGGTAATTCAACAATTCACCCATGCCTGACCATTCACATAATGTAAAAGAAAATATGATTCAGAACACCCTGCGCCCTTCTATCATAACCCCATTGACACAGTTCATATGCTAATATACAGTACTCATTGCTTTCAGTGGAAACAGAGGTCAACACGGGACCAGTCTGTGGCTATGCGACCCTATATCGAGCAAGCTGTGATGCACTGTGTGTCCTGACACATTATTAGCACTTCCCACAGGCATCAGTGAGGCTTGGGTGATCATAACTCTGTTGCAAAGGCAACAGCCTGCAGGACCTGTCATTTTGGAGACACTCTGACCAGTAGTCTAGCCATTACAATTTAACCCTGTCAAAATTTCAGATCCTTAGGTTCACACATTTTTCCTGATTAAAATTAAAATCTGACTGCTCACTCACTGGCTTTGTCCTGGGTGATGGGTGTACATGTAAACAAACAAAGTAATTACCATTTTCTGTCACAACTCCATTTCTTTACACTTCCTGGTTGTTTTTTATCTCACACCTGCCATTTTTATATAGTCCAGAGCACAGTACAGTTGGTTTCTCCCTTTCTTCCATGATGTTATCTAATGAGTTATCTAATTAACTGCACCTGCGTTGCATTTACTGTACTACTCTTATCCACTATTTAAACTAGAGTTACTTCTCCCTCAGTGCCAGATTGTCTCCTTCATGCTGTGATTGATCTAGTAGTATTTACAAAATTACCCATGGCTCTCCCTACAACCAGAATTGGTCCACTCTTAGCAGCAAATTCCCCATTTATCTTCTTCGGGTCACAAGCTCTGGATAACCCCTCCTAAGTAATTAGCTGGTGAACCTGATACCTTTGTATCATTTCTAATACTCTGACAAAGCGATCCAAAAATCACCTACTGTATGTTATTTCTCTTATGACTGGCACGTTTAGGAGGAACAGCAGTATGAGAACATAAATCTGAATTTTGTTCCACTTTTAGGAATTTCTCTCACAAGCTGTAGAGATTGCTGAATCTCACCCTCCATGAAAAGAAGGCCACCAGTAACATTTTAGAGCTAACCTTGGAGAATTGTTCTGTCTCAGATTATGCAATTGAATTTCTCATAATGAATCAGCCAGTGAATCTCCTGAACCTATTAAATTTAGCAGAAGTAAGTTATCTTCAGCAGAGAAGCAAAGATGCTTACAAAGCAACGTATGACTATACTGCAGCAACCCAGGCCATGTTGTTAGAACCTGCCCAGTAAAAGGGGGCTCATCAATCTCTGTAGGGGTGCTGGTCACCCGAATTCCATCTAAATCATTCTCCTGCCATACATTGATTCAAGCCTGGTTGAAGCTTAATAAGCAGTCTCACAACTTTCATTGATTCAGGTGCTGATACAGAGTTAGCTGATACAGAGTTTAAAATAGAGCCACTGCTTGAACTTTTGCAAGTGAAACCCTCAGATGATCATCTCCTTGATCATCTCCTAACAAAACATTAACCGAAGAACCAAACCTGTTAAATTTGTGCTCTCAGGGAATTATCCTGAGAATATCTGTTTTCATTAATTATCTATTTTCATGCAATTTGCTCCATGTAGCTTCCTCTGATTTGGGACATAACTGACATTGTCAACACACCTCTTATGTGGGTGGACTGGTCCAGAGGTAGAATGCTTGGCTGTATATTTTATGTCTATCAGTCTGTCACCAATCTCCCTGAAAGCTTTTTTCATGAGGAATATGTCCTGATCTGTCTACAGAATGATTGCACCACAAAGACGTTTTTCAACAAAACCTAGACCACATTACTTACTCCCCACCCGTCATATAATTGCAACATTGACCAGCTGCCTGGAACCACTTCTCCTAAGGATTAACTTTATTCCCTTTCTGGCCCAGAGAAGGTGGCCATGGAGAGGTACATAAACAAATCTGAGCTGCATTTTATCCTTAACATTCTTAACCACCTATGGTAAAAATAAAAAATATATACAGTATATTTTTTAAAAGGGTTTTCCATCTTTTCAGAATATATTTCAAATAATAATTTTTTGTATTTATTATTGAATATACAGTATATAGGAAAGTATAAAAAGGTGAGCCTTAGCAAGGACTTCTAGACCAGGGATCAGGTCATCTGGAGGCAAATGCTAGTTGTAACAACAAAACTAGAGATACATAGACCCAAGACTAGGAAAAGAGAGAAGGATAAGACAAATAGGATTTTTACCCATAGATTAACCCGAAAAAACATACCACAATGATTCTTTTGGCATACAAAGTCAGAGACTTTCCACATCCAACATGTTCCTGTGACACCTTTTCCCCCAATACAGCTGTGCAAATTGTGTGAATATGTGTTTCCAACAAAAACTCTATAAAGCATTGTGTATCCAATCACACATGTTCCATAGATTTGTGGTGTGTATATATATACATCATCATGGTGCAGGCCATAAAGATCTATGTTGTGTTTACATGCTACTAGCATGCCGTTCGGTGATATCATGAGTAAGTAACATTTTTCTCATGTGTTTGGTGCTATGTAAATAACTAATCCATAGTGTTTCATTTTTTGCTCCCTTAGTGCACACACACTCTTATAATCATGTGTGCATAAATAAAATGGAACTATCCTCACATAAATACTGGCGTATATACCGAGATGGTTCATTGCTAACACTTCCTGAGCAGGAGGATGGTTTGTCCGGCTGCTCATCTGTTCCAGATACTCTGGAACAGATGAGCAGAACATGTGGTGTGTACAGTATATTTGTACATTGCTCTTAGTTTAGACCTTATAATAAACAACTTGGCATGTACTGTTTTATTTATTTCACCATTTCGTTTGCTGTTTGTTTGTTTTGTGTTTGTTTGTTCATTGGTGACCTAATTACCTATATATTATAAACTAATTGATGTGATGGAGAAAATAATGGATTTTAAAATATTATCTGCAACTTTGTACATTGAAGTTTTATGGAACCCCTCTATTTAGAAATTTAAAAAGAAATTGCACTTTTAAACAATTTATTGAGTTAATTGCCATTTATTTCATATATGTTCTTGAAGGTGGGGGTGTAAGAATTGCAATGGTCTATGGCATATGAAAGTGCTTTAAAAACAGAAATACACTCTGGCTATGTATTAATAATCTTCTATGGCAAATCTTATTAAGGGTTAAAGATCAAGAGTGAGATCAATGACAAGGAGAAATTATCATACTGTATACTGTAGCATGAGGCAAAACAAGCAATAAATTCAGTTCAGCTTCTAAGCATGTACCCTTCATAGAGAACCCTGCTACTGTGGCCAACAATAAATTAACCCAAACAAGAACAAATTACAGCAGCAGTTTAAATTGATGAGGATTTGTGCCATGTGGGGATTTCCTTTCTTTATTCCCTACTGTACATAAAAGCTGTGAAGAAATGACTTTCTTTTCTACTGTCAGTAGTTCGAGCCTAAGGTTTGTTTAGTATGGCTCATCAGTCCTGCCAAAATGAGTGACAATATTTGGTCATAAATCAATTTTACCTTCATAAATAAAAAAAATTATAACTTGCAACAGACTCTGTAAAGGTGAAGTGGACATTTAGTATTATAAAGTCAGCATTTCTTCACAAGTCTGAAACCAGGGTAGGAAATGCTGAGTGGACCTGTTTAGATTAATGGTTTTAGGCAAGTGCAAAACCCACTCTTAAGAATGATAAGGTGTCTTCTTAAAAGCATCGGTATGTGTGCACCAATTCCCCTTGAGCTTAGAATTAATGAGACACCAAGGTTTCTTGCCATAGTTGAACTGTAGGTGAAATAAAAAAAAAATGAGTGTGTAAGTAAAAGTGAGACATGCATCCATTACTCAAACTTCGCTGTCACTAAGGTGGAAGGTTTGTGCAGCTGTATCATCTTTTATCAAAAATAAAACATACATTCAGCACTAAATGTAAGAGAATGGCATTTACAAAGTGGATGGATGTGACAAAGTGATAGCTAGGAAGGCCAAATGAACTCCCAGACCATTCCTCATGAGTATGTTTTATTCCTGACTTCAAACCTAACAGCGGCAGGAGCCATTCCAATGCCAGTTTGGATAATTCTTGGGAACTCATCTTCCTACACACCCTCATCTAATAGCACAGTCAACTTCAAAGAAAACACTGCAAAGTCACCACAAGGCTGGAATGTGACTATAATGTGGTTAGATCATGCAGCTGTGAGGAGTGTTCATCCAAACCCATGCAGATCTTTCGGCCAGCCTTTTACATTCTGTGGGGAGTACATGAATATACCAGCTGTACTCACTATTTTACTTTAACCAAAACGTTTGACTGAGCCAGTACATCATAAAATAAAAAGCATGTCTGACATTCTAGGCACATCTTAATGCTATATTCTGTGTAAGGGAATACCTGAGGTCAGAGCCATGTGTGTGTGTATATGTGTGTCGGACATTCTATGTGTGTGTGTGTGTGTGTGTATGTGTTTTGCATTGCCTCTCTTCCTTGTCTCCCATCTGGTCTCCATTACAGCTGGGAGTATAAAACTGCCGAGCTAACAGTCTTCCGTTCCATTCTCTCTCACAAACACACTGTCTCGTTGCAATGAACACAGTATTGTGGGTATTTCTGCTCTGTATGCAGGGCTTCCTGCTAACACATGCTCTAGACTGTGCTGATGGGGACATGGATTGCAACAGCAGAAGGGTAAAGGTAAGGGCTTTTATATATATATATATAATGGCTTAAATTCATATAAATACATAAATCAATTGTAGATAGAAGTAAGCCCCCCCCGAGTTGTTTTGTTTTGTGTGTGTTTATTTAATTATTTTTTTTTAAAGAAACTGGGATTTAGAAAGCTTAGAAAACAGTCAAAACAGTAAAAGTAAAACAGTAAAATGTTATCTATAAAAAGCTGTTTTTGGAAACATATACAATATATACCTTATACCTTTTAAAAATGTATATTAAAAGAAACACAAATGCTATCGATTAATGCATTTTTGGATAATATAAATTGGTAATTTCTGGATAATATAAATAAGTATCATAGGATGCACTTCCAGTATTTCTTTTGTGGTGTGGATATAAAAAAAAAGTATATAAACGGTAACAGAATTGAACTAGCCAGAACTATTTCTTTTAAGCAAAAGTGAATCTCTGTGGTCAAGGCAGACCTTGTGGTCAGAACAGGGCTGAAGATAAAAAGCGTGAGGTACCGGAAAAACGTTTAAACATTATAAGTAGTAGTGACAACAAAGATAGAGCAAAGAGGGGTATTTCATGTCTCTGTCCTGCGGTGTCTGGAAATAAAAAAATATGGAGCCAACTTTCCATGAGTCAGTGGTCTGTTAAGGTTTCCACTCAGCATGATGTCATGGTCCACCCACCTCCTTTTTTTTTTTTTCAGGGACAGAACACTTGAGTGAAAACCAGACTGTCTGATGTCTGAAAATAGTTTAAAGTTGAACTTTCTGTTAGGATAAATATTATATCTATTTTTGCTATTTGTTAGAAGGTCTGCTATATATTTTCATCCAGTATGACATTATGAGCTCCAAAGTGTTAAACCTTTCTTCAGTTTACCGTAATGAAGATAACACAACACTAAGCATATTCCTGTCTGGTGTACTTACTTATTTTAACATTTATTAATGTTTAATTTCAGCTCCCTATCACTAATTCTGCTTTTTAATTTTTTTTTTTTATCTCTTGCTGTTTTTACCATCAGCATTGGTTTTGCTGCATTTGGGAATTATGGTGCACTTCAATGTATTATAAAAATTAATAGTAATAATATTTTTTTATAATAATGAAGAGAGACACAAGGGCTTTGTGTAAAAGAGGCATGAGATACAGTAAATATGCTACTGTACGTATGTTCTTGATTCGGCAATTCTGAGTTCTATTATAAAATGAAGGGACCACACATGTAATGCGGTTGGACATTGTGGACATTAAACACTATAAGTAAAAGTTGATATTTGTTTGGTCCCAAAAACATACAACCTCAAAACATTCAATATTATACTAACATTGTTTTATCAAAGTCATACCAACTTAAAAAAAAAACATTTTGTCTCAAATATTAATACATTTCATCCAACTACTGTATATGACATTATCATCCAACATTATCACCAATAGGGTTATTGCCACATAGTAACCACTTTGGCATAATTGCACCAAATTAACATTATCAGAAGCACACATTTTGCTACCAAAGTCATATATATATTGCTAACATTGTGTATGAATTATGAAATAGAACCTCCTTTACTGTAGTTTATAATACCTCCTTTGGTTTATACAAAGGAGGTGGAGTCGTGTCTCAGAATTTTACACGTCATTACCTTATCATAAGCTACAAGTAACCAAGAAGTAAAAATAACCTGTATTTGTTTCAGTTAAGGGTTCTGAGGCACACAAACGTAGACCATGAGAGAAGAGCTCAGCAGAACCAGGCCAACCTACCAGGAGCTTTTACAGCCAAGGGCTCCCCCAACACTCTAATTCAGGTGTGTGCTTTTGGTTTGGTTGTGGATGAACCTGAAAAAAGAGAACATCTATTATATTGTGTTTTACTGTTTCAGGCTGACAGATCAAGGCGTCATCTGAACAACAATAAGAAGAGACCACTGCTTCCCAGGTCACGAGTTGGCAGTTACTCCCTGCTCAGTCACAACCCTATGAGTCCTCTGCCTGTACGTATACATGGTGACCACAGTTATGACCTTAAAACTTTACTTTTCACCCTAACCATAAATTAATTAGCAAATTCCATATTCTCAAGAAATGTACAAAAATGCTAACTTTTTTAAAACATCCATAGTCAGATGCACAAGAAAATCCAAACACGGAGACCTTTCAATGAAACATGAGCAGGTTGCCAAAAGATAGTTACTGGACATACATAAGAGACACACAAAGGCTTAACCTTAAAGGGGTATGGCTTAAACTTAACATAAGCCTGAGATAGGGATTTATATTATCTTGCCATATAACCCTTTTTCCTCTGCTTTTTTCGTGATCTCCAGGTTTAAGACAACATTTTTGTGTGTATCTCATGTATTTCCTATCTCTAGAGACATAGAGCTGGTTTACGGTATGTTGTAGCCTCAAATGTCTTCCTGGAAAGAATAAATAAGCATCCTATTTCATAGTTTAAGTTTAATAGTTTAATTTAAAATATCTCTTTCGGCATGGTAAATATTAATTATACTTTGCCAAATGTATTTTTAAATTATAAATATTATCATTATTATTATCAATGATAAATATGAATTATGATTTGGCAAATGTATTTTCTACCTGTTACAGGTAGTGAGAGCTCGAAGGCATGCCGGAGCTGGGGCCAATTCACCCATGCTTTCTGGAATGGTAAAAGCAACACAGTATTCACACTAATATACTGTATGCACACACTAATATGTTCTATTATCTTCCGTAATAAGTATTGAAACAATCATGAAACCATTTAATTCTAAAGCTAGAAATATTACCATAATTACAACTCCAGTTGTAGCAAAAACATATGAAATTCTTCTGAAACCTAACTCTAACCTTAGGACATAGAGAAACAATAATGTGCTTAAATAATTTTATGTTTAAACAATACACACAAACACACACACAGTAAAAATATATGATAATAATAAAAGCCTACAACTGACGCTGAATTTTATTGTTTTAGACAGTGAAACACAGGCCCAGGGGTGTGAGCAGGAAGAAGAACACAAAAGCCAGAGTCTGCTCATGAGACCCGACCGATATAGGGAGAAAGTCGAAACAATCCATGAATCTGGGGGTGCATATATTTAATTAATCAATATATAGTCCTTCTGAGTGTTCACTTATGTGCTGCCATTTAAGGTGTTTTTTAATGCTTTAAAAATATTAAAATATTGATGTTATAAGGTTTATGGAAGGCAATATTTTTAGGGTTTTGTCATGGGCAAAATCTAAAATTATATTTAAGTAAAAAAACAAAAAAAAACTAAATAGTTGTCTGTCTTTTCATTACACTAAATACAGGTTTATGGAAAATAATATTCAAGAGTATGTCTTGTGTCAGTTTCTGAATAAAGCTACTATGGTTAACTACTAAATGCTGTATGTCACACTGAGAGATGATGTCTTGTATTCAAGACATGGCAATCACTGTTGTTTCCTCATGAACTATTTTTTTATCATTTAATTTAATAAGGGATTTATTGAGCGAGTGAGAATGTGTGTGTGTATGTGTGTGTGTGTGTGTGTTGGGGGTGGAGTTATTTGGCCAAATCAGTCATGGTAAATGTGGAAAGAAGTACTCAGACTTTAAATGCTTCTTCAGCAACATATGGCATCACTTAACCCATAACCTGAATGACTACTGAGGAAAATGTGGGAGCAAAAATTTGTACTCAGACATCCCACAGACTTTCTCTCTGTCTCTCCCTCACACACACACACGCACACACACACACACACACACACACACGCACACACACACACACACACACACTATTATTCACTTTTCTTTTCTTTTGTAAAATAAAATGTGTAGTTTTAGAAATTTTTAACCAAGGTCAAACATTTTTTTAGGTGCTTCTTTAGAATCTTGCTTTCAGCAGTTTTGTTTTCATTAAGTAAAAATCGGCAGTCACAAATAAACACCATTGCCCTAATTTCATTGGCAGCCATACAGGCCTATACCATACCTCTACTGTTTATGACAGATGATTTGGTATTCTTCCTGCCTTCATTTTTCTTTGTACACCTTTTTTCAATTTCAGTGGTTTGCAGTGGTTTCTCTCTGTATTTACATTGATGAAGGTGTTGCTTGATTGTTAATTTTGATACATCTCAGCTAAGACTGTAAGGAACTGACCCAAGATGCGGTCAAGACATTCTTGGTGTTCATCCTCCTATAGGCTATCCTCATGTCATGCTCCGAGATCATAAACGTGTTTCCTGTACTGACACACTCCATTTGCATGCAGCTACATTATCACTACAATGTTGTTGTTTGTCTGAGGTTGCATTTGGCTAATACTAAAACCCACCACAATCAGATGATTTTATTAGGTTTTTACAGACAAAACAAAAACATAGAATTATAAAAAGAGGGCCACTAACATTAGAACATGACTGTACTGTATGTCTCAGCAAATTCAGATAAGAGACGCCAGCCTAAAAAGGCATGTGATGGACATTACTTGGATAGCCTTCTTTCATCTATATAATACATATTACCAAGGTAAGAATTATATTTTCACTACATGATGCGGAAAAACTAGTTCATACTTTTGTTTCTTCTAGTTTGGACTGTAATGCCGTATGTTTTTTCTACTAGGTGCATAAACAAGCTCTAATTGGTTCAGAGTGCAGCACACAGTGTCCTTACTAGAATCAAAAGATACTGTATGGGCACATCAGCGGAATCTTATCCACACTGCAATGGCTCCCAGTAAAATGTTGCATTGATTTTACTACTATTGACCTATAAAGCGCTAAAGGTCTCGCACCATTTTACCTGTGTGAGCTGTTTTTTATGATCTGCCACACCTACTTCGATCAAAAGGTACTGGCTGCTTGTTGGTACCTTGTATTATGAAAACTACAGAGCGGCAAAGCACTTTTTCTTACAGAGCCCCAAAGTTATAAAACAGCCTTCCAATTAATGTTGAGGACTGTTAGAGTTTTAGGCTGAAAAATTATCTATTTACCCAAGTTTTTTGTTAATAGCTTTGTCTTTGGAGGTAAAGGTGCAGGTCTGGGGGACACATAGAGTTGTATTAAGAACTGGAATATTTGAATGCTGTCTTCCCCCACTCTTATTGATCACTCATGTCCGTTGATGTTGAGGGTGTTGGTTCTTTACTTCCTAGGGGTCCTCATGACTGTGTTTCCTTCTGGCTTTCCTTTTTAGTTACTGTATGCTGTCATAGATACTGTAGTCCTGCCTTAGTCCCTGCTCACACAAAATATACAATGTAACTGTTCTCTCTTTCTGTGTCAATCTACACATGGTACTCCTCAGTTACCAGTGATCCCAACCTCTTTTGACCTCTGTATGTGTCCGACACATCATGGTCACCTGCTTCTGTTTGGAAATTTTGTTCGCATGACTTCACTGCTGAGGACGGGCTGTGGTGTCTGGGGATGGTTCCACTTGATCATAAAGATGATTTTGAACACATCTGGTTCAGGATGTTTTTCCTCTGATGGCTTTTGATAAAGTCGCCAATAGTTTAGGACTAAAATTCCACATAGCACACAGCATGACCGACCAATTAATTGCTGATTTATCTATCCGGTATAACCCAAATGAAAATGGGTTCTCGTTCTCTGTTTCATTCCTTTCAAGGATTCTTCCTATTGTCATCTCAGGGAGTTCTTCCTTGCCACCAATGCCCCGGGGACAGATGTTTTATATATACAGTACCGTATTTTGATTCTGTAAAGCTGCTGTGCGACAATTACCCTTGATATAGTCGCTATATATATATACAATTGAATTGAATTGAATTGTGTCTTAGTCCATAATTCTTCTTAGTCCCTGCCCCAGGCTCCGAGAGCCACCCTGTTGCAACTTTGGCTAGTTTCCTCTCACAGTGCCACTTTGCCTTCCTCACCACCCTGCTAAATTTCTAGCACACACCCTTGCATTTGTCCAAAATCCCAGTGGTGAGCTCTGTGTTAGAGGCAGTTATATGTTCATATCACAGTTCATACAAATTTCCCAAATTTTCTTTTGATTGTGTAAAGCTGCTTTGCGACAATTAAAAGCTTATTTTAAAAAAAAAGCTTTGTTAAAAGCTCTATACAAATAAAAATCAATTTAATTGAATATGGTCCGGCTTGGGAAATATTATGATTGTGCTTTTTTAGACAACATTGTCCACCAGTTTCCTGATAAATGGCCCATGACCTATTCCATAAACATGCAAATGTCATCAGAGCTGTACGAAAACACGTCTGAGTCTGTCTTGCATATGGTCATACAGTGGCCAGTGGTTGGTCTCATCAGCATGTGACCTAGCCTGCTTTGTTCATCCTGATTCTGTCGTTGAGTAGGAGCCTCATGAAGTTCACTTTAGCCAGTGTTCATGTGCACCTGAGGTGGAATATAAATGGTGCTGATTATGCTTAATGTAATTTCCAGAGAAAAGTAGAAAGGGCAATTTTAAATGGTCAGGAGCTTCAGGTTGAGTGAGTGGGAGCATGTACTGTAAATGGAACTTTTGTACCAGCTGCTGTTTTACCATCATACACACACTGTCACCCTGATTCCTGCCTTCTAGCATAGAAGAATGTTCATGTTTTCAAGAGTCAGCATGCAGTTACAGATTTAAAGAAAACTTCATATCCTGAAGCAATCACACAATGAATTGTACACCAGGTTTAGTATCAATGAATTTTATTTTTGTTAAATGTTTATTGGTAGCAATGAAATATTGAACAAAATAGTGAGGACATACTGAACAAATTTTTTTTTAAAAATGAAATAGTGAACAAATTCTGTAATTTTAATGTGAAACCAAATGAGAAATAGATCAAAATCAATGCAACATTTCACAAAAATATAGCAGCCTAATGAAAAGCCAAGAGTGCTGATTATTGCTTAGTCACTTCTTATTTCTTGTTGGTTTTATGTTGTATTAAAAGAAAAAAAAGGAAGAGAAATGTATGAACTCTACTCAGTATTTTATGATTTGTTGAAAAGTTGATTTACTTCAGTAATTCAATAAAAAACAGTAAAACTTGTACTATATAGATTCATTACACACAGACTGATATATTTCAAGTGTTGAAATGCTATTTCTTTTAATTTTAAAGATGGCGTACAGCTAATATATTAAGCAAATACAACCTCAGGTGAACAACATATAACCTTTTTCACGGTCATTATTTATTTAACAAAAAAGAAGGCAAAAAGACATATGGGCAATACTAAGTACCCCCCTATGAATCAATAAATCCAAATTTAGCAGCAATAACTTGAAGATAAACTTAAAGAAGAAGACGAATGTTTGATTTTTTTTAGCTTTAGCTGTCAAACAGATGGTCTTAAGCTGCTGAACAGCTGGACTCACATTTGCCTCTAGAATACTCAGGTATATAGAGTTGCCAACTCAATGCAAGGGAGCAGTAAGGGGGTACTTAGTTTTACCCATATTCTTTGTTTCATTTTGGCTTCATTTTTGTTAAATACTGTAAATAATGGCAGTGAAAAAGTTTGTGTTCAGCTACAATGAGATGACTTATGTTTTTACACAAAAAATATGGAATTAAAAGAGGGTGTGGTAAGCTTTGAACATGAAAGTAGATAATGGGCTTTATTTGTCACACACACGTTACAGCACAGTGAAATTTTCTCCACATATCCCTGCTTGGGAAGCCATGATAATGGCATCTCTGGAGCAGATGTGGTTTGGGCCCAAAAGCAGCAGCTTGGTAGTGCTGGGGTTTGAACCGGCAAACTTCTGAGCAATAACCCAGAGCCTTAACCCACTTAGATATTACTGCAAACAATCCTCTTTACTACTGTATTGCATGTGTTACCAGTACAGTATAGTACTGTATATTATAACATGTTTTTAAAGCCACTGAAATACATTATATTAACACCACAACTAATATTTGCAACATACTATTGAAGATTAGAAAACTTTTGAAATACACTAAAGTGTATTTTGTTCACCTAGGTAACTTTGAAGATTTCTTAATACATCAGAACGTATATGAAAATATGATTTACTCTTTCTGTGCATTGGGGTGTGTGTTTCTGAGACAAAAAAAACTACTGACCTCAGATGACCCCAAGGCAAAAAAGTTGAGTCGTATTAGGTCTCTTTTCAGGTCTTTTATTGTTCATTTAAAAGCCATCTTGGGTTTGAAATAAAATGAAAATTATCTGAAGGAAAATTCCTGTGGATCCCTACTTTTGGGCCACCCTGTGTGTGTGTGTGTGTGTGTGTGTGTGTGTGTGTGTGTGTGTATATGTCTCTGTGTGTGTGTGTGTGTGTGTGTATATGTCTCTGTGTGTGCGTGTGTGTGTGTGTGTGTACATGTCTCTGTGTGTGCGCGAGTGTGTGTGTGTGTGTGTGTGTGCGTGTGTGTGTGCGCGTGTGTATGCGTGTGTGTGTGCGCGTGTGTATGTCTGTGTGTGCGTGTGTATGTCTGTGTGTGCGTGTGTGCGTGTATTATCATTATAATGCTTCTAGCCAATACTAGAGGTTTCATAACTGACTAAATCAAGTTTTCAGTTGTGCTGAGTTTAGAGTTTGGCAGCTGTTTGTCTGAGCTGATCCTTGAGCTCCATTAGGGCGATGGAGGACAGATGAACCTCATCAGGACCATCAGCTAGACGCAGAGTCCGTACATATGAATACCTACGCACAAACACATACACTTAGTGTATAGCTATCACATTTGAACTGTACATCTGACACCACCACACCATTTACCCACACAATACAGAAATTGTGCCAAAATAACTACATATATTACTACTTTTTTTAACTTGAATAGGAATTGGTTAATCCTTTTAGTAAAATAATTTTCATAAGAAATTTGGCATTAATGAAAATCCTCAAAATTAAGCAACATGTTCGTATTTCCTTCATGCTTTTAAGCATGTGTAAATTTATGCATACAAAAACAAACTAATGTAAATCTTGCTTATTGGCTGTGAAAATTACAGTTCCTTTATGTGCTATGCTCAGAGTCCATAATCCCCTGATTGCAATGCAGATCTCTTTTTCAAGCTTTTATTGTCATCTTACTTATTTTTCTATAATTTATTTTCCTTTATTTAGAGATTTTTTTCATTAACAACATATTCATTGATGAATATTGTAAAGCAATTCTCTAGTGGCTGAAAGAGGGCATCTGCTAAATGTCATAATTGTGAAGTTGGGAAGCCATAAACAATATATGGCAAATTAAGGCAAACAAAAATTTACAAATTTCTTTTTAAAACTGACTTAAATATTGTGTTGCAGCCTTTGCTAACGTAACACTGAACATAACTAAAGATTCACACCTATTTGGAAAAAAAAATTAAAATATTGGACAGCATTGCTGATAGTGGAGCCACTACCCATCCTATAATGCAGCTAGTGTTAGCTGACTTTATCAAAATACCTTGCCCTACATTGTCCAAATAGGGAACATCTTAATTTTTCCATGTGAGCCAAGTCAACATTTTTCAGTTCATATTTTGCACATTAGTAAATTGTGAAGCATTAAATAAAGAAAGCATTATGAAGATGGTACTTGTAAACCCCTTGTAAACCTTTACATGACCCATAAAAGAGATATTTAAGATCTTCCTACTCACATGTGCGTAAGGGGGAAGTCATCAGATACCCCTGCACCTCCATGGACCTGAATGGCACAGTCCACCACCTTACAAGCCATCCTGCCAGCTGCTACCTTTATCATCCCAATCTACAAGAGATAATGTAAGTCATGGGTGCACACACACAGCCGCACATGCATGATTTTAAAGGAACAGTTCTCTCCTTCCCAAGAGCATGTTTGGTGTCTACAGTTTGCCTAAATTTGTACTGCAAGGCTAACTGACTTACAAGTAGGGAACCTTAGAACTGCCAGGTTATCAAAGTGCAAACTGAGTATCACACAGGCTGGTCAAACCATGATGAGCAGTTCAGAATCTCAAACAGACCCACTGTGGTGTGGTCTGGTGCTATATAACAAACAATGTCTACGGAAAGTTTTCTACAGTACATTTTGTTATGTTTCTCCACTAAAATCAATTCAAAACCTTCGACAAAAAATACTTCACAATGACAAAATATTAACAGGTGCTTTGACTGTCTTGTTAATTTATAAAACCATAAAAATTAATTATGACATTTACACACATATTCAGACCCATCACTTTGTTCTTGGTTAATGCACCGTTGACAGTAAAGACAGCCTCAAATCCAGAAATGTTCAGGTCCAGACTCTGGCTGTGCATCAACTCTGCCCATCCAACCAGGTGGAGCTTGAATGATTCTGCCAAGACAGATGGAAAAATCGTCCAAAAGAAAGGTGTACCACCAAGCTTATGTCATAATTCACATCAGATTTGAGACTGTCTTTGCTGTCAAAAGGTGCAAGTGATGGGTCTGAATATGTATGTAAATGTTATATTTAATTTTTATGTTTTTATAAATAAAAATCACACAGGTTTTCTTGGCAGTATGCTTTGGGCCGTTGTCTTTGTAATGGCGGGCTGACAGTCAATGCAAGGTTAGTGATAGGTAGAGTGACTGGTACTTGTGACATATTCCTGCCGCTCCTTTAAAGTTGCAGATTACTGATCACCCATAACATTAAAAACATATTTTAATGTCATATTGTACATAATATTTTGTAGGTCCCCCATTGTGCAGCCAAAACACATTAATGTTCACATTATTTAAAATAATTTATCAGACCAGGTCACCTTTCTATTAAAGGCAGCATTAACTTGTTCAACAGTCACTCATCTCTGTGACAGAACTAAATGTGCCCCCAATGTACATTAATGAGCCCTTACACCCATGACCCTGTTGTCATAATGCTTTGACTGTGGTACTGTAGTGTGCTACCTGTTTCCTTGCAGCCTTGTTCCCCTTTGTGTCCAGCACATAAGCTGCATGGAGAGCCAGTAGGCGCACCTGCTCAATAGCAATGCGACACTCTGCTATCCAATGGGCCACCACCTCCTATGGTCCAAATGTAATCACAATCAACATTTACTTATGAGGCAGAAATACACACAGAAGAAAAGAGAAAAGGTACAAATACAAGAAAATGTATTATTGCACTCAGCTGTAGGGATCAGTAATTACTAACTAGTGACAATACTGACAACTAATTATTAAAACAAGCCATAAACTCAGTATCACATGAACATTAGCCACATTTGTAACTATGATTTAAAATCACAAAAGTGTTAATTCACCATTTGACTCTTGTATTATAAGGACAATAATCAATTATTATTTTTGTTGTTGATAATATTATTAGTAGTATTATTTAAATATGGAGAGTTATATTGTTCAAATGAGATATACTTTGTTCCATTCATCAATCAATCTAGGAACTTCTGTAGTCCATCCAGGGACTGAGAAGGCCAATGGTGACCATTGTATTTATTCCAATTTTGTGTGGATGGTTGGATGTCCTTGGACTATGGGAGGAAACCAGAGAACCTGCCAAGCAAGGGGAGAACAAGCAATCCCACCAAGCACTGGGAGAATGTGCACACAGACCCAACGTGGGAATCGAACCCAGGATCTGGGGGTGCAAGGTGACAGTGCTAACCACTACCCCACCATGCCACCATATACTTTATTACTGTTAATAAAATGTGCTTCATAAAATAAATGAGAACATAATGTTATGTGACCTATAGTAGGAAAGTGAATCTGTTAAAATTATTTATGTCAAAGAAAACAGCACAGGTATTGTAAGATTTTTTTTCCTGAGCTTGAGTTATGACAGTTAATTCATTTTTTTCATTTTCTCTGTGTATATTCATAGTCCCCCAGGTCTACCACTTTTGTTTATAGAAACAAACATACATGTTGGTACAGTTTTTTCCCAAAGGTGCTTCTGCTACCAGCTCTTTGGCACAGGAGCTCCAATGCCTGCTCTGAAAGTCCAATTGCCCTCATGCAGTGGTGCATTCTACCCGGGCCCAGCCGACCCTGAGCTATTTCGAATCCCCGACCCTCACCTGCACAGAACAAAGCTGAAAGGTTCAAATACATCTCCAAACTGATGGGTCCTTTAATATACGCTCATAAATTACAGCAAAAACACATTTCAATGTATAATGCCTTGCAAAAGTATTCAACCCCCTTAAAATTCATTGTATTTGGCTACCTTCATCATTTTTATAACCACTCCTGCATTGCTTTGGCCTTGTGTTTGCGATCTCTGTCTTGTTGAAAGGTGATGTTTCTTCCAAGTTGTATTTTTTAAGTTCACTGAACTGGTTTTCTTGTAATATCCCCCTCTATTTTAGACCATCATGACCATGCTCCAGAGTATGATGCTGCCCTCAACATATTTCACTGTAGGTATGGTGCTAATTGACAAAACAAATCCCTTTAAATCCCTCACTGGGTTACTATTGTGCTTTCTTTTTTTAATTTGTTTGTGGTTCTTATTGATCAGTGGTTTGTTTCTAGCCATCCACATTCACAGTCCACAAATATGGAGTTCTTAATCTCAGCCAATGTACATTGTAATGTACAATGTACACTCCTTCAGAATGGCTATTGACCTCATTGTGACCGAGTCTAGGTAGTGCTTGGATGTTTTGATGCAGCTTTTCCTCACTATTGATCTAACTGTGCTTACTGGGATGCTGAACCTCTTAAATATAATTTAAGACCATGTTTCTAAGTTGTTAACTTTTTTTTTTATCCCATCATTAACATCCATCTAATACTTAATAATTACGTATTGTAATAGAATACATTTTCATGGCTTTCCTTCTTACTAACAGTATCCACAGTAACAGTTTAACTGCGGTGGATTTGATCGTAAAATTTTCCAGCTATATGCCAATTTTCAGTGCCAACTTATATATGCCAACTTTATCAGGACTGACTGGAATCTGGGGGGTTGAATACATTTATCAGGCAGTATTTTTTTTTAGCTTTTGAGGTTGAATACAAGCCACTGCATACAGATTCCTGGACTCCTGGAATAAATTTGCTACCTTACCCAGAAGAATGTTGGATGCAGGAACATGTACATTTTCAAAGTGTATCTCAAAATGGCCACCATGCCATGCATCTGCAAATATGCAAAGAGATATGAAAGAGAAAGAAGATAAACATCACAAACACTGATGTACACAAATTACCTAAATCTTAATCAAACTACTCTTATTAATCTTACTGTACACAGCAAGGAGTCCCATGGATAAGAAATATTTACTAGAAGTGAGTTTGCACCAGAGATCTCGTACTACATACAACTGTTTTGTTCCATGCCTGGGTATGACCCCCCCGATTGCCACTGCTGGCCATCTTACACTCCTCAACAAGCCATGTGGCAGTGCGCAACCAAGCTTGTGATCTGTAAATAAATGTAAAGGAAAAAAAGATAGAAGGAGGTCCTTTGCACTATGCCTCGTATTATTAGCCATAGCTCAGAGAGGATGTTAACCCTGTTGCCTGCCTTCCTGCTTTATCAGATATGGCTGTGTAATTCAGAGAAGGAGATTATCACACAGGAGGGGCCCCCCCAAAAAGCTGTCCAGTTCTGTGGGTGGTGCAGGGTTAAGTTTCATACTTGATTTGAACCATGCCTGAGCACCCCCTAACAAGATCTTTTTAAGCATCTTTTTATGTTTTGCCGAGCACAATACATCGATCTGTGCCTGAACACAGTAGACGTACCAGACTTGGGGATCAATTGAACATCTATAATATAGAGTGTATATAAAATGTGTGCACATGAAAGTGTTTTTTATAGTAACAATTTCATTGAAATAACCGAAATATAATTTCCAAGATGTAAAGATAAATTAAATGGTAAACAATTACTTACAGTTTTACAATGGAACAAACATACTTACAGTTTTACAATGGAAAAACATTTATGTATAACAAACAGAATGGTTAAAAAGACAGAAAACAGAAATTGTTATAAGATGAATGTGGATTAACACCGGAGCTTACCGTCTTGTCCAAACACAGTAAGAGGTCGGATTTTCTTCACGCCAGGTGTGTCCATTGGAACCAAAATCATACTGTGCTGACCATGTCTAATACACAGGCACACACACACACTTGCATAATTAGACCTACTGTAATTAATGCAGTGCGTAAAATTAAATAAACCCTAACCTTAACCTCACCAGCCCACAACTTTTAATACAAAAAATATTTGTCCCTGTGGGGTACAGCCAAATGTCCCCAGAAGGTCAAAACACTTATCCTTGTGGGGACATCAGATTACTGATATTGATGTAAAAAAAAATGTAAAATGTAAATGCACACAAAATGCATGATCTATTTTAATATTATTATTTAAGCAATATCATACGAGAATTTGCAAATGCTGCAAAAGCTAAAACACTGTGGTAAGAATATTATTATTTAAACGATATAATACAAGAATTAGTGCTGTTGTGCTTGAATATCAACGAGGCAGTGTGTGCAGAAGGCATCACAGCTGTGCTGATTTTCAGCACAACAGCAGAACCTCGATTGTGATATTGCTTTTATACAACGGTTCCAAAAACTAAATTTATTATTGACAGATTATGAGTGGTTTGTTTATTTAACCAGCTATTTGGTTCCACCAACATGTATCCTTCCATGACTGAATGAACTTTCCACGACTGGTGGAGATGATGACCGACAGTAGTGACTGACAAAGATGGAAGTTAGCTGAGTACATTTACCTTGACAATGTGCCTAAGTACATATTTCACACATCTGTAATTTACTTGAGTGGGTTTAGCAGAGGATAAGTTTTACTCTGACTCTTACTTGAGTACATTTCTTTTCCTAACCAAATTGTTACAGCATTTGCAGCAGGAATTTTGCCAGCAGCATGTTCACAATCAGGAAGAAAAGGTTAAAGTTAAAATGGGGCTAAAGAAAAAGCCTACTGTAATGATACAAGCTGTGTAAATGTGAGTAACTTTGCACTTTTACTCAATTAGACATGTAGACATTTTATCTTAGCACTATTTGCCCTAGAGAGTCTATTCTATTACTCAAGTACAGGATTTGTGTACTTTGCCCACAACTGGCAACAGAGGGCTAGTGTAATTAACAGGAGTGAAAGAACTTTTAAATTCCTACCAGTACTGTGTAGCCTACCAGTCCTACCAGCACTTTGTTGCTGAAAGTGCTGCAGGTAATAAAGATTTTTCGGAGCGAACTGTTGTATAATATTATAATAACTATTATATGAATTGTTACCATTGCCATATAACTATTTACTACATTTAATAGTTCTAGTATTTTATTAGAAGTCTAATTTCTGTATGTTTTAGGAAAATAATGTGAAATGACATTGGCTGTATAAGTACAGCTGATGTCATTCTTTTAAGGCCAACAAATGCATGCCATGTGAGAAATCAACAAATATTCCTTGATCCATCTTCATTACATTTCTTTTTCACTCTCTTCTGTTGCTGGGTGAAGGTATCATTCTTCCTAATTTAGACAACACCCATTCCCAATCTCCCACCCTAAACAGAACCGTTAACAGTTACACACAAACAAAACAAAAATTCTATATTCCATTAACAGTTACCAACAAACAAATTACACACGGTACACACCCTTTACATGTGCCATGTTTTATGTTACCACGTTACCAACTTGAAAACCTTTTCACATATGCATGGCCAGGAAAGGGGAATTATTGAGTTCTGAAATTATATATTGGCTCATTAGCCCGTCGTATGACGTATCACCTAAACTCATTTTACTCACTTATAGTACATTATTTAGTAATTATTACAAGTCACTCCATGATTAGTGATATTAAAATTCCATATCTAGTAAAATCATGTAGTTCTGGGACCAATAAATTTTGTAGTAATAATAGTTATCAATCACTTCAATATTAACAGTTATTGGTCTATGATTTACAACATGATTTAATAAACACTTCAATTATCTTGTTAATGTTGGCCTACTTTTCAACAAGTCACAACAAAGCCACCATCAGCCACTGCATAGGCTCTGGCTAAAGGATCTCCATCTCTCAAAAAAGTCTACTAATACGAGGGAATGTCATCATGCTGTCCACTCATATTGTCACTGTCTAACCAACTATGTAGCTTCTCTTCTAGGTACAGTCTGACTCCTTTTCTAAATGGTCTTCATCTCCCTACGACTTTCTCTCTCTGCCTTTCCCACGCCCCTATTCCCATTCAGTAATTTCCACTTTTCAATTTTAACAGAAAATTATAATGATTATAAAAAGATTATTTTATGATTTTAGAAAAATAATCAGATTGTCACTGATGATCAAGCCGTGGGTGACGAGGGCCAAGAGTATCAGAGTCCAGTGGGTAAAATGATTACATACAGTACTGGGCAAAAAACACCACTTGAACCACCCCTTATTTCTTAATATTTTGCTTTAAAGAGACAGACAGGATTTTTTTATGCAGCCTTTTTTAGGCTCTCATTTTTGCAAATTTTTTGGGCTCTCATTTTCATTCCTGTTCCAGTATCTGACCAGTTTCAGTAGACTTTCTTTGTTTGTTTGTTTGTTTATATGTTAAGCTACCCAGTGACCTATGAATTATTCGAGCATAAAAAAAAAACGTAATGCATGAGCCATGGAGAATCAGGTATAGATAATGACCAATGATCAGACTGGTGATTAGTATACTGGTGACGCTGTATAAATTGGGATAGGTAATTGGAGAAATAGGTTGCTGCTGAGATACATAAACACCCAATGTCACAGTAAAAATAATAATCTAATTTTTTAGAATTTAATCTACATAATTTAATTAAGTAAAAAAAATGAGGGGTGGCTCTAGACTTTTACGCAGTACTGTAGACACACACACAAAAAAATTTTTTTGGATTGGTTAATGAGGACGGGGAGTCAAATTCTGGATCTCTAGAGAAAGAGGATCTCTTTCCATACAAAAAATTTATCATGATCTAACTGACATCACAAAAAAAAGTGAAAAATCTTTCAGAGAAGCCTTTTCTTTCTCTTATACTTCTGACCATGTGTTGATGTTGACAAGTTAGAATAAAGTTTGAAAAGCATTGTGCACAGACCAAATCAAATTTAGTTAACCTTTTATTTTTAAACTTAATATTTTTTAAAATATAATATTATAATATTTTTAAACAAAATAGTAAAATACCCAACAATTTCCATTTAATGTTGTTGTTGACTGTGGGTGTGTGCAGTGATTCACATTGTGTCAAAAAAATACGTTATGTTCAGAATTAAGTCAACAGACCTTGTTGATCTGTCATTCTATGTCAACTTGGCTCGGTTTTGAATATTACTTCATAATAAGTGCAGACACACCCAGAAACGTGCATACGCACATCAAATTCCTGCCTATCAGCACTTTCCAAATGTACAGCTCTGAGAGCAACCCCCATAACTTCCTCCAAATTACCTATGTATTATTATACCGATGATACCTGCTGATACTGTCAGACGCCTTGCTCTTGCACATCACTACAGCGATCTTGCACTTTGGGTTGCCAGCACCTAGAGATAAAAAAAATATATCTTGAAAAATACATAATTTGTGTTGAAAAAACTGCAACTATTTAAAGCACCTGCATTTGAAGGTAATTGCGTATCCATTATGAACAGCTCATAGAAAGAAATATATTTATAATATACAGTCATGTTCAAAAGTTAGTACCCCCCTTTTAATTCTATGTGTTTTTGTGTAAAAACAATCATCTGGTCATAGCAGGTCTTAGAACTGTACAAGGCAAATAAAACCACAAATAAAAAAAACTTTTTCACCATGCCATTATTTATTTAAAAAATTGAAAGCCAAAAAGGGAAAAAGAAAAAGAAATACAGGCAATACCAAGTACCGCCTTACTGCTTCCATTTACAATTAAGTATTTAAGATTAGCCAGGAGCTAATTATGGGTACTTGATTACTTGATGTGGACTAAAAAGAATATGGAAGCATACGTGAGGTTAGCAAAACTACGTCTGAAGAAAGGACAATGCTTCTGGAATAATGTCCGATGGGTACTTTGGCACCTTGAAGTAACTGAGTTGACCAAAACTCCTCTGTATCTGTCCGACGGCTAAAAATTGGTCGAAACTAGGTCATGCAACAGGACAATGATCTGAAGCATACCAGTAATTTTATATCAGAACGGCTGAAAAATAAAAGAATGGCCTAGTCAAAATCCTGAGCTTAACACAGCTGAAATGCTGTGGCTGAAGCCTAAGGGTGCTGTGCATACAGTCTGCAAATTCCCAGAACCTTTTTTCATAGACCTGGTGGAAACATGCATTTGGCACACTTTCCATAGATACAAAAACAGAAGTGTCCATTAACTGTATTTACTAAAACCACTACAATAGTAATTCATTGGCTATATTACTACTGTATAAGATGGAAAAATAACATACTATTGTAAACTATATTTTAAATATAGTAAAATCTGACATAGGACCAATAATAACTGCAACGACATGGCAAAGACAGCACTATGTTCACTAAGTCAGACTTCTATCTAAAATACAACACACACACATACACCTAAACAGTGTTTATGACTGCATGAAGAAATTAAATTATGAAAACACAAATAGAGATGCACTCAATTCGAAGGTGGGTGTGGGTTTTCTCAATGTGTATACATGATTCATTGTTTCCATAATTGGGTCTTGAATAACAAATTCCAATGAAAACACACATTAGTGGTGTAATAAGGCCTAAAGCTGAGGATTTAAGCCTTTGCTGTGGGAATTTTTGTTGCATTTCCATCTTCCAACCACCATGGCATAAAAAGCCCTCCCTCCAAAGAATGTTGATTTGTTTTTTTTTGTTTTTTAGTTTTAATTTTTCTTGCAAAACATTTTTTACATCTTATTGACAGGAGGTTCAGTGCAACGTTATTCTTAACTTGCCTTTTATAGTAGTAGTTATACAATTTAGGTAGGTACTGTAGCAATAGGGTTATCGGTATAAATTTAGGTTGCAACAATTAGGTTGTGGGTGTAAATTTCTTACCAAATGTCCAAAGAACCTTCAGTGAGCGCTTTTGTTTTTTACCACACCATCAGTTTCTTGAAATTAAAAAGTGATCCATAAGCCTATAAATTTTGTAAATTTCTTCAATTATGCAATCAGCCAACCAAGTGGTATCAGCAAAATCTTTTCCACAATCATCAAAAAAAAGAAACTTTCTGACCAGTTCACCTACTTAATATCTATGCATGAAAGAGGATTTTATTTGTATTTTAAATAGGATTTATGTAATTTTAAATTGGCTGACCTGTTTGGCTATTTTCCTAGCCAATAAGAATGTGCTTACATTGGCTTCTCTTGAAACACTTGTGCAGGTTGATGGCTATTTTTGAGCAGGCATTAAGCAATGTAAAATTCACAATATTAATTATTACTCTGGCTTTAAAATTGGTAAAGAGAACATCCTGGCTTCCTCAGGACTTGGGACTTGACATGGAACATCCCTGCCATGACTCCGGACTTGAAAGCCAAGACTTTGATTTATCTGAACCTGCATAACATTGATTTGGTCCAAACTTTGGTGCTACTGTAGCTTGGTGGGAGATAACTGAGGTTGTTTTTTCACTGTCTTTACTCACTAGAATCCTGTAATTTTCAATGGAGCATGGTAGAGGACCGTTCTGAAGGGGTTAATTTTTTTTTGACCAACAGGATTTTGCAGTGCAAAGTAGTAGTAGAGATTTTCAAGCTATTCAGCATGATGTGTCTGAATTTCCGATCAAACAAACGAAGAAAAATCGGGTAAGCTAGGGCTATGGGAGAAATGGTGTTTGGTGCAGGTTCAAACAAATACTCATAATTACACAACAGTTTGTGTAATTACATTTTTTTTCCTCAGAAGAACCCACATTTTGATATAGCTTTTGTGGAGGAGTATGTAAAATTGAGGGAGAAGCCCATTTAGACTTGGAAAAAGCTAATTTTGGGAAACCATCAATCTAATTCCTTAAAAAAAAAGTAAGAGTGAGTGATTGCCACTTTGCCTTCCCAATCCTCCACACCTCCAATTTTTGAGATACAAAAAGGGGCAGACTAATAATATACAAAATTTGAAATAAGAATAAGAACAGAATAAGAACTAAATTGAGCAGCAGAATCTAATCCTAAAGAGGATTCAGTTAATTAATAAGCTACCACATGGCAATTTATCTTAGTGGAGCTCTGTTTTTTGTGAAGAGCAGTAACTCAAGACTAATTACATGGATCTTAAGGAAAACCGAAAAAAAATTGCAAGAAGAGAGTTTTTAACCCAGAGTTACTTCAATTTCATGGCCACAATCAATCAGTCAGATTTAAGCAGTTATTTCACATGGTTAGCACTGAGTTACAATTATGAATATTTCAAGTGTTCTAATGATTATGGCTTACACCTAACGAAAACCCAAAACGCAGTATCTCAGAAAATTAGAATATTACTTAAGACTAAGATTTTTAACACAGAAATGTTGGACTACTGAAAAGTATGAACACGTACAGAACTCAATACTTGGTCTAGGCTCACTTTGCATGGATTACTGCAGCAATGCGGCATGGCATGTAGGCAATCAGTCTGTGGCACTGCTGACGTTATGGAAGCCCAGGTTGCTCCGATAGCAGCTTTCGGCTCTTCTGCGTTGTCGGGTCTGGTGTCTCACATCTTCCTCATCACGGTACCCCATAGATTCTCTATGGGGTTTAGGTTGGGTGAGTTTGCTGGTCCATCAAGCACAGGGATATCATGGCAGTGTGGGCAGGTGCCAAGACCTGCTGGAAAATGAAATCAGCTTCTCCATGAAGCTGGTCAGCAGAGGGAAGCATGGAGTGCTCTAAAACTTCCTGGTAGATGGCTGTGCTGACCTTGGACCTGATAAAAACACAGTGGACCTACACCACCACTGACTACAAAACTTTACACTGGACTTCAAGCAACTTGGATTCTGTGGCTATCCTCTCATCCTCCAGACTCTGGGACCTTGATTTCCAAATGAAATGGAACATTTACTTTCATCTGAAAAGAGGACTTTGGCCCATTGAGCAACAGTCCACTCCTTTTTGTCCTTAGCCCAGCCAAGACACCTCTGACATTATCTGTGGTCCAAGAGTGGTTTGACACAAGCAATGCGACAGTTGTATGTCCTGGATACATCTGTGTGTGGTGGCTCTTGAAGCACTGACTCCAGCTGCTGTCCATTCCTGTTGAATCTCCTGCAAATTCCTGAATGGACTTAGTTTCACAATCCATTTAAGGCTGCGGTTATCCCTGTTGCTTGTGCATCTTTTTCTACCACATTAGAAAAAGTTACGCATACTAACCCTAGGTTGGAGTCATTAACACCAATTTTTTAACCACTCAACTGTTTGGCAAGTTGGATAGAACCTCTAATTTATTAATGACACAAGTAATTCTTCTAACAAATGTTTAGGGTAATATCCCTTATAATTCACTTTATCACAATTCCAGTGAGTCAAGAAATTACATAAACTCAGTTGACTGGGTCTTTAAACAGCTTAAAAAATTATTAAAAATGCCATCATGGCTTTAGAAGATTCTGATGGGTTAATTGACACTATTTGAGTCAACTGGATGTGTACTCAGTGGCTTTTTGTTTGACATCATTGAAATTAAAATTTTATTTGTCACATACACAGTCATACACAGTACGATATGCAGTGAAATGCTTAGACAACTGCTCGTGACCTT
>JAQQZS010000019.1:11060744-11078574 GCA_030068045.1 Platyallabes tihoni | reverse complement strand
AAGGGGCGTATCCCATAGTGAGACACCTCACTTAATGCTATCAGAGAACCGGGGTTACGCAAGTAACATATTGTTTTGCCGTACAATATACTGGTACAGGATTCACAGAATTTATTGCAGCTACAAAAAAGTCCCCTTTTTTAAGCAAACATGCTAATGCTGTATCAGAAGGTCTGAAGCAATGAAGATTGTAGTTCTAATGGCAATTTCTGAATTTCAGGTGCTGCATTTTGTGATATGCTTTATACACAATCGTTGCAAAAATTATGTTCACAGACTAATACTAGTCAGCTAGATCTAGCATATCTTAAGTCACACCAGCACAGTCTGAAATTAGTCTACTGTTATTAAGAATCTTAAAGGTAACAAATTTGCTCAATAGAGAATTTTTTTAAAACACTGTCACATGCCTTAAAACCAAACTGTGGCAAATAAAAAGAAATGTCTAGAGAAAGCAATATCCCTAGTGGTGCTTCGGCATATGAATTTAATCCACTCTGGAGATGAGATTTTAAGGCAAAATTTCATATTGCGAAACACATTTTCCTATAGGAAATAAGGTAAATGCAAATAATCTAAAAATAAAGCTTTGACAAACAATTTTTGAACGGCTCCTGGACGTACTGTACGTGTAGCTCGTATGCCAAAAATCCTTTGCATGCCAAAATTTCTTGCGGAATTTCAGTTCTTAAGGCGAAAATTCATGAGGCGGAGTGTTTGTATGCTGAGGCACCACTTTATAGGCAAAAAGCATTTGTAAAGCATGAATCTAGTGTTCAGACCAAAAAGGAACAAAAGCTTTGGAAATTAATCCATTTGGGTTTAGAAAACTAAAAAAGGACACTGCACCTGGGAAATATGGGTCACAAAGAATTTACCTTTATTTAAAAAAATGCTAAAATGACCAGATGCCAAATAAACTTCAACAGTAAACAAAATAGTTTTATTAGAGGATAACTTTTACTCCTTCACAAAATTGAAAATCTCTGTACTACTCCTACTTACCTACATTTCTTCATGGATTTGTGCTACCGAGGTGTGTAGTGTTAGAGGAGGTACTTGGCCACCTGCTGACTTATGCATAATTGCATGACTTCCCTTTATGAAGGATTTTTCCCTAAATACACTGCAATGTATTTTAATTGTTTAATGCTTAAAGAGGCATAAGATTTTATTTTGGACCTTATGTCACTCATCTAATATCGAAGTTTTTTAATACACAACTGCATGCAAAATGCATAAGCCTGTAAAATATGTTAAATATACAGGGGTATATGAAACTGAATGAAACTGAAACGCCTGGTTTTAGACCACAATAATTCATTAGTATGGTGTAGGCCCTCCTTTTGCGGCCAATACAGCATCAATTCATCTTGGGAATGACAGATACGTCCTGCACAGTGGACAGAGGGATTTTGAGCCACTGTTGGTGCATTATCATCCTGATACACAGCACCGCCCTCAGGATACAATGTTTGAACCATTGGGTGCACATGGTCCTCCAGAATGGTTCGGTAGTCCTTGGCAGTGATGCGCCCATCTAGCACAAGTATTGGGCCTAGAGAATGCCATGATATTGCAGCCCAAACCATCACTGGTCCACCCCTATGCTTCACTCTGGGTGGTAAGTTTCTTTGGGGCTTCTCCACACCGTAGCTCTCCCGGATGTGGGAAAGACAGTGAAGGTGGACTCATTTAGAGAACAATACATGTTTCACACTGTCCACAGCACAAGATTTTCGCTGCTGGCACCATTGAAACCAACGTTTGGTATTGGCACGAGTGACCAAAGGTTTGGATATGGCAGCCAGATCCTGTGGACCTCCCGACGAACAGTTTTGGTGGAAACAGGAGAGTTGAGGTGCACATTTAATTCTGAAGTGAGTTTTATGTTTTTTGGATATAATCCGGGTTAGTACCCGGACATCCATTTCAGACAGCTTCCTGTTGCACTATTATGTGAATATGATCTTAACTCTATTTAAAGAAACAAAGCTGTGTTTTATCTAAGCTGAGAAGCCAACTAACTAGTGGGATTTAATGAGGCTAGAATTGATGCAATATGATGAATTTTAGCACCAAGATATTTTTAAATAAATTAATACTAATTAATTAATAATTAATAATACTGACATATGCTTAGATGAAATGATGCCCCAAAAATTACTTTGATTGATTTAATTGATTGTGTAATGACCTGTGAGCGATCTTCAGAGCCAGCTGAACTAAAGGTTCCACACTCTCACCAAATTGAGCTGCATTAGGAGCACTTGCATTCCCCAACAAAGACCTTGCATAAATACCCTATCAGAAAAAGATACACACACAAGAGATGAGCAAAGATAGATTTTTATAATACACCAAAAATAGTCTAATTTTGAGGTGATCAGTAATAGAAATTTATTAAAAGAACTTATTATAAGAGAATCTACAATCACTTCTAGCACTTTCAAACATGCACACATCTGGCCTAAGCAGGCAAATAGACATACATACCAAGTTGCCGAACCAAAAGAATAAAGAGTACCTGTGCAATGCAGGCCATTTTAAACATGGCCAAGGCAATAAAGAAGTTATGATGTTGGAATGAAGCAGAGATTCCACAACATTGGCTATAAATGGAAATCAAGTCTTCTGCAGGAGGGATGCCTAAAAGATAAACAATACTAACAATTATGGACATAAGGAATACTGTCTTGATTACCCACAATGATTACCCACAATCCCGCAGCGCGCACACAAGAGAAGAACCATTGGCTCAGTTGTGATCATGTGATGCTCAGCGGACAAAGCGTATACGTACTACTCATATTGAAATACCTCCCTCTTTTAACAAATTGAAATGTATTAAAAGTTTTTGCTCTTCTTGCAAAACACTTGCAGACTAAGTTACAATCCAAGGTCTTACTTATTTGAAAACATAAAATGTAGACAGAAGAGAAAATGCTCACCCTCTATTCCTGTAACTCCACCAAGAACAGTGATATTGAGATAAGATGGGCAGTAATGGGGCATGAGGAAGTAAGTCAGGTCTGCAAGTGGTTGCCCAGTTGTGGATAACTCCCAATCCAATACTGCTAGCACCCGCGCCTGTTAAAAAAAAAAAATACAGGACATTTGTTGCTTTTTCATTTTTCTTTTTCAAAGAATGCATTTTTTAAATTGATTTGTTTTGCCCATGACAGCAAGTGGAAGCCACCCACATTTAAAATGTGCCTTAGTCATAATATGCAGTATGAACAGCTTGACAGCAAAACACAAACATGTTTTTGGAATTTTATTCATTTTGGTAAATATTTCTTTCTTTGTCATACCAGGTTGTCTTTGACAAAAAACCTTTACTTTGAAAACCGCTATATACAATTTTTTAGAAGCTTTAAGCCTCTACATTTTAAGTGTAGCTTTGCAGAATAGAATAGAATGACAGTTATGTGTCACTTGACATCAACATTACAATTTGTAATTTCTGTTTCACTTTAACATCTCTTTTCTACCTCTTAAAAAAAGGTTTTGTGTGCTTTTTATTAAAACTAAACCAACATATCATTTATTCTTAATTGCATACTTAAATTATTACAAACACCAGTGCAGACTGATTTATTTATTGAGATGAAACTGTGCGAGATGGAGTTATAGCTTTCTGCATAATCACACAAAATTCACATTCATATAACCAAAACAATTTTGACACTGTTTTGGCATTTGTGCTTTTTAGCACCTGTGGGTAAGAAAACATTCACAAAAATATTTTATATCAGTTTGCAATAATTCTTGCTTCATTTTAATTTTTTTTTCTTCTCAAAATTGCAAACATGGAGTCCTAATTTTGCTGTCAAACTGTTCATATGTACTTTACCATACTATTGGCTCACACACATTCACATATGTTCTACTGTACAGAGCCTAAAAAGTAATATTCCAGAGTTACCAGCTTTGACTGGGACAGCTATGATCAGGTGACTGAATGCTCAAAATAAATGTTTGGCTATATTCTAGACAAAGTACACTTAAAATAAAAATAACTAAAGTTTTTCCAGCACCGTGGATCACCAATCACACATTGTTTCCCCTATGCGCCCTGCCAAGAAGACCCCCACCATGCCTACACAACAGGCCATTTTTAAAAATCTAATACCATCAGATATACTGTAACAGCCAGAAGTATATTAATGTGACTACAATTAATACCATAACATTTAATTCATAGGCAAAGTTTCTTACCTCTGTATGAGCCAAAAGAATAGAAAAATGACCTGACAATCCTCATTCACATTTTATATACTGTATGTAATATGTAAATGTAATATCACCATGCGTTTTAAAAGAGAACAGAGGAAAAAGTACAGAAATCTTTGTTTTATTAGGCTCATTTAAAATGTGCAGTCCTGTATCAATGTGCAGATGGTTAAAATAAAAGCCAGGCAGGTGTCATAAAAATAAGGTACTAAATTAATCATAACCACATTGCTTAGTTCATATTATACATAAGTAATTTAAAACTGTTATTTTATTTATGCAAAATTCCTATTGTTAGTAACAGTAGGAAGTCCTGCTGAAATAAATGCCTTGTTCTCTGCAAATCAGCACTACTCTGTAGCACACTCACAGACATTTTCAACTAAAGGTCTTGTGCAAGAAATAACCAAAAGTTTTTGTTTGTGTGTAAATCCTTCATCATCCTCTCGCCACCATGCCAGAAAGATTTTCATGGGGAAACCCTGATTGCACATGCACAAACTATTCGAAAACTACAAGCTAAATGGCAAACTAAAATGGTAGAACTTCAAGCAGCCTGGAAGGAGAGCATCCTGAGCTACAGAAAAGCTTAGCTCTACCAGGTTGATATTTCTGTTTGTGTAGTTTGTGCATGTGCAATCACGGTGTCCCTTAGAAAATCTTTCAGGCATGGCGGCAAAAGGATGATGGAGTTTTTACACAACAACACAAAAACTTTTGGTTATTTCTTGCACAAGACTTTTAGTTGGTATTGTCTGTGAGTGTACTACAGAGTAGTGCTGATTTGCGGAGAATTATTTTTGGCTGATTTCTGAATTATTATGTAAATTTTCTCTGTGCGACGCGCTGGCCAAATTAATGTCTATGTAGGTCTGTAAACTTTTGACAATCAGGTGACCTAAGGCTATGCTCAGATTGCCCACTTCAAATGTTTTCACTGTCTGCACCCCGGACCCTCCCACTTTTACTGGCAACGAATCAATATCTTTTTAATATTTATGACCTTCTATTATTGTACAGTTCTTTGCTCTTTCTCTCTGTTCCGCTCCCACCGTTAACTACAGCCCGAATTCCAGAAAAGTTGGGACGTTTTTTAAATTTGAATAAAATGAAAAATAAAAGACTTTCAAATCACATGAGCCAATATTTTATTCACAATTGAACACAGAGAACATATATGTTTAATCGGATATATTTTAAACTTTTATCCAGTAAATGAGCTCATTTCAAATTTGATGCCTGCTACAGGTCTCAAAGAAGTTGAGACAGTGGCAACAAACGGCTGAAAAAGCAAGACATTTTAAAAAGATTCAGGCAAGTTAATTGACATCAGGTCTTTAACATGATTAGCTATAAAAGGGATGTCTTGGAGAGGCAAAGTCTCGCCGAAGTAAAGATGGGCAGAGCCTCTCCAAACTGTGAAAGAGTGCGTAAAAAGATTGTGAAATACTTTAAAAACAACGTTCCTCAGCGTCAAATTGCAAAGGCTTTGCAAATCTCATCATCTACTGTACAATGGATAACATCATCAAAAGATTCAGAGAAACTGGAGAAATCTGTGTGTAAGGGACAAGGCTGTAGTTACTAAATTGACCCAGGAATACGTCCAGAAACCACTGTCGGTAAACAGAATCCTCCGTGCCATCTGCAGATGCCAACTAAAGCTCTATCAAGACAATAGGAAGCCATATGTGAAAAGGGTCCAGAAGTGACATTCGTGTCCTGAGGGCCAAGGCTCATTTAAAATACTGTTTCAAAGTAGGAAAGTTTCCTATGGTCAGACGAGTCCAAATTTGACATTCTTGTTGGAAATTACGGACGACGTGTCCTTCAGGCTAAAGAGGAGGGAGAGCTTCCACCATGTTATCAACCTTCAGTTCAAAAATCAGAATCTCTGATGGTATGGGGGTGCATAAGTGCAAATGGTATGGGCAGCTTGCATGGTTTGGAACACACTATGAATGCTGAAAGGTATATAAAGGTTTTAGACAACATCTATATCAAGGAAGGCCTTGTGGCTTTGTACTAGAAGAGTCCAGGTGCTGAATTGGTCTGCCTACAGTCCAGATCTTCCCAATATACAGAACATTTGGTGCATCATTAAATGAAAAATATGTCAAAGACGACCACGGACTCTTCAGCAGCTGGAAACCTATATCAGGCAAGGATCGGACAAAATTCCAACACCAAAACTCCAGAAATGTCTTCAAACATTTTGAAAAGAAGAGGAGATGCTACCGTATAGTAAACCTGTCCCTGCCCCAACTTTTGATCTGTTGACCTGTAGCAGGCATCAAATTTGACATGAGCTCATTGTGTACATTATATTGTAAAATTTCTCAGTTTAAACATTTATGTTCTCTGTGTTCTATTGTGAATAAAATATTGGCTCCTGTGATTTAAAAGTCCTTTAGTTTTCATTTTATTCAAATTTTTAAAAATGTCCCAACTTTCTTGTCGGGTTGTTTATGATTTAACGTTCGGTGTAGGAGATGGCAATTTCAACCATTCTGTGCAAACTCTGAAGATTACAGTGTTTGCAAATCTCAAATTATTAGCAGTTTCCACAATACACATTCAGACCATTTGGCACATATAACCATATCATATCATTCTCTTAAACTGATATTTGATGTGAGTATTAACTGAAAGTCTTCATATGTATCTATAGGAAATTATTTATTGTGCTGCTTTGCAAAGATGAGTGAGGGTATCCCATTAAATTAGCTGAAGCATGTATGCAACATTATTCACTTAATAGTACCTCTGAAGGATGGAAAATGAGGTTATCAATTCTAAAATCCCCATGTACGAGGATCACTTGGTCATCAATGGATGGTAAATTATTGATGAGCCAATCAGAAAGTTCATCCACAGCTGGAATGCTTCTGTTCGCTGAGGCTCTGTACTGCTTTGTCCAGGTGGACACCTTATAAATAAATAAATAAATAAATAAATAAAGACATGAGACATGAGTAAAAAACATGAGATGTTTATCAAATGATCTGCCCAACAATCTCCATTACATTACTATTTTTACATTTATTATTTATATACAGTCATATAAATGATTTCATAGTCTTAAAACCCAAGTCCTTGTCCCTCTCTACAAAAAACTATCAGCAACTATTTGGTTTAGTGTAGATTTGAGGCCCACTTTATAAAAGATGTACTTCAGATTCTTACCTGTCTCTTGGCATAGCCTGCCCCTTTCCCAAATCCTACTAGGTCAAGCTTGGTGAGGTCAACAGAGTGAAGTCTGGCTAACACCTCAACTGCAGCAACATACAGAGCACTGCGTTCTGTTGCACTAATGCCTGGTAACCTTGGGTCCCGGAATATACGGCCCTGTCTCACATACCCAAAGACACATAGACATACACAAAAATATGGACTCAAATGTTGAAAAGGTTCTAAATCAGACAGACATTATATTATTAAACCTTTATATCATAGTAGTGTTTTCGATATCCTACCACACCTGACTTAAAATTAAAAACTCAACTAAAGTATCAACCATGTTTGTTAGATCAAAACAGCTAAACTGAGCACTGAATGGTGTCTTTAGACTAGAATAAAAAATGTATTTCAAGTGTATTATTCTTCTTACTACAGTACATAACATTGTTATTTCTATTTACACTTTACTGGGAACAGACTAATATAGGGTTGAGGTCTGACCTGAACATGCTCCATCATGTAAAACTCTGTGCCAATAACATTTCTGTCTGAACAGTAAAGCAGTGGCTGTGGAACAGGAAAGTCAATGGAGTGCAGGGCTTTCTGCACAGCATACTCTCTGTCCACCTGTTCACATACATGTGCACACAAAACACAAAAGCAAATAATAAAAAACATGATTATTATTTATTCATTGCACTGCACCAGAGATAAAAAATAAATAAATAAATAAATAAACATGTCTTATCTATCAAAATTTTATTTATACATATTCAATTTCAGCCTTGGCCAAAAGTTTTGAGAATGACACAAATATTCATTTTCACAAAGTTTGCTCCTTTAGTGTTTTTAGATATTTTTTCAGATGTTCTCTGTTACTCTAATTACAAGCATTTTATAAGTGTCAAAGGCTTTTATTGACAGTTACATTAAGTTTATGCAAAACGTCAATACAGTATTTGCAGTGCTGACCCTTCTTTTTTTAAAACCTCTGCAATTTGCAATGGCATGCTGTCAATCAACTTCTGTGCCACATCCTGACTGATGGTAGCCCATTCTTGCATAATCAATGCTTGGAGTATTTGTGGGTTTTTGTTTTTCCACCCGCCTCTTGGCGATTGACTGACGACAAAATGTCAATGTTTTGTTCCCTGAGCCATTTAATTAACCATTTTGCCTTATGGCAAATGCTCTACCATGACGGAAAAGGAATTGTTCATTACCAAACAGTTTTTGGATGGCTTGGAGAAGTTACTCTTCTCTGGAAAGGAGTGTTTACTATAACACTGTGACCATGTGTATGCGCGTGAAGAATGTGTGTGTGTGCGCGTGTGTTATGTGCGCACGAATATGTGCACGAATGTCGTCCTACACAGTAGCCGCCCCCTCCTCCTCCTCCTCTTCTCTCTCTGGTCACAATCACTACAGGCACAATTCTTTTCAAAGGTAAAGTGCAGGTTAATTTGTTTTATTTTTACTTAATTTTGTATTCATTATTTTTATATGAATATTTTTGGGTTGTGGAACGAATCGTCAGAGTTTACATTATTCCTTATGGGGAAATAAATGATATACAAGCATGTTTCCAGAACAAATTATGCTCGCAACCCAGGGTTCCACTGTAATTATACTTCAGTATACCATAGTAAGGTCTAAAAACAGCTTTGTGAAAATAAATATTTGTGTCATTCTCAAAACCTTTGGCCACTGTAGCATTGCTTCATTAATGCACTTTCAATCCTAATTTGCTTTGTTGCACATGGGCCTAGGACAGTGGTTCTCAACCTTATTCCTGTAGGACCCATACCCTTCATATTTTAGTGTTTTCTCTGCTCTACCACACACATTTAGGAATGAGGAAAATCCTGTTAATAAGTTAAATCAGGAGTGCTGGGAGATGAGAAATCACTAAAATGTGAAGGGCAGTGGTCCTCCAGGGCCAGGCTTGTGCAACACTGGCCTAGGGTATAAAGACGTCATTACTTCTGAATTATTAATACTTAAATTATGCCACTTGGAGAGTATAGGGAGAGAGAAATAGGAAGTAAGGGAGCCATTTGGGATTCAGTTGTGCAACTGTGAGTAAAAGTCCACAAGTCCACGCCACGAATAAATAATGTTAAACAGAAAATACAACAACACAGACACACTAACCTTATGGGCACCAGGAAGCAAAGATCCATGAGGTTTTTTTCTGAGTACAAAGCTCTTTTCTGGACTTTGAATAAGAAATGTTGGGTTGGATTGACCCGACCTTTAACAAGCAAGATAAAGTGCATACATGTTTATAACGCAAGTTCACAGTCAGGAAGAGACATTTACATTATACACTTATGAAAGTGCACACCTGTACTGCCGGACAGAAAGTGTAGTGTTTTCTGAAACACTGTGAAGTCTCCCTGTCAGATATCGGTGCAGGTTCTGTATCTTAAAAGCATGTTGCTGGCGAACAGGTGTCGTCTGATCGTCCATAGTTCCTGCGCTGTGAAGCCAGACACGATACACTGTGCGTTACAAATCAATGCTTTGTACCGAATGAAAACTACTATCTGCTGAAGCTAGAGGCGGAGCCTGGCGCCATATTAGTACACTCCTAACAAACTAATGATATTCAGACTGTATATCAGAAGGCGGGTGTAGTGAAGTTAGTTCAGCCTGACTTCAACTCAGTTTTCGGTTTCTAAAAGCCAGTTCAGTTAAACTCGGAGTCAGTTGCTATGGCAACATACTCCATGAAGCTAACCAGCTAGCTAACAGGTTTACGTAAACTTACCATGAGTTTCTCCTCCTCTTCAGACGTGGCGTGTTGTTTTCTTAAAGAGACAGTAGTAATCGTAGCACAAGATAGGATACTCGTCGGGAGAGGATATCACACCTCGCTTGGAAGTTTTATGATACCGTGATATTCATTTATTTATTTATTTATTTATTTATTTTTACTTGAGCTTCACAGCAAACGAGTATTTATCGAGTTCGGAACTAATTCTGTGTTGCACTTTGTTTCAAAACGGAAGTTTCTATATGACCAGTAACTCTGAGCACGTTTCCAGGGCAACCTTCTGTCAGGCTTGCATAAATGTAACTCTTATACTGAAACACGTATTGTTAATTGGTTAAGTGCTTCCAAGTCACAGAGCCACAGTACTTACCAAAGGAAGGACTTCCACACAATTGCTGGCATCAATTTACATAATAATTCATTTATTTTATATGAAAGTGAATGTGGTGTAATGATGGCATGTGTTATTCTCCACAATATTGCCCCTCAATGCTCATCCAGTTACTGCTCCTGATACTGATCCTGACCATTCTGCTGATGCACGAGATGGAAGAGCAGTCAGAGACATTCAGAATTTCTGATTGAGCATCACCTCTCCAGGAGCATATAAAGACAACTAGGCTTTTTAACAAAGTCATTTTTATTTTAGGAAAGTCAAAATGCAATACAGTAATTCATAATTTTACGTTCCCAAAACAGGTAAAAATCATTAACCTGTTGTACCTCAGCAACCTATAACATCTTACAAATCAAAGTGTATACAATGTATTTCTACCATGCTGAATTCAATTCAATTCTATTTGTATAGCGCTTTTAACCATTGTCATTGTCGCAAAGCAGCTTTACACAATCGAATGAATTATTTAAGTTTGTATGGAATGTGAATGTGTATGAAATAAAATGGTCAGACAGTCCCTGATGAGCAAGCTGAGGGCGACAGTGGCAAGGAAAAACTCCCCGAGATGGCAGTAGGAAGAAACCTTGAGAGGAACCGGACTCAACAGGGAACCCATCCTCATTTGGGTGAAACAGAAAGCAGGAATTGATCTGTGTTAGGTGGCAGGCAGTTCAGTATAACAGTTGACGTTAATATGGAGTCCAGGTAGTTATTGGAGGCTCATGTAGACTCGTAGGATTTTCCAGTCCTGAACTATCGAGCAACTGAACAATATGTTACTAAAGAATGTTCTCCTGTCTAGACTGTTTTGTGTTCTGGCACCTACAGTAGGTGGTGGAATGAACTTACTCTAGATGTCTGTACAGATGTGTCTCCTGCAATCTTTAAACGATGACTTAAGACATACCTGTTTCTTCAATAGTTGGGTTAACCTTCCCCCCACCCAAAAAACAACAACAACTTCCGAACAGTGTTTGACTGATGGTATTTAGTTAGTAAGCTAGTAACCTAGTGTACGGATCTATTCAACACTGGAAACTTCAAAGCAATTTTCTAAGTCACTCTGGATAAGATCGCCTGCCAAATGGCTAAATTTAAATTAAAATGTCGATATATGTGGAACCCCATCCTCATTATAATTTCCAGCATTGCTCAGTCACTAATAAATTTTTTTAAAAATAGATCAGATAAAGATTAAGTTTTGTCTTAAATCGACTCCAGCTTGTTAAAATTCACTTACAGTATACCACTTCAGCGCTGTCATTTCAGCATTGAAAATATTAAGAATCCCAGTACCAATACTCTATGTTTCGCTTTTCTAATTAATATTGGTGCAGGTGTGTGTTTACATTGAGAAAGTAGCTTATTAGTAGTTTATTTTAAAGTAGATTATTAAATCCGGCACATCAATTAATTTAATTAGTCCTGTTCTGTTTTGATCCACAACATTTATTGTTATTATTGTTGACATTTTTAAATGTAGCCTGCCATTATGTATATGGTAAACATGGATTATTTCCAAAAATAATTTGTTTAATTTAATTTCCTAATTGCATGGTGGCTCAGTGGTAGGTATTTCGCCTGCCATGCGGAAGGCCCGGGTTTGATTCCCAGCCAGTGCCCAAACCACCCCAGCCACTGGATGGAGTGCCGGTCCCAAGCACGGATAAAATGGGAGGGTTGCATCAGGAAGGGCATCCGACGTAAAACCTGTGCCAAGTTGTTGTGCGGACTGGATATTCCGCTGTGGCGACCCCTTGCCGGGAGCAGCCGAAAGACCAACAATATTGACTTAAAACTGGTTCATGCAGCAGAATAATACTAATTACATAACAAAGGTTAAATACAATTTTGAATTCAATAAAAATGTCCTGTCATTTTAAATAAAAAAGAATTTATACAAATAAACTTTATTCAGGTCCCTGTCGATGTGTTTAGAACCTTTGTTGTTTTTTAAATTCCTTATACATTAAACTGCAACGTCAGCTGTGGTGAAGGAGAAACCCACAGTGAGCACTCTGTTTATTAGTCTAGAAACAGCACCTATGAGTCACACTGGAATGTTAGGCTTCTCTGTAGACAAGATGCATGAGCATCTATGCATGAGCTTCTAAGGCCATGAATAATAAACTTAGAGCTCATTCATTAAAAAGGTCCAGCACTGATTGGCTCACTCACATCCTTTTAACGTTTCAATTCATTTTCATTAAGCTGGTGCTTCCATTTTGACACAAACTGAAAATATGAAATGTCCTGATCATGCATGTAAATAGTCATGCTACATTTGTACTGGTAGGCTGAAAAAGAAAAAAAAATTACTTTACTTTTGCCAAGTAAATAGTTTGAAAAAAATGGTTTTGATACTCTTACCAGCAAACCCTAACTCAGCAGATTATATGGGTTTTCTTCTAAACATAACTTTTAATTTGGCATTTATCATCACTTTTAATGTTTTAAGAACCAATTTTTACAACAAACTTGGCTGATTTTTGTATGAATTGAATGAAGATTTGGTTTGCATTGACAAACTCCTAGCAAGCGAAAACAAACCACTAAACAAAACTAACAACTAAAAACATAGTCACCATTTCTGTGATTTGTCACCAGGATGAAATTTTATAGTTGACATAATAAAAAAGTTAACAGGAGATAAACTTATTATAAAGTTATTAATTTATTAGGAGCTTTTGTTGTGCCAGGGTCCAGATAAAAAGCATAAAAAAAGAAAAGCAAGTTTATTTCTTGATACATAAAATAATAAAACAAAATGATGCAAAAATAGTCAAAACATTTTAAATATTTAACAGTGAACATGACTCTGGTAACAATACATCCTGAATAATTCTGAATGAATACTGTATTAATTTGTTGTTTGAAGGTTTCTTTTCATTCTTTTTCTGAGAAGTTAGCTATTTGGTGCTGCACTGATGTCACTCGGGCTCGATGATACGGCTAGCACAGTCACAGTGGCCTTTAAATCCAAAACTATTTCCACGATTTCGAACCTTAAAAATAATAACTTTCACTTTTCACTTGCAACAACCATCCTACCCATCACAAACTTGCTTGGCTAGAAGATGATGTCACTACAGTGCTGAGAGCATTATCAGCATGAAAGCGTAAGTTTTGGAAACTGATGTGTTTGAGTAGATTGTACAGGTAATAGAGCTGAACCCAAATACATTCTAAATCACTGCAATATCACCCTATAGGTAGACCTGCTGTGATACTGAGCAAACTAGTCTTATTAGCTAAATACAGTATGGACAATAAGATCGGTAGGTAAAATCTGCCTTGTATAAATATAGCTGGCTCAGGAATTAAACTATGCTTTCACAAATCAGTAATCATTCTCATCATGTCTTATCCTCTCTTGAGATTTCTCAGATTCATTATTTATCCTACAACAGTCCTTTATTTGACTTCATGATTAATAACATCATGATCTTAATCACAGCTTTCTCCAGAAACTCCAAATCCCAGAATCTTCTACCAACATACACACCAACTCAGGGTCTCACCATGCAGCTCATATTCTACGATTAGCTTCTAGAAACACCTTGGCATTATAATTTACTAAGGCAGGATTTCAGGATTAGTAAACATTATCTGTTATATTCCTATTTTATACATGGATTTTTGGATTGTTTATTCTCCTGAAAAAGATTTTTACTTGGGAGTAAAAAATCACAGACAGTCCAAAGGTTGTTTCTTTTTGCTTAACCCCTTATTGGCAGATCGAAATAGCCAGTAATTGGGGTCTATTGCATCATAGTTGATACAGAATAATTATTTAAAATACAGTTTTCTGTACATTTTCACAAAGCCACAAATATCATTTTAGAGATGTACTTAATTTCTTTGCCTCAATAACAGCACATCTCTAATCACAGTAATTAAACTAACTTTAAATTTCACTGAATTTCCAAGCCACATGAGTGAGAACAGTCTCATGGGCACAGGTCAGTATAGCTACAGTGACAGGTACTGTATGTATTGCCTACCTAAGGCACTGTCTGTATCCACACCACTTACAGTATGTCTTTAGCCATCTAATAAACAGTGCTAGTAAGCAGCCGTAACTATGATCAGCCATGAGACATCGAACAACAGCTTTTGCACTGTGAGTGTGGAAATTTAAAGCATAAGCATCTGCTCACGCAATAAAATGTCCTTTCACTCTAATATGTCTGTCTCAAAGGGTACTAAGTGGTAGTAGGACAGGTTGGTGACATATGCCTCTGTGTCATCATCACTGAAGTCCAGTTCCACAGACTGACACTGATTCCCATCCTCGTCATACCTGCATGGGTAAAAATATAAATTTTTAGTGAAGATAGTGAAGTACAGTACAGGTAACTATAGCATTTTAACTAATAACATGTATTTTTGTTATAGCTCTTAAGACAAGTTATGAGAAACCAATATAACTAAAGAAATACAAACGCTTTACGTGAAAGTCCCAATAATACCAGACAAACACCTGTTCATCATCACATTTTCAACTCCCAAAGAGATAAATTCTAACTGGGCCTTCCACATAATGAGCTACCTTTATGAAAAAAGTGCTACAATAGGTGCCTTATTTTTTTTTATACTTAAAGTCATTTGAAATACCTTTTTTTTTAGTTTTTGCATCTGAGAAAAGGCTTTAAAATAAGAATGTATGGCACTTTAATGCACTTAATTCATCTCAGTAAACTTTAATACCCCTATCTCACCTACGCGGTTTCGCGCAGTGGCCGAAAGTACGATTCATCATGATTCACCGGGAGTTTTGGCGCTGTGATTACGTTTCCATCTTTCTGCGCGAAAAATGTAAAACATGTTAAAGTTTTTGCCGGTCCTCGCGGAAGCTTGCGGACCTTGCAGAACCTTGCAGAACTTCGCGGAACACCGGCGGGCAATCGCGGCGGCTCACAGTGCCTAACACTGCATCTCACCACAAGTCAAACCGCATAGGTGAGATAGGGGTATAAGCTATTCCTTGTATTGTGAATAATGACAATGTTTATTTTTGATAAAATGCTGTATGCATTTAAAAAATAAAAGTTGATTTTTCTAAAAAGAAAACGAATTAATCTTTGTTTCTCTTATATATTTTACATTGCCGTTTAATTAAGCAAAAGTAAATTTTATCGGATTATTCGATTAATCGATTAAATTTTTTGGTAGGATACTCGATTACTAAAATATTCGATAGCTACAGCCCTATACACCATGCAAACCACTGCAATGAAGACCACATGAAAAGCTTGTTTTTGTTTCCGTTTAGTTGAACAGATGGTTGGATTTAAGGTTCCTATGCCTCTGTCATTTAACAGGAAAGAAAACTGTAGAGAAGTACAATCTGTTTTTTGAAGAGGCTGCATAACACAAATTCTAAGCTCAGATTGCCCAGATAAAAATTCTGTTTATTGTGGTTTTTTTTTTTTCAGTATCAATTTGAGATATGAAATTTTGTTATTGGTACAATATTTGTTTAATATTAAGTATTAAACTACAAGTCTGACATTGTTACTAACTACTTTTACTAACTACTTAAAGCATTATAGAAAACATGATCTATATAATAGCTAAACTTATAGTTTCCTAAGAGTATATTAAAAAGTGTACTTTTATAAACTAAAAAGTGGGCTAGAAATACATAACTGGTGCCTGTACCACTTATAGTATATTTCACAGTACTGCTGCAGTGCAAAATAAAACTTAAACGTGAACTAGTTGTATTCCTAAATGTGAAAAGTATGCTTCAAAGTAACGCTGGGCAAATAACCAAAAAAAAAAACATTTAAAACTGACATATGGAATTTCTAATCGACATAATCTTGTCCATATTCAATTCCTCATAAAGGCTCTTTTGGTCTTTTTTGCAATGGTACATTTACAAGAATACTCCCAGTACATACTGATATTAGAATACTATATAAAATATACTTGGGAAATAAGCTGGAAGTTTACTTAAATTTCCTTCATAAAATGAAGAACTTAAAAACTTTAAGCATACTTGAAGGAAAACAAGGCAATAACAAAATACACAGGAAACAATCAAAATAAACAAAGCAGAAACACACTTTATCTGAAACGGAAAATGGTAAGAAAACCAACATAAACTTGTGTCCCACAACGCCCACCAGTGTCCACAGGTAGCTGTAGTCCACAATGGATTCAAAACAAAACAATTAATAGGGCTGTAGGACGCCTATAATTCTGGTTCAACGTGCAGGAAATACTGTGTTGTGCCATATGGTGCAGTGGTAAATCCTTTGACCTGTGGTCGAAAGATCAAATATTTCACCCCTGCTCCAATGAGACTTACAGTGCTGTGGTAGTGGTTAGTGGCCTAATCCATAACAGTTTAGACCTAGTATAGCATTTCAATTCATTTTAAAAATTAGTATACCGTATGTTTAAAATGAACTGAAGGTATAAAGTTATATTTGATTAATTACATTAATTTATATAGATCCATATATCTAGCTGCCATTACTTTCCTCAGTGAAACAGAGCTAGCTACTTAGCATCTTACCTGCTTGTAACCATGATGTGACAAACACTACTAAGATTTTTCAGGATTTTGGAAGTTTTTTGATGTTTTTACATACGAAAAGAAAGCAGGAAGACAGACAAACATGGAAAACTTATACTATATATAAACAATATGTTACACTGAATCATGAACCTGCACATTATTCTAATATGGAATCAGCTCAGGAAAGAGCAGTATTAAGTCTAGCTTACTGAGAATACTACTGAGAGTTTTCTTTTAGCCACAAAATGCTGAGGCAGATTCAAAGCACATTTAATCAACAAAACTATGGTTATGCCACCAAGTATCTTTAAAGTTACTTGGAACACCAGTGTAACCCAGGACTGACTAATTGCATGGTTTTGAAATAATGAGCAACAGAATCTTCCTCTTATTGTTAATCAGAAATCTTTTGTCTGTTTAGTTTGAATTTCATGTTTATTGAACATAACATATGTAGCATAGATTTTTCGAGTTTCACAGTAGTGTTTCATTCCAGGTCTGAGTTTCCTTCTCAGACTTGGTAAACTAAGTGCTGACAACAGCTACTTATTATGAGAGGGTTTTTTTTGTTCAAGTTAAAAATGTTCTGTCTCAATGACTACCGTCCCGTTGCACTTACACCCACCATTATGAAGTGCTTCGAGCGGCTCGTCATGAGACACATCAAGACCCTGCTGCCCCCCTCACTGGACCCACTGCAATTTGC
>JAQQZS010000019.1:10963817-10982172 GCA_030068045.1 Platyallabes tihoni | reverse complement strand
ATCGCTAATGACACTCGCGTGAGCGCATACTAACGGAATCACTGCTGTAAAGTAAAACAAACAAACAAACAAATGAACCTGCACTTTACCTTGCCGCGTAAAATTCACCGTCTTTTTCATTTCAGGGATTAAAAACGCTAACAATGTCATTTTTGCCCTTTACCGCGCTCCATAGAATCTCAGGTGGTATGTGCATAACCGCTAGTGGATGAGCCCTTCTCCTAATTGCACGTTCCCTGTGCCGTTTTCACGCACCATGATTGGGGAACCAACTTCGACACAACACTGGCACGGTGTCAAATTACACGCGCGCACACACATAACGCACACACATAACGCACACACATAACGACAGAGAGAGAAAATGGTACTTGGTACTCGTAAACCAAGACAATGCTCGTTTTTCAAGTCAAAATTGATTAAAAATCTTTGCTCGTCTTGCGGAACACTCGCAAACCGCGTTATTCGCAATCCAAGGGTTCATTGTACTTTATTCATCCCGTGAGGGAAATTATAGTGTTACAGCAGCAGCAGGTTACACAAACAGCAATGAGAGAGGAAAAAAAAAAATTAAAAAAACTCTATTGCTTATGTCTCTCCCTCTTGGCTTTGTGTTAAGAAACACCTGAATGCTCCAGACCATCAAATTGCCAAAATCTGCTTTTATTGAGGACTGCACACCTATAATGATGATTAGTTAATTAAGGGCTGATGATTAGCAGCATTAGGTGTACTTAGTGGTAGCAGTAAGGGTGTACTTAGTATTGCACACATGTTTTTCTCTTTGGGTTTTTTTTTTTTTTTTTTTTAAATAAGGCTTGGTGAAAAAAGTTACATGATGTGTTCATCTGAGGTTGCATTTGCCTAATACTAAGACCTGTATTAGGCAAATACGAGAATTTTAGATGATTTTTATAATGTTTTTGCACAAAAAAACATAGAATTAAAAGAGGGCCACTAACTTTTACACATGACTGTAAAATACTATTTATCAAGTGCTTTAATGCCACAACATACACATAGTCATGATACACTCGATTAGACCCAACCATTAAAATAAAGTCATAGGAAACACAATGCAGTCATTCATACACTTATTGTGCAAGGTAGCTATACATCGGGAATCCATACAAGCAGAACATCGGCCGTTTCAGGAGCGCTACTGCTTTGCATTTCATGCCAGAATAAAAACAATCATAGGCAACCTGGTTAGCTGCCCAAAACAAGGGTCAAAGAAAGAGAAAAAGAAAGGAAAGCAGAAAAACAGAGAGGCACCAAGTCCTTCACATACAAAGCAGGATAGGGACAGAGGCAAGTGACAGTGAAAAGGCAAAAATGAGTGGGATGGACTGAAAAAAAAAATGAGTGAAAGTTGCTAGTAGAGACAGAGAGGAGGTGCTCATGAAGACAGGTAGAGGAGCTCATCCTCTATTCTTCTTTATGACATGAAGGAAACCAGTGTCACCAGCTTCTTTTTCATCTTTCTAGAATATCCCCAAACTTTCCCAGAGTTTGGATAGTGCTGCAGGAGTGTGTTATTGATTTGTGAGTCAGAAAGAATGACTGTGAGGTGGTGGGCTGTCATTCAAACGTGACCCCTCTTTCACATTTGGCCTTGATTCTGCTTACTGCCAGGGTATTACCCCAGGAAGCCTCTACAAAAACATCATATCTTTATTATAATAACATTGAAAACTCAGAGGCATCACTCATTTTTCACTCATTTTAAATAAAACTATTAATATTGCAGAAACTGCACAGGTAAAAAGATATCCAAAGAAATATTAATATATTATGGATTTGAGCAGCAAATGAAAATAATCTAAATAATCAGGGAGAGAGAAAGATGACATGAGGGCTTAAGCACAAGCCACTTTTACTGGAAAGATAGTTTGTGTAGTGTAGGGCTGCTCAGAGCTGTGAGATGTGACATAAGAGATTATGTAAATGAGCTTTAAGAATTTTTTGGACAATCTCAAGCAATGACACAGTTTACCAGATTTAACACAAGAGGATTTACATTTATTATATTTATCACAAAGGCACCCGTGCTTCCTCTTCAGTGATTTCACATTCCTCCCGTCATGTACATTTCAAATGTTATTAGGTAATATGATACATGTCTAGAATATGAGGTGATCAAAATAAGCACTACTATTAAACAAACACTTAACAATTTTGGCATGGACTATGAGACTATTTTCTTATAACATGATCTAATAATAAATTAAACATAACTGCACAAAAACAAAGTCCTTAAAGTTGTAACGTTTGCCTGCTATGGATTGGACTTGTTTTATCTAGCAGATCTCAGAGATGTTTTAACGGATTAAAATCTGGGGAATTTTGAGGCCAATAAAACACATTTCAAGCTTTGCATTGTGACAATGCATTGTGAGCCACTGGCACCAACTGGTTCATTTCAGTATTTTCATGAGCATCTTATGTAAATATGGCTATTAATCCTGATGTTTTCACTCTATTGCAATGAAATAGAAATACTTTTAAAAAGTATTTAAAAAATACTGGCCACATTTATTCCACAAAGGTTTTTTTTGCAAAGCAGTTTGTGTACAGCTCTGGAAAAAAAAAGAGACCACTGCAATTTACTCCAGAAAACTTCTGGAATGTCATCAAGAGGAAGCTGGTAACAAACCAATAAGCTGAACTGAGCTGTTTGCTTTTTTTGCAAAAGTAGTGGTGTAAAGTTACCCAATAGCAATGTGAAAAACTGGTGGAGCCAGTTTTATGCCAAAACGCATAAAAGCTATAATTGCAAATCCGGGTTATTCCACCAAATACTGATTGTTATTTACCCAAAGCATTAACACAATTTGTTTCCAAATTATTTGCGTTTTGTTTTATTTGAGTTATTAAACCTCTGAAATACTGCATGATCTTGGGTTATTTTTATGTGTTGTGATGTTGTCATTTCCTTTAAATATACACTCTGAAACTGATTATTTTGCATTCATTCATTCATTTTCTATACCGCTTAATCCTGTGATTATTTTGCAGTGGTCTTTTATTGTTTTTTCAGAGCTGTGTGTGTGTGTGTGTGTGTGTGTGTATATATATATATATATATAAAATTTTGCACAGTAGTGTGTGTGCGTGTGTGTGTGTGTGTATATATATACATACATATATCACACACACTACTGTGCAAAATTTTATTTTAGCAATTAACAAAATTATTACATTTGCAAAAATGCAGCTCCATACTTCACTTTTATCTGCAGACACACATTATTTGACCATTCTCCAGCCCTTCAGCAAACAACATGCCTCCTGCTACAGCCAAGTATTTCGACTCATCAGTTTAGAGCACCTGCTTGTGCATAGTGGAGTTGCAAAACAGCTTGAACAGCACATCTTGAAACCCTAGACTACTTTGAAGTTGTTGCCTGGGAGTCCATGTTGATGCAGTATAACTACCTTGCATCTTGTCTTACCATGCTGCGTGGCCTGTGACATGAAACTGTCGCACCCAGTCTTAAGCCTCCTACACAGCTGTTTCTGTTCCAGTTAATGACTATTTCAACGTACATATAAAATTTGATTATCATTTGAACCTGTTTGGTATAATTGGTTAATCATACGCCTGACTCTGATCCTCCAAAATCAAGAACAAAATGAAAAAGTAAGAATTAAGAAGGAAGAATTGTCAAATCATATTTCATGGTAAGTTGACTCAAAGGAAAATGTGTGGAAGAAAAGGGATTGCAACAAGCAACAGGGATGTCCACAACTTTAAGTAAAGTATTAAGCAAAGCTGAGTCAAGAACTTGGTAGAACTGCAAAAGGAGTGAAGTTAGGCTGGAGTCAGTGCAGCTAGCGCCCCTTTGCACAGATTTCTTCAGGAAATTGGAAAGTGTCTTACCTGGGCTAAGTAGAAAAGGGTCTGGACTTTTGCACAGTGGTTCAAAGTTCTCTTTTGAGATGTAAGTAAATTTAGCATTTAATCAAGGTCCTAAAGTCTGGAGTAAGAGTGCATTGCGAAGCACAGAATCCAAGTTGCGTAAAGGTTCCACAGTTGGTGATGATTGATGATGATGTGATGCCATGTTATCTGCTGCTGTTGATCCACAGTTTTATCAAGATCAAATTCAATGCAGCCATCTACCAGGAGAGAGCACTTCATGCTTCACAAACCTAGCAGAAAAAGCGTTCTGGATACCCTCATTACTAAGCTATTTTGTAGCCTCCTTACCAACTCTTGAACCCTTTTATATTGACTGCTTATCTTCGTTTTTACTGAGCTGTGGCCTATGCTATTAAAATGCAGCCATGCATGAAAAGAGCCTGTTTACAGGGCCATTTCCCTGAAGCGGGGGAAACTCCAACAGCATTCAGTTTTATCAGTCACATTAATAAATCATGCACTCCTTTTGCATGTCAATCACTGAAGCGTTCTCTATGAGAAGAACAGAAAAAGAGGCTTAATGTGAAATGAGGACTGGAAAAAAAAGGAATTAGGAGGGTGGAGTGGAATTGGCATGTGTAATGCTGCTTTGCCTTTTCATCTCTGTGTAAGATACTCCAGACTGATAAAGCATCTAATCCTAAAGGGAATCAAAAAAAAAGAAGGGGGGAGATCCACATTTAACCAATTAAAGGCTCCCTATACCAGCCAGAGGGTATGTTAAGGGAGAAGAAAGGTCTGCCTCCCCCATCAGCCTCTCTTTATCTCCAAAGCACAAACAGAAGCAGAGACAGAATAAACAAGAGAGACCCCTCTACACAACACTAAACATTTTGTTAATGTTTAATTTTCACTCCTTTTGATGTTAAAAATCTATTTTTATATTATTTAAATAAAAATATTGTTTATTTTTTTAACACAGTTCTAATGATTTCAACAAATAATAATAATAATAATAATGCATCGCTGCCTTTGCCCATTTTTAATTTTTTATTGGCCAATTAGATTTTTTTCCCCTAATGTGACCTGACACGAGAAGATACCTTCCGACAGCTTGCTGTGCAACTATGTTGTTCTCTGGTGGAATGTGGCTTAACCAGGGCTTATTTACATAGACACTGAAAAAGTGTACTTAGAGGAGGAGTGAAATAAAAGGAGTTTGAGGAAATAATAATAAAAATAAAAAATGCATTATCTGAGAGATATTTCTGAGATATATATCAGGAGAATTAACATACACGTTTTAGGTCACCTCTGACCTAGATTACCTTGTGATGGTTGAAACTGTCTTCAAGAATATGCTATTTAGAAATGTTGTTTTTGTCACATTAAATACACAGTTACAAGAAGTTTTATTTATTAAAGAAAAAGCTTTTAAATAACTGTACACTTAATTATAATAAAATAATCATGATAAAAATGTAAGCAAAAATTAATATCCTACATGGTCTACAAATAGTAAGTTTGAATTAGTATAATATAAAAATATTATACTGATTATTGAACTTTTATAGCTTTTATCTGGTTTGACTGGTCATATGAATTTATTGGGTTTAATCCAAACATTAATAACTATATATGTACTGTTTATAAGTATTTCAAGCCTAATATGTTCTGTCTGAAAAAAAAAATGAATAGAAAATTAAAAACTCTATAACTGCATTAAACAAATACTCAAAAATGTATGCATTTAAATACTAAGCCTAATATTTAAATTGTATTAGAAAGAATATTTAAGATTATGTTTAATGTTTCATTCTTTCGTACACTTCTAGAAAGCATTCTGTGGGATCATTACACACTCAGTTAATATTCTAAGACAGCCAAATGTTTAAAAGGAGCTGAATTGTGTTTGAACTCCTCAAAAAAGGAAAACGTTCAAATATGAGTTTCTGCATTTACAATAAAGCAGAATCACATGGGTATGAGGCTGATTTCTAGTTCTATAAGGGTGTCATGCTTACATGTGGTGAAACTATGGGTAAGGTGACCATTAGAGGGCAGTGTTGCATGAGTCACACCAGGAATTACAGAAAATGACACAGTGACTAAAAGGAATATACAGTATGGAAGCCCATTTCCGCCAAGTCCAAAAAAATTGCATAAATTGCACAATTATGTAAAATTTGACTTATTATCTAAACATTTGGACTTTCAAAGTTTCAAAATTCTAAATATTGACATCTAACAATTTGTACATTGTTGTCCAAACCTGTCCAAAAAAGCTGTTCAAACCTGCCTGGCCCTATGTAAAAAAAAAAAAAAAAAGTAATTACTCCCACTTGCTAAATCATGAATGAACTGTGATTTTTAAAAAGTTGAATTAAATTTGAAGCTTATGATAACAAATTCAACAAAAAGGGTCTGGTGAGCACAGGTACATCTCCGGTACAAACTAGGCCTCAGCTCTTTCTAATTTTATCATCAGATATTTCAGATATTGTGGTCAAAGGTAAAATAGAAAAGGAACCTTCCTTTGATATAAGTACCTGCTCCTGCAATAACATTTCCTCACCCCAAAACACAAGCAGACTTTTAAAGGGCTGTTTGAATGTTGATCAAGTTCAAATAAAAGAAAAAAAGAGAATAAAAATATAGAAAAGCAGGGATGGCCAACACAAATACATTCCAACAGCAGTTTGATTCTGGGCTTTAACAAATTGGTATCTAAATCTAAATCTAGCCTTTTCGAAATAATCAAAAATAAAAAGTCATATACAAACCTATGTAATTTTAATACAGATACAGTAATACAGATTTTAATAAACCACACTGCATCAAAGAAAAATGACTGAGAAAATCTGCCCCCCCCCCAGCTCACAATTGCCAAATATCCTCAAAGTCAGCCCATTACAAAAGAAATATAGGATTCTTCTTTCCCTAAGCACCAAATAATTTGAAGGCAGAAAGAAATGACAATAATGAAAGATAAGTAGGGCTACATGAAGAGAATTGGTGTAGAGCTTTAATGAGACATACTGCTTTGTAGATTAGCATCATTGAGACTTGGGCTCTGAACTGTGAGCAATGTGCTTGCTGTGTCTAATTATTAGGGCTGATTTGTAATTAATGAAATAAGTGGAAAGTATCCTCCTAAGCAGATTTAGTGATAAATCATCAAGGTTTTGCATATCCAGAATATCCAGAAAATACTTTACACACACACGCACACACACGCACACACACACACACACACACACACTCTCTCTCTCTCTCTCTCTCACAGACAAATTTTCTTAATATCATCGTAAGGTCCTTCCACTGGCCTAATTATAAATGGCACTAAATTAAACCCTAATCTTGTGCTAAAACAAGGTTTTGATTTAAATGAAAGCTACCTTCTAGAATAAGTGCAGTAGGTCAAAATTGGAGTCTGTGCATAAGATATGGCTAAAGCTAACACAGAGGCTTGCCTACAGGAGCACCACTTCTGTCCGCTTCATGTTTTCTCTCCTCAGTGATGCACCACTAAGAAGCCTGAAAGTTCTCTGGTTATAGAAGACTCTATTCTAAGAAATGTGAAATTAGCTAGGTCCGGCGGAATTATGCCCAATTTATACTGCCAGTTCAGCACAGCAGTACTGCGCCATCATTGCACATTGGCGTTCTGTATGAAAAGAATGTAGCACATTGTTTTAGTGCCATTAAACTGGCAGCAGAGGCAGTGACAGTGGCGAGACGAGATATTTATGCATGGGACAACCGCTCATATGCAATTTTGGATACTTTCACTGGATAATTACTGCAGTCATGCAATATGTTACAACTGGCAACAATTATTATTTAACCCTAATTCGATGCAGTGAGCAGGAAGAAATATGGTCTGGTTTGAAAAAAACAAGTAATAATCGTGATCGGCGATCGCTTAGTGTAATAAAATTATTAAAAAATAACAGAAGGACAGTGAAAGTAAAAGCATTTCCACACTCACAATATGAAACAGAACTCAAGGGATTTGGACTAAACAGCTGTGTAGCCATAAGAATACAACTTTTCACTGAGACTAATCGGAAAGCGAGCAGTTCGAAAAGATGCAGTTGGCTGGCATGGTTCAGAGTTTTCGGCCCTCCCTGACTGGTAGGTAGCCTTAATGTGAGAGCCCCCTCGTGACGGGCGGGAATTGGATACCACTAAATTAGGGAGAAAACTGGGGAAAAAGCAAAAAAAAAAAATCTGATTTGGACCTTTTTTTAGGGCAAAAAGTGGGCCAATTTAGTCCCAAGAAGTTTTGAAATAGTACATTACATAAAATATACTTGAAGTTTACTTAAGTTTACTTAATAAAATTAAGTTTAAGTATTAAAAAAAATGTGTACATTTTTGGTAAGGAAAAACATACAGTACTACAAACTAATATAAAATTTTTGTTTAAGTCACAAGGGAATTAAAAGTATTACTACTAATAACACATATTATCACTCGCTCTTCGTTTATACTGCTCCATCCTCTATACAGGGTTACGGGGGCCTGGACCCCATCCCTAAGGAGACTTAGGACACAAGGCGGGCTATCTCCCGGGGCAGGGTACCAATCCATCAGAGGGTACACATACATACACACACTACGGGCAACTGGAGCACCAAGAGGAATCCCAAGGAGCACAGGGAGCGTATGCACACAGACCCGAAGTGGGAATCGAACCCAGACTCTGGAGGTGCTATCCACTATGCCACCGTGCCACTTTATATATATATATATATATATATATATATATATATATATATATATTAGCAATAATAAAAATAAATACATAAAAATAGCTTTTGCTATATCCGTGTGAATTTTGTGAAATAACTCCCATAGTCCTACCACAGTTTTGTCTTCATGCATGCATCAGACTGCATGATGCATATTTTGGAACGCAACATCAGTGGATAATTACTATTCTTTGATATATTAGACTCTTAGACACAGTCTCAGTGTTTAAGTCTAGGCTGGTTACTGTACTTGTTGTTTAGTCAAGCATTTGGGAATAGTTTTTCCTGAGATAAAGAAGCAGATCTGTGAACTTAGCATTTTTATGGTGAACTGGTATGTCTGGATGCTGTCTTGCCCCACTCTCATGAGCTCCCTCATGCTTTTCGACGGTTCTTCATGAATGTTATTTCTATGTAGGTGTGATCAGAAATGTTGGCCTACAACCTTTTTTAGGATTTTGGAAATAAAAGGTGCCTGACATTTTTTAACCAAATAGTAACATAATAGTAACATAAACAGAACAATGCGATAATAACAGTGACAGAGGAAAAAACAGATGCACGACATAGAAGTGTGCAAAACCCAGTGCTTCAATAATAAAAGCAATCAAGACCGTACTGAAAACCTGTGAACAAACTGAAGCCAGACACTATGAGCAACGATATCAACAAAAAAGTGCCAAACACCAAAACACAAAGTCCAAAAAAACACATAAGTCCAAAGCCAAGTGCTGCTGACATGAATAATTGACATGTTACGAATAAAATGTCCAAATAATTAGTTTATTTGGGCTCAGTCAATGAGAATACAGTACTTTTCAGCAGGCAGATCAAGTGTTGTGTGCCACCATGCACAGCATTGTAATTTTATGTGGCGGAAACACAAAATCAAAATGATCCAAACAGTGAAATGTACCAGTGCTGTTATATTAAACATCGACAAAGTTGGATCCTGGTTTGTCCAATAATATTACTCTCCTTTGTAACTGTGTATAATGGTAAACAGCAGTCATCACTTCTTTTACTCTCGTTTTATTTACTAGTTATAATATCAGTACAAGGAGGACATCAAAATGAGCAAGATACTAGACAAACTGAAAGAGCTCTCTGTTGAGCGTTTATTACAACAGAAACACCGGAGTAAGACAGAATACGACATGATTTTGCTACAGAACTGTCAAGTGCTTCAGATGCATGTTGGAAAGTGTGTACAGGTTCATGGAAATCATCAATCATATCAAATCACAAAGCTGTCAATCACCCTATCAACCATAGCCTTTTATTCATCATCAAAGAACTCCTATTAAACACATTTATTAAAGAAAAATATTGGTTGAGATATCAATCTCAACTATATTCGTAAAGCTAGGGAATGGGCAGGGCTAAAAATTGTTCTGTAGCAAGCCACTAGAGGGTCTCAGTGTAGCTTTACTTTTAAATGCCTGGTACAACATCTGCCCACATATACAGTTGTTGGTCTGCCCAATTTCACTTTCTCTCTCTCTCTCTCTCTCTCTCTCTCACACACACACACACACACACACACACACACACACACACACACACCATTGCTTTCAGAAACAGTGGCAAGAAGTTGTCAAGGTCTTCAAGTACAGGCCTTCAAATGTGGGAGGCAGGCCATTCCCAGCTCAGGATATCAATTATAGATAGGGGTTAGCATGGCTGCTTCGGATTGCCATGTCAGAGTATGGATAGACAGCTGTGGAGAACTGAAGATCTTTCTATCCGATGTGTGCTTGTGTGAATGTGTGTGTGTGGAATGGTTAAAAGGGAACTGAGAGTGTGTTAGGATGAGAAATGGGTGCTTAAAGAGGGTACACAGTGGCAGATATTTTTCCACAGGTGATGAGCTTTCATGTCTCAGGAAGTGAGAGGCTTTTCACTTGCTGCTCCAGAATGGAAGTGGGTGTCACAAGTATGTGTGTTCTTCTCTGATTTTAGTTCTTACCTTGAGCACAATTAGATCAGTGATTGTAAAGTGGAAGTGGACTGTTTGAGAGACATTTAAAGGAAAGGCAGAGCCATATTACTAATGTGCAAGTATGCATTTTGTGGGTGTGTGTGTGTGTGTGTGTGTGGTTGTGGTTGTGTATTTGTGTGTGTGTGTGTGTGTGTGTGTGTGTGTGTGTGTGTGTGTGTGTGGAATGATTAAAAGGGAACTGAGAGTGTGTGTGTGTGTGTTTCCTTACATGCACAAGTTGTTCCTGGGTGTCAAACTCTCTGGAACAGTTTTCCCAGTGGCAGTTGGTTTCATATACAACTTCTGGCTCTGGTTTTCCATCTTCCTTTTCTTTCTCCTCTTTCACCAGGGTCATTCCATCTGGATGATCCTGTACCAGCATAATATAAACAACAAGATACACAATGATCCATGTTATTAAATTTAGTGGAATGTCCTGAAAAGCCCATGTATCGAAGAGTAATGCATGATATAGAAGCCCATTTACAAACACATTCCAAATATGTAATTTGATTGTCCAAAGTATTTATATTGAATGAAAACTTTTAACTTTAACCAGGAGAAATTCATGCAACAAAGTTGCAGAGCAAATCATGACAGCAGAATGAGACTGTTTGTTATACAACTGCATTGTGGAGTACTTTGGGATAATTCATGACCGTTGCATTACTGCATCAGTGGAGCACAGTTGTGTCTATACTTTCCAGACCTTTCGCTCTCCCCGTTGTCACATCCACCATGGATATCCCCCACCCCAGATTGACAGCCTCACATCTGACTTTGTTGTCTGCCACACTCCTATTGTTTGTGCATCTTTTGTTGTGTTCCTCTAACTAGTTAGCCTCTGTGTTTCTCTCTTCATTCACTGTTATCTTTTTGGTATTGTTACTGTTATAGAGGTCTGAATGTGTGTAACATTCGTTCATTTGGTTTTTAATGTAAAACAAAAAATAAAAAAAACAAGAAAACAACTTGCTTTTTGAATATTGGTGAAAATTGAAGAAAAAAAAACAAATAATGTCTTGTTTTCCATTTTTCTTATTTTGGACAGAAAATAGATAGACAGGTAAAGATAGCTTACTTTCCATTTTAATTTTTTTCAACAGACATAAAAAGTGTGACCCAGAAGTTTTGAGTTGTTTCTTAAAGTACTGTGTTTTTTGTTTTGTTATTTTGTTTTATTAATATTTTTTTTATTATTTACCTGAAGGGCATGGGAATTTTCATGCCTTTTAAGGAAGCCAAACATGTAACACTTTGAGAAACTGCACATAAACCATGATGAAAGCAGCAGGTCAGGGCTTTTACACATTTAAAATTTAAAGTGGCAAATGAGCATCCATGATCTCAACGCAAGCATAACAGCTGTACTTTCTTTTAAATTTCTTTAAATAAAGAAGAAACAGAACACACACACAAATCTATAAGAATACATGATAGTTTTTAAAAATAATTATTTACATTTAGAAATGGCAAAGCATTTTATTTGGGATTAATCCAAATAAAAATAAGTATACTATAACATAATTTTTTTTATATTATTATGATTATTATTATTATTAATATTATTATTAAACCTTTACAGTAAAATACTTATTTGACAAATAAATGTATTAATTTCATTGTAGAAAGCTAACATGTTTTGATTAAAAGATCAGTAAAATAAATTTGACAAATTTAACACTAAAGAATGCTTTTTTACCCTGATCTTGTTAAAATCTTGATTGCAATGGCAGTCAGCAATTTGGCACTGACCAAAGGGTTATTACAAACAGTAAGGGCACAAAATGAAGCACACACTGGATGGGGTGCCAAAACAATGCACGATACCAGGGGACACCGATGCTTTAAACTTAATCGATTTTGCCACTTTTTAAATGTACATTTTTATTCAAACTTTTTTTTTTTCATTTGTCAAAGTACATGTACAAAGCCAATGAAATGCAGTTACAGTAGCATCTAACCAGACGTGCACAAGTAGCCTAATAAATAACAATGTGGTCAATGAGTGTATGGGTTCGTATGTATAGGGGTGAGAATGATTAATGTACAGAAGGTGCTTTAGGTAATAGGAATATGCTATATATGGTAATAAACAAACTTGAAAAATGTGCAGTTGATAAGACAAGTCAAGGAGTTAAAATGTTCAACAGGATATACATATGTACATATATGAGTTTCTGTATGATACAGTATATACAGAATAAACAGGGTGGAATATATAGTAGTGCATTGATAAACATAAATGGCTGGTGCAAAGATGCATAGTTGAAAAGCAGTGCAATATAGACTGAAAATGACTGAAAGTGCATTAGTGTAGTGGTTAACATGCCATGATCAGCTGTTCACTGTGGTAATAGCCATAGGAAAAAGCTATTTTACTGTCTGTTTGTGCGGAGCTGTAGCAACTGTAGCGCCTGCCTGATGGGAGAGGGGTGAATAGTCCATGATTGGTGTGAGAGGTATCTTTGATAATGCCTCTCGCCCTTTGCAGGCAGCGTCTATAGTAAATGTCCAAGGAGGGTAGCTGAATACCAATGACTCCTTGGGCAGTTTTCATCACCCTCTGAAGGGCTTTATGCTCTCAATAGTACAGTGGTAACTCCAGTTCTCCAGGATCTCCAGGTGGGACTTTTTAAGTCTCCTCAGAAAATATAGGCACTATTGTGCTTTTCTAATCAGGAGAGGAGAGTTCAAAAACCACGTGATGTCCTCAAAGATGTGGACTTAAGGTTGGGTACACAAAAGAGAATATAAGAGAGGGGACAATATGCATCCCTGAGGAACTCTAGTGCTGTCTCAATGTGTGAAGATGTGTCTCACTGCTTTGGCAGTGTTGTCAGAAGATGTAATTTTTTTGTAGATAGTAAGAATAATTTTGTAGATAGTAAAACTGTTATGAGCTCCCACTTGTTTGTGGGAGAGCTCCCATGAGTTTGTGCTTGTTGTTAACCCTAAATGTGTGACCCGCTCCTAAAAGCTCTGTGGGAAAAATGGGAAAAAATGAAATAAAATAGAAAGTGAGTGCTCATTATTTATTTTTAATTTAATTTAATTTTATTGCAATTTGATTATTTGTTTTCAATTTGATTATGTATTAAATATTGGTTTGGGAATCGAATATTCAAAAACAGTTTATATATAAAATACTAATGACTGATTGATACACAGATTGTTTTGCTGTGCTTGATGAGTAGCTTTTGTGATTCTTCTGCGTTTTGTTTGTTTGTTAGTTATTTAGTCAGTAAAAACTGGTTCTGTGACAAAATATTTGACATAAATGTGGATGTAGCAAAATTTCACAGGTAGGACTGTCAGCATGTTGAAAAAACTGGCCAGTAACATCAGCTGATAGTATCAATCCATGGCTGAGGATTTGTTCCTCCTTCCTACTGGACTGAGGGCATTGCTCCTCTTGCTCAGCTGAAGACGTCACACAGCCTGCCTGCCTGGTTTGCTGGGGACATTGCTTCACCTGCCTGCCTGGCTAACCCAGATAGCAGCTGACTCCTGGGTGGATCCACCATTCAGTCTCACTCATTTTGCCCATGTATGCTGGATGCAGCTCGAATAGAGACCTCCCACCCTCAAACTTGAATTTGAGGGAGAGACCTCCCACCCTCCCACATCCCAGCCTTACTGAAGTTGCTATGTGCATTTGCGTATCGAATACACCTTTCTTCTTATACAAATGTTAGAAGTCGCGGCCCTTCACGAGTAGAGGAATACAGTATGTCTCTCCAAGCCAAAGTCACAGCCTTACTATTAAAGCTTTCCTGAGCATATAACTTTATCTTTATTAAGATCTTTACTAATCTTTACTGTGTAAGGGGTTTGATGCATGGGCGGTACCACAAATTTAAGGAGGGAGGATGGAAAGCAATGGAAGGAAAATATGTGAAGATGTGCACGTGCAGGTCTGGTGGCAGCATCTCCCTGAGCACTCTCTTTTTCCCGCTGACCTGGCCAACCGACCCCTCCCAGTTCTCCATTGGACACGGCCTTAGGCGGTAGCCCCTTCTGATGTCCGATGGCTAGGATGCTTTCTGGATGGAAATGGGGGCCTTAACGTGGATGCGCAGCAGCCTTTTTTCCCTATTCTACCCTAAGGCGGCTCTATGCGGGAGTGCGAGTACCGCGGCAGCTCGTTCAGTGTTCGCGCGGCTGTCCTTTAAGCAGCAATCAAACAACTGCTTTTAGTTTAATTTCTTTGAATTCCCTGAAGCGCGTTACATTTCCCCGCTCGCATGCCACTCTTCCGCATTTTTAGCATCCATCGCACGACTCTGCTCCGTAGATCTTCAGCACCAGTCCAGACAGACCCCAAGCTACACTCCCCGTTTTGGTTTTGCCGCTGATTATTGGTATTGACCTTTGCATTATTAGTGTTCTATCACTCATATGTTTTCATGTCTTTCATTTAACATGTTTCAATTAACTTCGTTAGAACCCTGATTCCAATTTGTTTTAGTTAACTAGACAGGGTACTGTCTGTGAAGTTCTCTCAGTCAGTGTTTGAGATAGGAAGAGGCGGCGCCACTGGAAAAAGAACACCTCTAACTTTGTAGAGCAATGCAGTTATTAAAATCTATGAAGTGCTATCAAATAAACCACAGTTCATTAATAAGACAAATATATACTATATAGTTTTTCAGACATATTGCAGGTGCCCAAAAGCAGGAACCATGCAATGCTGGGGCTTGAACCACTTACCTACCGATCAGTAACTCAGAGCCTTAACACACTGAGCCACCACCGCTACAGTAAGTAATAACAACTAGATATAATTAGAATTTGTTTAAACTTTTGCTTGGTAGTATATCTGCTTCCAGAATTAAAAATAAAATCTAAATATTTTACTGTTGGAATTAGAAAAGAGAAAGTAAGTTTCCTAAGTTAAGGAAGTTAGAAGCAAATCCTCTTCAGGTCCTTTGCTCATGTCCACATCTTGTAGACTGTTGTGTATTTCATATAGTCAGCTTAATTTAACAAGATATATTTTGGTTATTAACAGGTAGTGATATTTACAAGGAAAACAGCCGTACTTGATTGATCGTATTTGATTTGAAAGAATTATGGTCACTATAACAATCCTGTTTTTCTTCATCTTCAGTTTGAAAATGAGGCCAAATTAATGTGAACCACCAACTAACCACGTCTGTTCAGCACTGTTTTTATGGGTTTAATTATTATTAATGGTTCAATTATTATGTGGCTTGGCAGTATTATCTGTGGTAGGCATGATTATCAGAAAAAATGCAGAATAGTTATTCTTGTTAATTTTTTACATGATCAGTGCCATTACTATAGCAGTTAAAATAGCTATTCTAAACAGAAGTGCACAAATATAATTATATAAAATATAAAAAGAAATCTAAAAAAGTATAATACATTTTAAACTTGTATTTCCTGGAAGGCAACATATGCAACATATTCCATTCTCTTATTATTTCATGTAGATTATAAACAAACCCAAAACCAATAGAATAGCCTCTGCTTGACTAAAGAGCATAAATTTTTCATTACATTGGAACCTCGGATTACGAGTAACGCGGTTTGGGAGTATTCAGCAAGACGAGCAAAGATTTGTAATAAATTTTGACTTGAAAAACGAACAAGTCTTGGTTTACGAGCACCGAGTATCATGTATCACGCACGCGCTTCTTGTTTTGACGCCGAGTATCACGTGATCACAACTGAGCCAACGGTAATCGTCTCCCCTGCTGGGTCTTAGTGCTCGTCTCTTACTGGTATAATCAACATTCGTGCACGTGTGTACTGTTTACTATAACACTGTGATATGTCTGTGTGTGTGTAAAACATATTTTATTTTGTGTTTGAAAGCACGTATGTACAGCGCATGTGTACTGTTTCTTATAACACACGTGTGTGTGCGCGTGTAAAGCAAAAGAAAGTCTCATTAGAGGTTAAAAATTATTTTTCTCCCTCTCTGTCATGTGTGTTATGTGTGTGTGGTCGTAATTTGACACCGTGCCGGTTCACACTCTCTCTCTCTCGCCTTTAGTGTGTCACACACACGAGAGAGAGAGAGTGAACCAACACGGTTCAAATTATGTCAAATTACACGCGCGAACACACATAACGACAGGCTGAGGGACTGAAAGTAAGAGTCTCTACTTACTTTAGCTTCACACACATACACAAACACACACACACACAAACACACACACACACAAACACACACACACACACGCCTGCGCGCATAAACGGAAACACTTATCTGTCGGGATTTATTTTTACTTTTTTTTTAAAAGGTAAAGTGCAGGTTAATTTGTTTTATTTTTACTTTATATTTTGTATTAACTATTTTTATGTATTTTTTTGTGGGCTGTGGAACGAATAATTGGAGTTTCCATTATTCCTTATGGGAAAATTTGCTTTGATGTACAAGTGTTTGGAATACGAGCCTGCTTCCTGAACGAATTATGCTCATAATCCAAGGTTCCACTGTACTTAACTATCTAAAATGTGATTGTCCTACTATATTCACTTGTTATAAGATGCAGCACATGTAACAAGGCAACAAAGTTTTAAATAAGCATCAGTCACTTTGAATTTGGCAAGGCAATCATGGCTATTCATCAGTAAACAGCAAGGGCAGGCATAAATAGTTATAATAGTTATCAGAATATCTGCATTTAGAAGAGACAGTCTATTCCTCATATGGACATTGCTCTTAAATTTTCTCTTCATTATTATTAGAATATTTTTTATTTTCCCTGATTTTTCCAGATTTTCTCCCCTAATTTTGTCGTGTCCAATTCCTCCCAGTCACTAGGGGGCTCCCACATTAAGCTCCTACCGCCACTCAGTAGGGAGGGCCGTAAACCGCCCACGTGTTTCCTCCGACCCACGTGGCATCACCGACCATTTTTTTCGAACTGCTTGATCACGCACCGTTGGGGGCGGCGTAACACACTCGGAGGAACAGCGCTATCTGCTCCCTCTGCCTACGCGAGCTCACAGACGCCCCTGATTGGCTTGTAGAGCTGTCGTTAATGTGGGAGCACCAAATACCTCTCATCCCTCCCCTCTGAGAGAGCTCGGCCAATCAGCTCTCTCTAGGCCTCCGGCTGTGAGAGGTAACAGCCTCACCCAGGGTTCGAACCAGCGATCTCCGGATGATAGGGCGAGCACTTTACCACTGCGCCACTCGGAGGCCCCTTCATTATTATTTTTGTGATTTATTTTAGCCTTTTTATTCTCTGCAGAGTAAGGGATTAACTTCTTGAACTTCAATTATGAACTATCTGCTATAAGTGGTTGAGTGAGGGTCGACTTTAGCTTTAGCTGATGTCATTGCGGATAACTTCTCATACTCAGATTTTTATTGTTCTTAAGTGTTAAATAAGGTTTGTTGTGTTAAAGTTTTTTCACAGACGTTTCCTTTGTGGTTTTGCTTTAAAAAACTTTGCATACTACAAATTAGAGGTTTTTTTAAAGAGTCAATGTAATATTCCCAGACTGGTGTGTTGATGTGGCTGTAGACTCATGTATTTTGCGTCATTACAATCATATCAGTTTATGTGATCGGCCAGTTGAGAGACGGACGATCAATAAGAACAAAGTGATTGATTATTGTCAGCTTCTGATTACTGGCTGATCAATTGGAGCATCCGTAATGGGAGCACATACAAGGATGCACATAAACACAATTTAACCCTGGAGCACCCATGGGGTCATATTTGACCCAGACTTTTACTTCATCGTCATATTCAACCCACACACCAA
>JAQQZS010000019.1:10952671-10963717 GCA_030068045.1 Platyallabes tihoni | reverse complement strand
ATTTGGCTCCTTGGCAGCCAAAGGAGATAGATCTCCTATTAGGATAATTTGGTCTGGGTTTTCCAGGGTTAAATTCTACAGGTAATATTTTAATGTGGTCAATGTTGATTTCATAATTTGATGCATTGTCTGAAGAATGTGTCAGGTTATATGTCACATATCCTGCTAGTATACTATATTGTTAAAATACCAGTTTATTTGTGAGAAATGCATAAGGGTGGTTTTTATATCTAACATAAATGCTATATGAAAATATAACATAAAAATATTACTAATGTGGTCTCAGATTTTTTTGGAACCTTATGTTCATGAATTTTTTTTGAATGAATCTACTATACCGCTTTTCTTGTGTACAGGGTTGCAAGGGTCTGGAGCCTATACCAGGAGACAAGTTGGGGTGGACAGGGTGCCAGTCCATTGCAGGGCACACACACAACATACACAATTTGGGAGCGCCAATTAACCTAATCTGCACGTCTTTGTACTGAATCAAGATAAATATCATCCAGAAAATTGTGACATTAAACAAAGTTATATGCAGATTAGATACTTTTAAACTTTTAAAAGTTGTACATTTCCTACCTCATAATATTATAAACGATTATACGAGTGTTTTGACGACATTAATGTTGGCATCCGCAGTTTCCAATTCAGCAGATGAGAGTAAAGTTTTCACAAATATAGCTTTCACAAATCAGAAACTATGATTCTTTACAGTCTCCTTGGCAATCTAGACCAGATTTGACCGTCTAAGTGTTTTGGTTTGGTTGTCAGAATTTTTCCTGCATAGAGAATTATGAGACGGCCATCTCCGACAAATTTTGTTCCGTCTCCGGCTCTGGACAAAACTCTTGGGGGTTTCTTCACTGACAACATGATTTTCTAAGAAGAGTTGCACTTGGTTGATTTCTGATGTGGTGGCACTATATCGCAATCAGCACAGCCTACCAGGAAAGCTGCTGCTAAACTTCCCAAGAGAAGAAAAAATGCTGAATGTCTATTCTTCCCTAGGCTTACATCACTAATATGTCCAGTGTCACCCTGGTATTTTGTGGATGTTCAAACAGGTGAATATTGTTTCCATTGCATCCAAGCACACCATGCTTTTGTAAAAAGGATTTTTGAATTAACCTTATGTCCCATGAGTGTAATGGATTTATGGGCCGTAGAATCAGTGCTTTCTTTACAATATTAATTTGTGGAGAGTAGAATTGCGAGGACATGTGAAACAGTACAGACATCATCTGAAAGGAAGCTGAAAAGTAATAATTCATGTTACTGATAAGATGTGGTAAATCAGTTCGGTCTAAGGCTACGTTCACACTACAGGGAAAAGAGAGACATATCTGTTTTACTGACCAAAAAATTTCTTTCTTTACAGTAGATTGTTCATTTAATATTCTTAACGTGACCTGCATCTGACATCACTCTGAACAGATCACACTCCTAATCTGATCCACATGCACACAGATACAATGTGTCACCATAAAACGTATCTGGCCACTTCTTTGTCTTGCATCTTTAGTTTCTTTTAGTTCTGTTTTTAAACTCTTAGCTTTCCTTTGCCAATACGATCAGGTTCACCTTTTGGTGTGGTTGGCCATTTTTTTCGAGATCTCTTTAAAAGCAAAGTAATTGCTATATGTAACTTCTTATTGTCATGGTCACCTGACTTCCGTTTATGTTTTGATTTGTTTTACCACCTACCACCACTAAGACTATTTCAGGTGTGTTGAACAGTGTCAAGTTTGTGAAAGTACCGTCCGGGAGAAAATAATGGCACTGATGAACAAAAAGTGAATACAATATGGATTATCTTTGTTACAGCTCTATTCTTTCACCCACAAACCTGCAACTTCGTAAACACATTTTTTTTTAATGAGACCATGACCATGGTTTAGAGGGCATATACAATACAATCTCAAAAATTATATGAAAAAGTATGAATTTGAATTTACTTTATTCAAAACTCTCAAAAATGCTAGATTAATTACATGTATCAAAAACCCAGTCCCTTTATATATTATTTTCTAATCCTAATTTCCTTAGATCAATAAAAAAATAAGATTTACAATACAGTAATGTCCAACTTCTAAAAAGTATGCTCATTTATACACTTAACACTTGGCCAATGATCCTTTAGCATGAATTACTGCATCACTGTGGCATGGAATGGAGGCAATCAGCCTGTGGCACTGCTGAGATGTTATTGAAGAACAGCATGCTTTGCTAGCAGCCTTCAGCTCGGCTATATTGATGGGGCAGGTGTTTCTCATCTTCCTCTTGACACTACACCATAGAGTCTCTATCGGTTTCAGGTCAGGCGAGTTACTGTAGTAGGCCCTAGTTTTGGCACTGTGTGCAGGTTCTCAGTCCTGCTGGAAAACGAAATGGGCTTCGCCATAAAGCTTGTCAGCAGACAGAACCATGAAGTGCTCTTAAATCTCCGGTAGATGGCTGCATTGACTTTGGACTTAGTAAAACAGTGGACCAACACCAACAGATACATCCAAATCATCACTGACTGTGGAAATTTCACACTGGACTTTCACAAGCAACTTGTTTTCTGTGCCTCTAATCTTTTCATTCAGACATTGGGAACCTGATTTCCAAATGAAATGCAAAATTTACTTTCATGTTAAAGAGACCTTTGGACCGCTCTCACTCACTCATCATCTTTACCACTTTATCCTGTATTCAGGGTCACAGGGACCTGGAGCCTATTCCAGGAGACTTAGGGCACAAGGCAGAGTATACCCTGGACAGGGTGCCAATCCATCGCAGGGCACACACACATACACACACTACGGGTAATTTGGGAACGCCAATTAGCCTAATCTGCATGTCTTTGGACTGGTGGAGGAAACCAGTGTACCCGGAGGAAACCCACCAAGCACAGGGAGAACATGCAAACTGCAAGTACACAGAGACCGGAATCGAGCCTGGCCGGGAATCGAACCCGGATCCTGGAGCTGCAAGGTGACAGTGCTAACCACTACACCACTGTACCTTAGGACCGCTGATCAAAATATTTTGAGATACTGTTTTTTTTTTTTTTTTTACTGCCATGAGGTTCAAGCCATGTTCATTAAAATTAAAACAAAGACTTTTGACAAAACTATTTTTATTTCACATTTCATGAATCTAAAATATATGAGTTTTATGTTTTTAAATAAATTACAGAGAAAAAACTTATAACTTATCACAATATTCAAATTTTTAAGATGTACTGTTTATATATATTTTAAAAAATCACTTCAAGAAGCTATTGGCTTAGCTTAGCTATTTTCAGGCCCTAAAGGAGAAGCACCCCAAGAAAGGTACCATCACTCTCTTTGCTCAGACTGCAAACCAACTGGACAATAACTGCCATTCATAACAAATGGTAATTATATTACATGATCTGAAAACATCCAGTGATTGTGTGCAAGGTGAGATGGGCCAGGGGCTAGGGAAGGCATTCACCAAGTAAAGGTTGAGATCCCCTGATTTAACATAAATACTAAAAGTTTATTACATTTTCTATGAAAATCTCTTTGTGTAAGTACAGATGCAGAGAGATGTGTCTCATGCTGCCACTGACAGTGAAATCATTAAGCACACACACAGCCTGACAGGAGATAGGGAAAGCTCAAGGAACTATACAACTGTCAGCATCCCTACTCAAGTGGAGAAAATGTCCATAGCAAATATAACAAATTTTATAATGGATTGGTACTAATGGACAAAGCAGAAAAAAATAAGTTCAATGTCAAAATTATAGAAATTTGTGTTTTTGAGTTCTGTGTTAATATTGTAGCACAGTCATGTTTTTGTTTGTTTTTAATAAGGCTAGCAGCTTGTTAAATGTTTGTGAAAAGTACGTTCATGTTCTTTTAAGCTGCAATATTTGAGACTCAAATCAGTCCTCTCAGCTCTGCCGGGCTCTTTTTATTCCTTTTCTAATATTAATAAAGTAATTTTTTAATGAAATTTCTCTTTCTCAGAAATGAAGTGAAGTGGTCACTATGGACTCCAATCCAGACCCATTTTGTGGATTGGGGGCTGAGTCAGGTTGCTATCAGGGAATGATGTCTGCAAATCAACCTGCCTAGATGTTTGTGAGATGTTAATTTTGTTTATGATGCCTATATACTTACTTTCTTACTGGACCACTTCTCTATATGGAGTATACATGAGTGGCATCAGTATTTGTTTGAGTGTATGTGTGTACCTTCACACCAACTGATCCAGAGGTTGGAGTCTCATCATCAGACTTAAGTTTGGATCGCTTGTGGTGCATGGGATCTCCTGTACTGGTCACTGCTGACTCACTGGTGGGTTTACTCTGAAACACACACACACACACACACAAAAAGAGTTTTAAGAAAGTAATTGGGATCTGGTCACTATTCTAGCAAATTAGTTTTTTTCCATTTAGTTCACCTTAGTTTTAATTTAGTGTTTCAGGAAAGATCCATTTATTAATCAGAGCTAAATTAAACCTAGTTTTTGAATATATAGTCTTTAAACACAACAATTTTCTGATACAACAGAAAATACACCAAACCAATTGAGCTAAGGAAATCTACCATTATCTGAATAAAATACAGTACATGTGTAATAGTTATAAAGATTAAATAAATCACTGAACATTCAGTATATTCCTCTAGACAATATCATATACCACCACCACCACAGTAACTGCAGTGGACTTACTGCTCAACAGGATCTTAGAGGACAAACAAAACCAAGAGACTTCATAGGTCAACATTTACATCTTCATTCTTTCCTATTAATTGTTATTTTTTTGGCGACCAAAGGAGACACATTTTCTTGGTCAAGGGTGCCAGTTTGTGTATATGATCTGATATCAGCATCTCAACAAAATACAGTTCAGATCAGTACAAAGAGAAATCACCAAGTGCTCCCCATAGTGTTCTATACTTCACTGCAAACAGCAAGTAGATGCTGTAAATGTGTCAATCTTTTAAAAGAAAGGTACACAGTAGATCTGGCTTTAATCTAATAAATGAGGCTAAGCTTAATTCTAAAAGGGGCACATAGAAATGCTAAATTCTCATTAATCTCTTAGGGTTTGTGCGAGGAAATGGCTACCTGCAATCACTTATTTCAGGAAAAGGATGCTGATGTGTTTATGGCATGTTTCCATAATGGGCAAACAGCAATAAAAAGTTCCAACATTTACACTTTTCATAAACAAAATTGGAAAATGAGTTTCTTAAACTTATCAAACATGAAGGTTTCATTTATGTATTTATTGTAAATAAGCAAGATTCATGGAACAATTCATAACAGGTTGTGAACACAACAGCACACTCACTTGTGCGTCAGTGGAGCTGATAGAGTGCTCTGTGGGCCCAGGTCCTGAGGTGATGATGCCTGCTATTGGTCTCTGGGTAGTGAAGGTAGGGCCATGGTGGATGATCGGGGGACTGTGCCTGAAAGCAGAACTTAAGATACCTGGAGGTCGGCCAATTAGCTGCTGCTGCATTTGCAGTGCCACTGGGGTGGGAGGGTAGGCAAAACTCAGCGCAGGACTATAAGGGGGAAGAAATTTGGGAAAAAAAAAAAAAAGGTGTCAAGATACTCCCATATTTGTCTCTGGATCTGTGTTTTTGATATTTCTATTTCAGGAAGACTTTTATGTTGAAACTTGTCCCAGACTTCAGTTTATGTAAAACTGTTCATATAAAGCCCAAGTTTCAGTTGTTTCTTTGTTTTGTGCCAGTTTGATTTAATGCATTGTTTTCCCAGTTAGAGTGTTTGTTAATATTCCCATGGTTGTTGTTAGTGTTAGCATTAGCCTTACCCTTTCCCGTAGTTCCTAGATATAGTCTTAGTTTTCATGTTTCTGTTTGTATTTAGCATTTGTTTTCTTTATAATGTTTAAACTCTACTGTAATAACCCACAATCAGCACTGCCTCTCCTCCATACATGACAAAACACAAGACTGTCTACATGATTCAGTGGATTATGAGGAAACAGTGAGGTCAGGCCGGGCATGCCTGCATCTCTTTGTCCCAAACGGAGCTCCTGAGACTTACAGTATGGACATATCAAGTGCCTGTGACAGAGTTTGACCTAGTTTTCTCCTGCAGTGCCAGTTATATAGGGAGGGCTTGGCAGATCCTAAGCCATGGGAGTGGCAGGCATTGGCTTATGTTCATGCTCATAAATACTGTCGCATTTATCGGCCCAGCTAGTGATGGCCGAATGAGGCCACATGAAGCACTGAGGTGAAATACTTCATTCCAGTGATGATAATTACTTGTAAGAAATTGTATTGTAAAAAATAAAGAATTAATGCAATCATAAATAAAAGGGTGTGACATTTGGGTTCCATGTTTAGTGCTTGTGTGATGGGACTTCCAACTGCAGTGAATATGATACAAGAGGGAGAAAAGATAAGAATATATTTTTTTTATTCATAAAAAGAATTGTCGCTGCTGTGGTTGGGGTGAGGCAGTTCCTTTTCTTATTTTACCAGCCCTGGAGATCACCCTCTAACACAAAAGTCAGGATCCAGGTATATCAGTGCCGGCTGGTATAGGCAAGGATCTCAAATCTTACTCTGGTAGTCAATCCTCAGGTTTGGAATGCTTGTCTCAGCCAAATAATAAGTCCACTTAATGCAATTTCACTTATACAACAGCTCTCAGCATTATTAATTAAATAAATATACAATATGAACAAGAATGCAAATAAAATTTATTATAATTTTATACATGCAAAGTGACAACCATAAAATAACCATTAAAGCATACAAAGACATACAATGACATTAAGTTGATTTCGAGGCCCCATTTCTAAGGATTTCCCCCACAGCATAATATTTCCGATTACTCACAAGTGCCAACTGAGAAATAAATCTAACAGACAAAAAAGCAAATGGAATAATTAATAGTACAATAAGTATTAATTATTATTTTATGTCATTATCACTAATAACAATAATAATACAAACCATATATTTGTTTACTGACAACAGTTGGTGAGTAGGCACCAGTGTGGTCAGAGCGACAGACCGATGTGGTCAGACTGGGGCCAACAGGGCGGATCCCAGGTCCACACTTAAAGGAGAGTCTGACAGTGCAGAGTCTCAGGAGGGGGCTGAGAGTGTAGAGCCCCAGACAGTATAGAGCCCCAAGAGGAAGCGGAGGGCGCAGTGCCCCAGGAGGTGGCAGCTCACAGTTAGCCAGCTAGCTTACAGCTAGCCAGGTAAGAAGATAGCTGAAAAAACTCAACCAAAAGAAGGCTGCAGGCCCTGATGGTTTTAACCCCAGGATTCTAAAGTCTTAAAGGAAAGAGTACTGGTGCTATGGAAAACATCCTGCATAGTACCGATACCTAAGAAGGCCATCTCTTCTGGCCTCAACGACTTTAGACCAGTCGCACTGACGTCACAAATTATGAAGGTGTTTAAGCGACCCTAGTTTTGGCACCCCTAGGACCACTGGTAAACCTTCCCTGGACCCACTACAATTTGCCTACCAGCCTCATGTTGGAGTGGATGATGCAGTCATATACCTATTGCAGCGTCCTCACTTCTTCCTGGATGGATGTAACGGTACAGTGAGAATCATGTTTTTTGACTTCTCCAGTGCCTTTAATACAATACAACCATATCTACTGAGTGAGAAACTGCTCAGGATTGTTGTCAGCACATCCATTGTGTTCTGGGTAGATGAGTATCTGTTAGATAGGCCCCAGTTTGTAAGGTTGGGAAATTTCCGGTCTGATGTGGTGGTCAGTAACACATGAGCACCTCAGGGGAATGTTCTTTCTCCATTTCTGTTCACTCTATACACCTCAGATTTCCAATACAACTCTGAATCCTGCCACCTGCAGAAGTTCTCTGATGACTCACAGTTGTTCGGTGTTGGAAAATGGACATCTAGTTGTGGATAGATTGGAGTCAGAGTATAGAGGACGTCTGTACAGCATTGTGAAGTGGTGCACCAAAAACCACCTGATCCTAAACATTATACAAACTAAGGAGTTGGTAGTGGACTTGCACAACTGTGATTAAACCTGTTACCATCCTGGGTGAGGAAGTTGGGGTTGTGGACAACTACAATTACTTGGGTGTTCACTTGAACAGCATATTGGACTGGAGGACCAACACAAAGCTGTACATAAGAAGGGGTTGAGACTTTATTTTCTGAGGAGGCTCAGACCCTTCAACGTATTGTTGGGAACTTTTTCTTCCCTTGTCAATCAGAGACCAGGAGACATTGGGATATCTTTCAAGCAGAAGTTACTCTTTATTGAGAAATCGCAGAGCGTCGCTGTAGTCATCCAAGTCTAACTAAAACTCAGCTCTGGAGAGTTTATACTTTTCAAGGGGGAGGAATACAAAGAGGTGGAGACAATCTAAACAAAGCATAGTGTAGTACAGGTAACGGAGTTTTCCCAGTCCTGATCTCATCAACATAACAGTGCCTTTCAAATGCATAGGTGCTAATCTAATCAGCCTGACAGTATCACCCAAACCTTCACATTATCATAGAGACAAAGGCACAGCCTGGCCTTGAGATTAGCATTCACATTGACTTTGGGACCCTACCCAGTAGTCAGGAAGTACATAAAGACAAAAGGTTAATGTCTCAGACACCTGGGCTACCAGACTTGATCTTCTTAGAATGTCACCATCTTTACCTCAAAATGTAAAACCCAATGTATATAACTCTTTCATTTTATATACTATTACGTTGGAAGCTAGATTTAACATTTTATGAATTTGTAATCCTACAGTATGCAGCAGGATGATGGAAATATTTTATGGTGCTATGGTCTTCCTGAACCATGCTGTATTCTGTCCAAGTTACACAACATCCTTCTTGGCCCATACTCTGGAGTCCCAGCTTTGCTATCCACCTTCCCTGCCAAGCCCTTCCCTGTGTCCTCTGGTGCCAAGGATTCTCTGCTGGCCCCTCATGGCTAGCTCTGAAAACAGGGTGCTGTTACCAACAGTTTGCTTTGGGGACACAACGCTGCTGCCACCACCCGGCTTTGGGGACACCATGCTACTGCCACTGTCTGGTTTTGGGGTCACCATGCTCCTGCCAATCCCACCACCATCCTCCAATCCCACCACCTGTTCATTAGACCCAATCCCTTACACAATGCTCCATACCATCTCACAGGACCTGTTCCTGCTGCTTTTAAAAAGGCAAGGGTTATTCCCATCCTCAAGAAACCCTGCCTGGATCCAACCGACATCAGCAACTATTGCCCGGTATCGCTTCATTCTTTCATTTCTTAAATTCTTGAAAGGGCTGTTTACAACCGAATATCTCTTTATCTCTCACAGAACATCCTTAATGATCCCAACCAATCTGGATCCAAAGTGGCACATTCCGCAGAGACTACCCCTCTGTCAGTCACTGTTTATCATCTGTAATCATCCTCCTGGACTTGTCATTGTCCTGGACATTTGACACAGTGAACCAAAGGATTCTATTATCTATTCTTACAAGCCTTGGAATCTGGAACAGCGTGGCAACAGTTTGCTTATTATCTAGAAGATAGGTCGTAAGAGGTCACATGGAGGGGTTCCACTCTGCTCCACGCAGACTCTCTACTGGTGTCCAACATAGTACAGTACTTGGTCTTCTTATATTCTCCCTCTGTACCCGGTCTCTTGGTAAGATCATATCATTGGATGGCTTTTCATACAATTGTTATACAGATGACACGCAACTTATTCTCACATATCCTCCCTCAGACACCAAGGTTTCCACCCAGATCTCATCCTGGATGGCAGCTTGTCAGTTGAAGCTCAATATGAGGAATCCGTCCTTTTCTTTCTTTACAGGCTACCCAGGTGCTTCTTCAGTCCCTTATTATTTCAAGACTGGACTACTGCAACTCACTCCTGGCAGGTCTGCCTCTGTCCACCATTTGTCCTCTGCAGTTGATCCAAAATGTAGCTGCATGTCTCATTTTCAACCTTCCCAAATTTTCCCACATCACTCCACTTCTCCACTCCCTGCACTGGCATCCTGTAGCTGCCCGCATCAAATTCAAAACCCTGATGCTTGCCTACAAAGCTAAAAATGGCCCAGCACCCACTTACCTCTTTGCTCTAATCACACCACGCACCGCACCACGCTCCCTCCGATCCGCCAGCGCTGCTCGCCTGGTCCCACCATCTCTCAGGGATCAAGGAAGACATGCATCCAGACTCTTTTCTGTTTTGGCACCTACAGATGTGGCCATTAAGAATGCGTGTTTTTTCCCGTATCTGTAGATCTGTAGGTGGAGGAATGAACTTCCTCTAGATGTCCGTACAGCTGAGTCTTTGGCATCTTTAAATAACGACTCAAGATGTGTCTGTTTCTTCAGTACTTGAACTAACCCCACCAACTCCACCCAAAAAAAAATCCCCTTCCCAACTGTATTCCCATGATGGCACTTAAGTTAGTTACCTAGTAACCCAGTGTAAGTATCTATCCGATGACGGAAACTTCAAAGCAACCTGTACAACTTCAAACCTGGTGTCTGTACACAGATCCAGCTCTTTGCCAAATCAGTATCTGTGTCAAGCTCCAACTCAGTTCCCATGCTTATGTCCATCTCTGATCTAGTACACATGCCCAGATCCAGCATCATGCCAAGATTCAATATAGTCATCCAGTTCCTTGCATCGCCTTCAGTGGAACCAACATGGGACTGTGGAATGGCTGCCCTGGACCTCCTGTTATAATTGTTGGGAGCCACACCTTAAGTGTAATCACCTTATATCATGATCTTCCCATATTTGTTTTTTTTTTTTTTTACTTTTGGGTTTCAGGAGAACTTCTGTCTTGCATCTTATTCTCAAGATTCGTTGTGAATGTGGCCTTTTGGTCTAGCCTTACCTACTTACCTTCCTAGTCATAGTCATGTTCTTGTTTGTTTTTAGCATTTGTGTGTGTTTTTTTAATATAATGTTAACTCCTATTGGCCCAACCAGTTATTAGATTCAGGGGGCAATTACTTTTTCACACAGGGCCATGTAGGTTTGGATTTTTTTTCTCCCTAAATAATAAAACCCCTCA
>JAQQZS010000019.1:10923553-10933733 GCA_030068045.1 Platyallabes tihoni | reverse complement strand
CTATGTCCAGATGTTGCAGAGAGCATTCCTCATGACTGAGGGCCCTCGTCTGTGTGGTAACGACTGGGTTTTTCAACGCTACAGTACACAATGCCCGCAGGACAAGGGGCTTCTTCCAGGAGAATAACATTACTCTTTTGGCCCATCCTGCGTGTTCCCCTGATCTAAATCCAGTTGAGAACCTTTGGGGATGGATGTCAAGGGAAGTTTACAAAAATGGACAATAGTTCCAGACAGTAGATGCCCTTTGTGCGGCCGTCTTCACCACTTGGAGAAATCTTCCCACTCACCTCATGGAAACGCTTGCATCAAGCATGCCGCAACGAATTGTTGAAGTGATCAACAATAACTGTGGATCTACTCAATACTGAGTTCATGTTTGGAAGTTTGATTTCTGTTTTGGGGGGGTTCACAGGTTTTTTTGGAGGTGTGATCAGCTGTAAAACAGCCTGTTTCAGTTTAATCGTTGTTTTCATTAAATTGCATGCTCAAAAAATGTTTTGTCTCACTCCCAGGGATTTAAATGTGATATTACACGTTTTAAATTAAAATTTTAAATTGATAGTTTAAAATATTTTATGTTTCTCCAAGTATGTCCAAGTATGCTTTCTCCAATGTGTCTTTTTTTTAATTTTTTATGTGTAGTCCACTGGTAATGTTAATTAGTAAACAATACAGTAAGTCTACTTTAAGTACAGTTAAAAGTACTGTATATTGCATGGCCAAAAAAAATCTTAAATTAATGCAAATAGGTAAGAGCCTTCCATTGGATAAATACTGCGGTGATTAATGTGACAGGATTCATCAGGCTTAAATTGTGAAAGAGTAGTTCAGGGAGCATGATGCATCATTTTCACACATGGATTGGCCACCACAGAGTCTTGACCTTAACCCCAGTGGTAATCTTTCTGATGTGCTTGAGAAGGTTCTATGCAGCGGTCTGACTCTCCCATCATCAATACAAGATGAGAGAGAAATTAATGTGACTCTGGATGATAATAAATGTTGTGTCATTGCAGAAGTTTATCGAAATTATGCCATGGAGAATGTGTGCTGTAATAAATGCAAAATGTGGTCCAGCTAAATATTATGTGTTTGACTTTTTTTAAATACTTAAGTGTGACATTTCCAAGTATACCACTAATACATTGTATAATTAGCATCCTTACTACATAAAGTATAATTAGGGAATATACTAGTTTACTTAAGTTTACTTAACAAAATAAAATTTAAATATACTTTTTGGTAAGGGTGGCATTACACATGCTGGATTTCAGTAAAATTTTAGAGGAAGCCAGACATCCTGTGTAATTTTAAAGCAACTGTCTGTTATTCGTACACTTCAAACCTGGGGTAATTAACCTTAAATAATCAGCCTACTCGCATGTTTTTGACTGACGGAAAAAAGAAGCCAGAGAAATCATTATTTTTTTAAACTGATGACATGTTGAGGGAAAGACAATAATAATGATCTAAATACACTTTTGTATAGCTGGTACAATTAGTCAGCTTATGTGGGATGGAAACACGTTTTGTTTCAGAGGCAGTTATCTGTAGTTTCTGAAAGGAGGCTCCAGCCAGCCTCTTTCATTAATTGAACTCAAGACTTAAATTAAAGCCCCTGACTGTGCAGTGGGCCAAAAGGCCAGCACAATGAAGCACCCCTTTTAAGACAGCAGGTTCCTGCCAACCCTCTAATTGATTTTCCAGTCTTGCTCTGTGCAGTGAACCCAAACAGCTCCCTGTAGGCCTGAAGCTTCAAGTCCACGCTGCTTGCCTTCCCTCTTAGGTTCCTTCCTCTTAGGTGCCCTTTGCCCTAAACCCTGGGCTGGTACCTCCTCCTTCACTTTAACTTTGAACACTACACTCACTTGTTCTTTATTCAGGCAGTGACATATGAAGAGGATCAAAGAGAATGACCCAGCAACAATCACACATGCTGAGATCAGTGCTGCGAAGTAAAGAATATTGTTTTATAAGAGTTTTCAACATAATAGCTATAAAAAGGTTGATAATATTGTCACACATATTTTGTACAGTACAAGCCACTTACAATCTTGCCTTGAGCCCTTACAAAATGATCAAGCCTTAAGCATAACATTTGGAGTGCTTTTGCTTCTCACTAGGGTGACACTGTCTTTAGTACTGTTAAGAGGTAAAGTGAATATAATGTAAGATTGAACAAACAGATATCTGAAAAATGTGGCGTGGATTTGTATTCAGCCCCCCTGAGTGAATACTTTGTAGAACCACCTTTCGCTGCAAGTCTTTTAGGGTATGTCTCTACATTTATATTTAGGCATTTGCTAACATTTATACATTCATCTTACCATCAATTCTGACAAGCTTCACTGTCCCAGCTGAAGAAAAGCATCCACACAACATGATGCTGCCACCACCATGCACAGAATTAGTTTTCTATCATACATAGGATTTTGCATTTAGGCCAAAAAGTTTAATTTAAGTTTAGTTTAATTTAAGTTTAGTTTAATCTGACCAGAGAACCTTCGTCCACATGTTTGCTGTGTTCTCCACATGGCTTGTCACAAACTGCAAACAGGACTTCTTATGGCTTTCTTTCAGGAATGGCTTTTGTCTTGTTATTCTTCCATAAAGGCCAGATTTGTGGAGTGCATAACTAATAGTTGTCCTGTGGACAGATTCTCCCACCTGAGCTGTGGATCTCTGCAGCTCCTCCAGAGTTACCACAGACCTCATGGCTGCTTCTCTGATTAATGCTCTCCTTGTGTGACCTGTCAGTTTAGGTGGATGGCCATGTGTTAGTAGGTTTGCAGTTGTGCCATACTCTTTCTTTTTTCAGGTGATGGATTGAACAGTGCTCCGTGAAATGTTTAAAGCTTGAGATATTTTTTCACAACCTAAACCTGATTTAAACTGCTCCACAACTTTACCCGTCCTGTCTGTTGTGATCACTGGGCTTCACGATGCTGTTTGTTCACTAATATTCTCTAACAAACTTGAGGTCTTCACAGAATAGTTGTTATTAATATTTACTAATAAGGTGACTTCTGAAGGCAATTGGTTCCACTGGATTTTAGTTAGGGGTATGAGAGTAAAGGGGGTAAATACAAATGCACACCACACTTTTCAGAGTTTTCTTAGTAAAAAAATGTTGAAAAACATTTATTTCCTTCCACTTTGTGTTGGTCTATCACATAAAATTCCAATAAAATACATTTACGTTTATGGTTGTAACGTGACAAAATGTGGAAAAGTTCAAAGGGTATGCATACTTTTGCAACACACTATAGATGGTACTATTGTGCTAGAACCCTGTACAGAGCAAAAAGAGAGAATCTGGTGGTCCCCCTGCATTAAAAATACTGTTGCTTTGACTAACCTGCAGAAAGATGTTCAGTGTGTTGTGTTTTTGCTATTTCCTTTCATGCATAATTAATGCCAAGACAAAGTAATGACACGTTAACACTGCTAAACATTCTTAACAAATCATTAAGTGGTATGTTTTTTGTGCATGAAAACAATTTTCAGAAAAATACTATGTCCTCTGCTACAGAGTGCCTATTACAAGTTATATCAGTGGCTCCCAGAATGGGGCCTCTAGTTCTTACCATCTGCAGGGCTGAGTCCTTTGGCTGCAGAGATCATAGAAAGCGAGGGACTGCTGTGAATTGAGCGGAGGTAGTCCATGTAGGGGTTGATGTATGGGTGTGGGGGGCTAAAAGGTGAATCCACTCCAATGCCTGAGGAATTTCGGTGGGGTGGGATTCTGATGACGGAGAAATCGGAAAATGCAGGGCTGCCTGCCAGTACAGGAGGCCTGGATTTAAGACACACAGAGAGTAAAAATGATTACACTTAATATTACTTAAAAATGCGTACATTTGGAATTAGCAGTGAGCATAAAAATGCTTGCCATTCACTATTGGTTTCTGTTTTTGTGCTTCTTCACCCAAGAATGTAGTAGGAAGTGGAGCAAGAAATGACTGGCAACACTATCTGTCATCATATGTGCAGCCAAATCTTAGAGCAAGATAAAATGAGAAAGCCCAAGATAAATCCAAACTGTTCCCCTCGTTTGCGAACATTTTCTAAGATCAAAGCCAGCGTTAATAGGAGCATCTTAATCAGATGATGACGACCAGGAATTCTCTCACCACATTGTCTTGCAATGTTTTCTTATATCTAGGAACCTGGAAGTTGTATTTTGTTTATATTTGTAGACACACTGTCTTAACTAGCAAGGGATGTTTATACTTTTAAATATATTAAAGGTTATTACTCGTGGGTAGATAATCAGCAAAAAAAATTCAGTGAATGCTAGCCCTTAACAGCTGTACTTTATACTAATTATAACCTCATCATGTGACTTTTTGCTCAGGTGTTAACATGTGTGCTTACCCGGACAAGAAAATATTCAAGTCTTGAGACAACACCCCTGGGTGGTTAGGTGTAGTTAAATAAAATATATATTAACACATCACAATATATCTAAATCTGTCTAAAAGAAATATCCATTGAGTTCAAGATGATTATAGCTGTTATTTACAAAAAATCTCTTTAAAATAGGAAAACAATAGAGAGGAAATCAGTACAAAGAGCCAGAGGGGAATATATTTGTCCTGTGGAGAACCTTGAAATAACAGAAAAAAACTCATTAAACTCCCAAAACCTGTCCACACCATCCATTTTCCTGCCAGTCTCAGGAGCTCAGGCATCCACTCAAGTCTCCTTACGGGAAAACCCTTCAAACTAATGAAGCAACAGCTATTGGAGTAACGGGACAACCCAATCACTGAACTGCTAAAATAATTTCATGCAAAGTAAAGAAATAAATAAAAATGCAATGAACTGCTTTTATTTCTACTACAGTACCACAAGATGAAAATAGACTAGGTTACAGATATTCCATCTTAATCTCATAAAGTTTGTCTATTTATTCATACCCAATTTTGTTATAGTACTTTGGGGAAGATGTACATAAGCCTGTGATGATGAGGTGTTAACTAATTTGCCCATGGTGTGTTTATAGACAAACAAATACATACACACATACTGGCCACTTCGTTAGTTCATTTAGGCATGTAGAAATGAAGACAATCTGCTGAAGTTCAAACTGATCATCAGAAAGGAAAGAAATGTGATTTAAATTACTTTGAATACAGCATGGTTATTGGTGCCAGATGGGCTGGTCTACATATTTACAAAACTGTTGATCTGCATGCACAACCACCCCTAGGGTTCACAGTTCAGAATGTTCTAAAAAAGAGAAAATATCCAGTGAGCTAAAGTTTTCTGTGCACAAAATGCTTTGTTGATTCCAGAGGTCAGAGGAAAATGGCCAGACAGGTTTGAGCTGATAGAGAGGCAAAAGTAATTCAAATAACAACTCATAAATCATTATTATAGTATTATTTTGGCACATTAAGTATTTTCTTGGCACACTTTGTGCCCCTTAGTACCAACTCAGCAAGTTTAACAGCCTTAATAAGTAATGTTGTTGACAAAGGTGGCATTAGAGAGCTGGTAGAACAGCAAACAGTATGATATTATTAAGTCATTATGGACTAAGATATCCATAATGACTGTCTTTGGCACGTTGCTGAATCTATACCAGGAAGAACTAGGGCAGTTCTGAAGGCAAATTAAATTATTTGGTTTATTATGCTTCTTTTTTTCATGTCTAACATATATGCCCATAAGCATTACCATATACCATACCGTGTGTGTGTGTGTGTGTGTGTGTCTGTGTGCGCATATTCCACTTCACTAATTTAGATCAACTGACCAGTTTACAAAAGATTAACACCTACTCATATTTTCCAAGGCAATAAAAACACAGTTCACACACACACACACACACACACACACACGTTCATGATGAATTACAATCTCTCTTTAAAAGCCAATGGCTGCAATACCTACACCATTCATTATTTGATATCACGACACTTTGCTACAAAATCAATACCTGCAATAGCAGCTTTAACACAATCTTGGAATCAATAGCCCCGGTGGCTGCGACAACAGAAGCATTTACAGAACAAAAGCCGAAACATTGCAAACACAAATCTCCATCCACAGCCCCAAACTAGAGGCTCACGTTAAAAGGAATTATTTGTTTTGTTGTAGAGGAAATTTAGGCTGGATAAGCAAGACTTTCCATAAGCATGACGATGCATCACACCTTGGCTGTAAGGATCTAAATGACTTTCACATCACTTCCTTACCCAGTGGAGCAGCGGTCCACTGGCCCAAAGAGACTAGGAAATGAGTAGGAAAAACTCTATATATATACTGTACAGGTGAAACTCGAAAAATTTGAATATCATGCAAAAGTTAATTTTTTTCAGTAATGCAACTTAAAAGGTGAAACTAATATATGAGATAGACTCATTACATGCAAAGCAAGATAGTTCAAGCGGTGATTTGTCATAATTGAGATGATTATGGCATACAGCTCATGAAAACCCCAAATCCACAATCCCAGAAAATTAGAATATTATGTGAAATCAATAAATCAAGGATTGAACATAGAACATATCGGACCTTCTCTATGGGGTTCAGGTCAGGTGAGTTTGTTGGCCAATCAAGCACAGTAATCCCACTGTCATTGAACCAGGTTTTTATGCTTTTGGCAGTGTGGGCAGGTGCCAAGTACTGCTGGAAAATAAAGTCAGCATCCCCATAAAGGTCGTCTGCGGAAGGAAGCATGAAGTGCTCCAAAATCTCCTGGTAGACGATTGTGTTGACCCTGGACTTAAATCAACACAGACTGCGTAAACTTCACACTGGACTTCAAGCATCTTGCAGTGTGTGCCTCTCCATTCTTCCTCCAGACTCTGGGCCCTTTGTTTCCAAATGAGATGCAAAAGTTGCTCTCATAATAAAAGAGGACTTTGGACCACTGAGCAAAAGACTAGTTCTTTTTTTCTTTAGTCTTTAGGACATTTGAAGCCCATGTCCCGGATCCGTCTGTGTGTGGTGGCTCTTGATGCACTGACTCCAGCCTCAGTCCTTGTGAAAGGCCCCTACACTTTTGAATGGCCTTTTCCTGACAATCCTCTCCAGGCTGCGGTCATCCCTGCTGCTTGTGCACCTTTTTCTTCCACACTTTTCCGTTCCACATAACGTTCTATTAATGTGCTTTGATACAGCACTTTGGAAACATTCAACTTCTTTTGCAATTACCTTTTGAGGCTTTCCCTTTTCACAATATTTTGGAGTTTTCATGAGCTGTAAGCCATAATCATTTCAAGTATGACAAATCACGGCTTGAACTATCTTGCTTTGCATGTAATGAGTATCTCATATATTAATGAATCTCATATATTCATTTCACCATTTAAGTTGCAATACTGAAATAAATGAACTTTTGCACGATATTCAAATTTTTTTTAGTTTCACCTGTATATATGTGTACAGTATATATAGTGAAAAAGTATTTGCTTCCATACTGAATTTTTTTTGCATATTTATCAAACTTCATTGAGATTGAGATCATCAAACAAATTTTATTATTACACAAAGAGAACCCGAGTAAACACAAAATGCAGTTTGTAAGTGATGATTTCAAGTAAAAAAAGCTGTCCACACCTATCTGACCCTATGTGAAAAAGTAATTGCTGCTAAACCTATGCTGTGCCACCCTTGGTGGTAACAGCTGCAATCAAGTGTTTGTGATAACTCTTTTACATCGCTATGGTAGAATTTTGGCCCACTCTTCTTAACAAAATTAATCTAAATTGGATTTAAGTCAGACAGACTTAACAGAAATTGGTTAAATAGGTTATAGGTATAAATAGGTATAAATGGGTATGTTTGTCACCTAAAGCTATGTGACTTTACAGAGGAGTAGGGGCACTATTCTGATTTGCACTCAAAATATAAGCATATATTTTAGAAAATATACCATACATTGAAACTTCTTTTTCCTTTGTATTAATTTTATGCTCATCTTGCGGAACACTTGCAAACCAGGTTACTCGCAATCTGAGGTTCCACTGTATATCTAAAAATTTGGGAGTTTAATGTTCTACACTGAGAAAGATTATTCACAAATGGAAAGTATTCGAGACAGTTGACAATCTTGACCACAAGGTCATGCAATGCTCAGAGAAATACATGAAAAACCTCACTGATCATGTTAATTGTTAAATGTTAAAGTCCATGACAGCACTGAAATGGAGGGGTGATGATTTGGACTTGTTTTTGCAGCCACAGGACCTGGGCAGTCATTGAGTTGACCATCAACTTCTCTGTATACCAGAGTATTCTCGAGGCAAATGTGAGGCCATCTGACCGTCAGCTAAAACTTGGTCGAAATTGGGTCATGCAATAATCTAAAGCATACCGGTAAATCTACATCAAAATGAAAAAAAAAATAAAAAAATTCAAATAAATAAATAAATAAAAGTCAATGTCCAGAGCTCAACCCAATTGAAATGATTTGGCAGGATCTTAAGAGATCTGTGCATAAGTGAATGCCCCAAAACCTCAGTGAAGTAAAATTATGTGAGAGACTGATAAAGTTATAAAGAAAATAAGTAAATTAAGCTAAATAATTATGCTAATTGTAGCTCTACAAGCTATTGAATCGGTTGTATGAGGTGACATGGAGGGGATCTACATCTGCTCCATGCAGGCTCTCTATTAGTAACCCGACAAGGCTCAGTACGTTTCTGTTCTGATGTCCCTCCATACCCGCTCTCTTGGTAAGGTTACACTGTATCTTCGCATGGCTTTTCATACCATTCTTATTCAGAGTACATGCAACTCATTCTCTCTTTTCCTGCCTCAGACAATCAGGTTTCTCAGGATGTCTGGCAGACAATTCATTCTGGATGATGGCTCATCAGCTGAAGCTCAATCTGAGAAAAAACGAACTGGTGTTCATCTCTGGTGATTCATCAACCAGTCAAGACCTAGTTGATCTCCCTGGACAATAATCAGATCACTACTTCAGCCACTGCCCGTAATCTTGGGGTAACTCTCTACAATCAACTGTCATTTTCCCCACATGTTGGGAAACCTTACTCACTCTTGTCAATTTCTTCTTTACAACATCAGAAGAATTCATGAATTTCTCTCCACACAAGCTACTCAGGTGCTCGTTCAATCCCTTGTTATTTCAAGTCTGAACTACTGCAACTCACTCCTGGCAGGTCTGCCTCTGTCCTACATGTGTCCTCTGCAGCTGATCCAGAATGCAGCAGCACGTCTCATTTTCAGCCTTTCGTAGTTCTCCCACAACACCCCGCTTCTCCTGTACTGGCTCCCTGTAGCTGACCGCATCAAATTCAAAATATGGATGCTTGCTTACAAACCTTTAAAATGGCCCAGCACCCACTTCCTTCTCAGGTCTAATCACACTCTGCACCGCACCATGTTTGACTGATCCTCCAGCACTGCTCGGCTGATCTCTAAAATATTAAAAATTAAGGTTTTTAAGACCGGACTTAAATCCAATTGAGATCTTTAAACAGACCATCTTTCAGAGATCGAGGAAGACTATTTTCGGTTCTGCCCCCTAGGTGGTAGACTGAACTTCCCCGAGATGCCTGTAAAGCTAAGTCTCGAGCAATCCTTGAACGATGACCAATGACCTACGGTATCTGTTTAGTTAGTAACCTAGTAACCCAGTGTAAAGATCTATCCAATGGAAACTTCAACTTTAAACAGAAATATTCAAAGCACTTTTGTAAGTTGCTCAGTATAAGAGCCTCTGCCAAATGCCTTAATGTAAATGTAAGTGTATTAAAACAAGGGGGTACGTAGTATTGCATAATTTTTTTTTCTTAAAGGTTTCCTTTTTATTAAATAAATAATTGGTAGTTTTGACCTGGTTGATCCATAAATACTCTTTTTAAAAATCCATTTGCATCAAAAAACTATAGACTGATATTTCAACCTTACATTTCTGAGACCAATTACAAAGAAAGTATACACAATTAATAAATTGTATAGCTTCAAACCAAGGGTTAGCATCAAACCACTCAACAGAGTTTGAACAGAGTAATTAATACTTTAATTATAAAAATAAATCACATCTGTAAACAATATGGCTACCACATGTGAGTTGGCCTTGACCCGGCTGATATGGCCAACTACCGACCAATTTCAAATCTCAAAAATACTTGAAAAAGTTGTTGCTGTTCAACTACAGTCCTATTTGTCATCTCATAATCTGTATGAATGTTTC
>JAQQZS010000019.1:10888109-10906969 GCA_030068045.1 Platyallabes tihoni | reverse complement strand
AACTTAAAAAACAAAAACAAAGAAAAGGTGGTCGGAGCAGTCGTGACGGCAGCCGACCTCACCGGCGCCATCTTGGATATTATCTCCACCATTGTTGAACAATGACCTTGTATTTTTGGTTCATGAGCAGATGCTCTCTTTCTTGACCCTTTGACCTTTCTGTCCCTTGGATTAATCTTGGTTTATCTTAGGGAAATCTAAGAAACCTCCCTGTGGAGGTTGTTGGTGATGACACTGGATTTTATTTTTGAGTTAATAATCTCTCATTATTAACATATCTCTCATTATTTCTGGCATCAACTGTTGTTCTTTCTTTGGCCAAGCTGTTTGATGTCTGGTTGTTACAGTGGTTTCTTTATTTAAAAAGATTCAATTTTTGCCACATATACCTTACAGCACAATGAAGTGATTTTTTTTTGCATATCCCAGTTAGGAAGCTAGTATTAGATCACAGGGTCAGCTCCTGGAGAAGGTTTAAGGGTCCTTCCCAAGGCCTCAACAGTGCCAACTTGGTGGTGCTGGGGCTCAAACCCCCAACCCTCCAATCAGTAACCCACAGCTTTAACCATTTGAACCACCACTGCCCTAAAGTGGTCCAGCAGGTTGTATCCAATGGCTTTCAAATTATTGTATTGGATATGCCCAATGGATGTGCAATTTCTCTAATCAAGGTTACTTCTTACCTCAGCTTCAAAACGGCTTGATTTTCTTCTACACATGGTTCTCTTTTAAAAAATGTAAAGCTTACATGCTTTGTACAGGCCTGGGGCAAGACAGCATTTATGGCAACCTGCACAACCTGCTGGATATTTTGATGCAGACATTGCCCAGGAAGAGACATTTCCTAAGCAAAGAAAAGTAAAGCGCAAAGACCACCATGCTTGCAGGTGTAAATACGCCCTGTCACACAGAAACAGTGCTGTAAAGGCACTAAGAAGACTCCACAAACAAGGATGGATGAACTGATGGTTGTAGTGCTTTTCCTAACAATTACAGCCCTCACCAAATGCTGTGCTTTGCTTACAGCTCACTATCTCCTCACATCACTGCTTATATCATGTTCTAGCCAATCAGAGATGAAACTAAATACTTTTAACCAATCATAATGCAGAAAGCGGCATTTATCTAAAAGCATGCATGTTACGGCATCTCTTAAAGCAATAATAAGAATAATGTTATCAATTGCACATTGAACATTTTTAAATATTTTTAATGTGATTCAGAGGTACTGAGATTGGCACTGCTGATCAGTCTCAATCTCAGCTGATCCTCCACTTCGTGTACCCTGCAATGGAGGGTTATATGGAGGCACATATAAATTGATGCACAGAGAAATTCTTTATTATTTGCATATCCCAGCTTTGTTAGTAGGCAGGGGTCAGAGCACACTGTCAGCCATTATACAACACTCATGGAGCAGACAGGGATAAGGGCAACTTAGTGGAGCTGGGGCTTAAACTGCTGACCTTCCAATTAGTAACTCAGAGCCTTAACACACTGAGCCATCACCACCCCTAACTACAAATAGCTTTAGTGGCCCATACAGAGATCGAAACCACAACCTTGGCGTAATTAGTACCACGCTCTAACCAGCTGAGCTAACCAAACTTTCACACAGAAAAAAGGGAGTTTAGCTTACCAGACTTTTTGTTCCACCAAAAGAACACGGCAAAGAACCTTTTAGGGTTCTATAAGTAACTATTATTTAAGATAATGCTTTGAACTCTGTGCACAAGGCTGAATAATAATTTGTAAGCATAAGAACTTGATATTATCTTTTCGTCTTTTCAGTGAGAAATATGCACCATGTCAACACATAATATTAACAAGAAAAGATTTGATCATTATTCTCTGCCATATTCATTTTCTCCTTATGAAAATAGGCTGATGTATATCTCATACGCTGTTAAGCAGATACCGCCTGAGCACTTAAATACAGGTGTGGCAAGTCAAGCGTGCACAGTAGATAACGGAAGAAAGGTACACAACTTCCCCTTCAATTTAAGTCACCATCTCCAGCAATTCCTCCCCCCTTCTTTTACCTGTTCTGTGATTCTTTCATCATTCCAGCTGCTTGATAAACCACAGCAAATTGTGTGTCTGAGTCTTGTTTGAGTTGTGTATAGGCCATTATCTCCACATAAGCTAAATGCTAAATTATATTTGCCATTTTGTTTGTGCCAACACAGGACATCAATCATGTCCCTAGTTCCTTTCTTTCTCTCACAATTTTTTTCTGGCTGTGTTCTTTTCACACTGCTCTTTAGTCCATGGGGTGAAAGTGTGGAGATGACATAAAAAATTCATTACTCTTAACAGCATAACTGCATTGGAGAGATATGACTGTAGAATATTGGTTGGGGAGAGAGGGAGAAATAGAGAGATAGAAGAAGAAAATATAATGATAAAGAATATTAAATATGGACCTAAAATTAAATAAGTTGCTGCCCCAAACATTTTGTAGCCCATACATCTGTTGATCCCCCTTATCTATCTGTTCAACTTAACTCAGATAAATAAAAAATACACAGATGTACAGTAAAATAATGAATCTGAAAGCTAATATAGAAACAATTATACTAACCTTTTAGAAATTACTATAGTACACCTAAGGCTTTGTCATATTTGGCCCGAATACTTACAGTAATGTGAAAAAGTCTTGAGCCACACCTTATTTATTCATGTTAAATTTAATTATATTCATGTTAAATTAAATCCAATAATTAGTTTTTGTAACAACCTCAACAGCAACCTTATTACCCCTCTCGTCTATTCCAACCACTTAGCGTTCAGGATCACCAGTATACTAATCATAGTATCATCTCCTAATATCATGGTATTTCTGAAACAGTAGCCTGATCATCTGTCATCACAAGAATCAGGTGTCTGTTTCTCACTGGTTCATGCTGTCATGCATTCTCCAGTGACGGATGTGCATCCAAATCTTTTTTCGCTCCTCTCTCAATTCAGGGAGCTCATTTGGCACATAGCCTTCCCTTTAGCAGCTGAGTGAAGGGGCGGGGCCGCTAAACCTGGAAAGGTTTCTGGTTTTGGATCACGATAGCCAAACTGGCTTTGTCGTGTTTGACTCCCGTCTGTAGTCGACTCATACATGCACAACCTCTTTTCCTTTACTTTTCTGCCTCACTCCTTAATTCCCCCTTTTCCTTATTTTTCTTCCCCTCGTTTTTGCGGTGCGCCCCGAATCAAAGATCTAAGAACGCCTTAATAATGCCTTTTATGCTTGAATGATTCATAGGTCACTCGTTTAACAAACATAAAAACATTCCTCAGAAAATGATTAGGTACCGGTCTTTACTGAAAATGCAAGCAAAAATCTTGCCAAAAATGAGAGCTAAATGAGTCCTTCAAGAAGCTTGGAGAACGACTTCTCAAGACTACATTAAAAATACAAGGAAGTCTGGTTCTGTGGGGTGTTTCAAGACCTTTGCCCTGTACTGTATGCCCATATTCAAATTCCATTCTGGCCTGATTGATTGGGGGGCTCAAAAGTGTAGGTTTGCCTTAACACAAATTTCTTTCAACTTGCTTAGCGCAGTGAACTGGGGCGAGACACAGGTCTGGGAGCTTCTTAACCTCCAAGCCCAATGCTGTGTTCGATAAGTGATGTTAATGTGCACAATTGTAACAATTGTAACGATTGTCACATGCATCTGTTGTTTCATTTTAGCACTGCAGTGTTAAAATATACAGAACCTGAACCATGCGGGTAAAGTGTGTGGTTAGTATTGTATATGGCTGGTCATGTGCAACAGTGCAGCATGTGCATGTATGCGCGGAACCAATGCTCTTATTTTCAGAATCTCTCTCTAAAATATTCTGAAAAGTTGCCAGCTCTGTGCACCAGATTTAGTTTGGAAGTAGACCGAGACCCACATTTTCAAGCGATCTTGGTTCACTTGCTTGGTGCACACCGAAGTGCTGAGTCACACTTGTTAAAGTGGCCCGCACCAACAAAGCACCTGCACCAGAGTTCGTTTAAAATAAACCAAACCACATTTCAAATACTGTAATCTGCTAAGCTGTCTATTATATTTTGGATCGTAAAGTGCTGCATTGTATATTTTCTTAAAAGTTTATTTCAATTATGATACATTTTATTTTATTACATTTCACGCAGCACGGATGAAACGTATATTTACATGTAAAGCATATGTTACTATGGCTGACAATTACTATGATAGAGATGCAGAAGTAGTGCTTGGAAAGATATTAAATATGGTTTTGTGAAAACTGAGAAATGCTGCATCAACCCTTAAGACTGAACTACAACATTCTGACTATAACTTGTCCTTAAAATCTAATTGCATTTCACAGTGTTTATAAGTTTTGTTATTCGTCAGGTGAGTTAAAGCCATTAAAGTGCAAGAGCTGACACTTAGCGGTGCAGAGAGTCAATGAGCTGGCAAGATGATCTTATAGTGGACAAAAAGACTGGATAGAAGTGCAAAAGTTATTAGAACCCATGCACAAAACATCACATTTAGACCAACTGGTTTCCATAAGGGCTTTACGTAGATTATATAGTGTTGATGTGTGTGTATGTGTTTTATTGTCACTCACACATGAAGCGGTGGCAGTGGAGAGGGCTCATAGATGTAACGTCCTTGTGTGTGTCTGTCATCAATGGGTACAGGAGGGTGGAACGCAGGGAAGAACTGAGCTGGGGCTGAAGGAGTAAACAAGAATCAGAGTCCAATTCATAGCAAATCTCATAATACCACACATTCAAATTCACAAACATACACTTAACACTGAAGTCTGCAAACTTCAGCCAAATACCCTTCTGTGAATATCTGACAGTCATTGTACCTTTGGGTAAATTGTTTCATGCACCCACTTAGGGCTTAATGCTTTAGTTATACAGTATGTGGCCAAATGCTACATGGGCTGGTAAGATTTTGGACACCTGACCTTAAAACCCAGATGTGTTTTTTGAAAATTGCATTTAATTTTTTTAATGATGGCTTGCTGTCATAATAATAAACTTCACTGTTCTGTGAAGGTAGTGTATGCCATACAAACTGATTACATACTGAGTATGTACTCACCAGCAATATGTACTCAATATGCTGGTGTTCTGTTCCTTTTTAGCACATTTTCAAACAATAAAAAAAATATATTTTGTCAAATATATATATATAGCAAGAGGAGAAAATAATTGTAATTTAATCATAACAACCCTTTTATGGCATGGTTTCCATATATGGTTGAACTGTATATATACTGTACCGTACACTATATTGCCAAAAGTACTTGCTTGCCTGGCTTCACATATTTTTTATATTTCCAATTATTAGTCCATATGGGGTTGTTTCCAGGATTTGGGCTCAGCCCCTTACTTCCAGTGAAAATAACTTTTAATGCTTCAGCATACCAAGACATTTTGGACAATTTCATGGTCCCAACCTTGTGGAAACAGTTTGAGGATAGTTCGAACATGACTGCACACCAGAGCACAAAGCAAGGTTTATAAAGTCATAAATGAGCGATGTTGGTGTGGAAGAACTTGACTAAACCCAATGCAACATCTTTGGAATGAACTAGAGTGGACACTGCGAGCCAGGCCTTCTCATCCAACAACAGTGTCTGACCTCACAAATGTGCTTCTAGAAGAATGGTCAAAAATTCCCATAAACACACTCCTAAACCTTGTGGAATGTTTTCCCAGAAGAGTTGAAACTATTATAGCTGCAAAATCATATTAAATCTTGTGGATTAAGAATTGGATGTTAATCAATTTCATATGCATGTGAAGGCATATGAAATATGTTTGTTCAAAGAAGGTGACCGAATACTTTTGGAAATACAGTGTATATATTAGATGAGCACCACAGACACACAGACATGAGAGGAACGTTGAACATTGAAAAAGTTTTTTTTTTTTTTTTAATAATGAAAGGGAGGTTTAGGTGAAGGATGGGGAAATGATGGCAAAGAGAAATAAAAAAAGGGTGAAAAAAGTAAAAGTATGGGAAAGGAGCAGTTTCCAGGAGGCATGATGGCATAAAGCTGGTGAGTAGTGACAGTGGCAGGCTGGGAAGGTGGGCATGGGTGGTAGCAGTCACTAGCTCATCAGTAGCATGTCCACTCTGTGTGCCAATGGGATGATCACGTCTTGTTGCCAGTGGCAGAAGGCTAAAGTTGAAAGGTGGAGAGCTGACATGGCCAGCATCTAAGATGTAATAGACAGTCCTTGTCAGAGGCGGTGGTATATCCATAATCTGAAGCAAAGAAGCTGACACAGCTGTCGCACTCCTGTAGCTTCGGCGGCAGACCAAGATAGAAAGGACTGAGATTGAGGCCATGGCAAGCTGGTGAGGTGGGCATGAAACGGAGGCTGCCGTTGCAAACTCAATGGCAGCATGTCCTCGTTGAAACCAGAAAGCTGGTCGAAGTTCAGTAGCGGCTGTTAAAAGACAAAGAGACGATGTGGCCATCGCAGTCCAGTAGCGGCAGCAGCAAACTGGAATCGAAGGCATTGTAGCCAATCATGGGCGGCAGCAGTGGCATATTTGAAACTCTAAACAATCCTGGAGCAAGGATTGAAAAATTTAGGTGCGCCCCATCACTGGAGGATCAGGTATACTCAGGATAGCTCAGCCATATTGTCATAATTTAAATAAAGTTGACTTATTTAATTCAAATAAATTTGACTTAATCTAGTGATCATTTGTTATGATTGTTTAACCAAATTCCTGCTTGTTCACAGTATGCCTCAACTGGCAATGTAAATGGGAACAAAATGGCAACAGTGTCCTTTACCCTTGATGGTGTTTGCTGTGTTTGGAACACTGACATGAACATTTTGAACATACCTATTGTTCAATACTTGCTCTACTCTCACAATAAGCAATATGTTTATGGTCTCCTCTAACAACACCTCCTTTCCCTCATTCCTCAGGCCTCATTAGGGACATTTCTAGTCTTATTTCATATGACATTCACTCAGTTGCAGCACTGCTGAAGCTGCAAGAGTGCAGTGGTTATTTCCAGAGATGAGCCTTGAGACAGTCAAACTCAATAAGATCAAAATAATCTGTATAGACCTAAATAAGCTCTTTTGTCTTTGCGTTTTGGTATGTGGCGGTTGAAATAAAAAACAAGGCTTTCATGCCTTCACAGGTATGTGTGTTAACATTTTAATACAGTGTCTTATAACTTCCTGTATTTTATTTCTCACATTTTTTCTTTTTCCTTATAATCAATTAATTCAAAACCACCTATTTTCATGATACTTCTCTCATTATCCTTTATTTAAATTTATTTATGCATTCTTACCAACTTCTTCTTCTGTTCCTTATCTATCCCATGTAAAACTCCCAGATATGTATATGTACAGTGCAGTGGCCTTCAGTTTCTCCAGCTATTGTGTTGTGTATGTTGTGTCTTGTGTCTTGTAAATGTGATCTGTTAGTGAGCTAGATAGCTCAACTCGAAGGGGGGGGGTAAAAATAAAAACAAAAAACACGAGAACAAAAGAAAGGGGAGAAAAAAAAGAGTTTGATCTAGCATCTAGCTAAGCTTCCTCCAGAGGGGATGGCGTGCTCTGGCTTTGCTTGTTAAAGAAGCAAATTAACTTTTCAGAGTCATGCTCTGAGTCTTGCTGTTTTTATTTGTGCCGGCTTAGAGCAGTGGCAAACAGCTGCAAGAGGTTTGGAAAGAATTTAGCACATATGTCATGACTAACTCTCCTTTACTCAATATACACAAAGTTTCATCCCCAGACAAAACACTGTTGCCCCATTAACACAGTCGGTTCATTGTGGAAATATTGTGCCATCGGTGCACCCCAATTTTCTACTGCAACAGAGGCAGAATTGTGGGTGATTGTTGTTGTGCCTTTAACCTAAGAGTAGAGGTAGTGACTGGAGTGAGACAAGATCTGTGATAAGGGGGGGCTTTTAAACAACAGTAAACAGTTAGCAGCTCCCAGTAGATCAGCGTAGATAAGACACGCCGACTGCACTTAATTAGAACTAAAGCTGTAGTGCATAAAAAATGCACTGAAAAATCACCTGAAATTGAGACTGACATCAGTCCATGGTGATAGAATGTTAAGCTTTTATATATAAAAACATTCGCCACAAATCCCACCTTAGTGTTATGATTCCTTTCAAGAATTTGGCCTTGTCTGTGATTGGTTACATTGCTGCAACTTTGACTTTGAACAGGCAAAGCAGTCAAGCTCCTCATTATAAAGAAATGCCAGTGAATTTGAAAGAATTTGAAACTCAGAGAAGAGTGCTATGTTCGGTAAGTGATGTAGAGTACTGAGCCATCACTCATTCCTTCATCTTAAAGTAAATCATATTATGTTCATTAATTTAAACCAATGTTTTACTGTGACAAGCTGCAAAGTTCCTAAAGATACATACAAAATTATCTGTTTATGTAACAACCTCAACAGCAACCTCATTTTCATTTCCCTTCCCTTCTGACCACTCAGCATCACCCGTATACTAATCATCAGCCTAATCCTCTTTCATCATCTGTCACTGTATGGCTTAACAAACAAAAAACATTCCTGGTCAGGTACAGGGACTGGACTAAAAATCTGAGCCACAAAAGTCCTTCAAGAGGCCTGAAGAACTGTTCCTCAAGAAAACAAACAATACAAGAATGTCTGACTCTTTGAAAGCAAAATCTGATAAATTAGGTTTGGCAGTGCCACATATCAACATTCAGTCCATTCGCCATTATTGTTTTGAAAACAGTGTTTGGTGTGGTATTTTCTATGCATATGGTAAATGGCAGAGTAGATGCCTGTGCTGTTGTGTTAAATGCTGTACAGTACCTGGGACACATCAGCAAGCAGAATGGGGGAATGCAGCCTAATAGCGGAATGCTCCAAGGACATTTTGCAAAAAAAAAAATACAAGCAAAGAGCAAGTGTACTGAAAAACACAGTGGTAGCATTGATGCCTCATAACTCAAGTGTCCCTGGTTAAACCCAAAGCGCAGGTTATTGTTTTTGTCAACTTTTTCATGTTCTCACTGTGTCTGAATGTGTCTGCATGTGTCCTGCAGGTTTCTCTTGCCAACAATGTTATTTTCTTAATGTAACAATACTTCCTAACAAAGCACTTTATTTAAGACAAAATTATTACCTTTTGGAATATAATCTAATCTACGTGACACATGTAGCATCAAATTCCTAATACATTAAATAACTGTAAACCCCAGAGGATAATTTACAGCCAAAGATTTCAGACAAGTCTCCTATAATTCCAAATCATATTGCCAGGCTAGCACAGGATGGATGTGACATGTCCAGACTTTCAACAGCATTCTATCTCTATATTCTGTCTATTATTTCCCCATAATTATTTTAAATGGTGATCATGGTGTTTACAGATGGGTTTTAATGACAGGCACAATTAAAAGTAAACATTTTGCAGATCATTACTATTTTGTAGAAAGGAACACCAGGGTATGATCATAACTATCAGCCCCCAATAGAAAAAGTACTTGTAAAGTACAATCATCATGGCCTGAAATACATTGGAAGGTCTATGTTATAAAGATTAAATTAAGGTTTATTTTATTTGAAACCCCAGACTGTAAATGAATTACAATCTAACTAATAAATCAGAATGTACTTAAATATTCAGTAGGTTTTATCTCAGTTTTCAGCAATTAGGTAAATTGTCTGCATTCCTGTTCTACATCAGCAACAGTCTAAGCTCTCTCTCTTGTGTGTGGGTGAGAGAGACTTAAGTACAATCTTAAGCTAAGAAAGAGAGAAAGAGATATTTGAGAGGTTAAGGGAGGTTATTTAATATTGTTTGGTTCTACAACATAATTCTATGCAGCAGTGACTGAATGAAAGAGAGAAATTGTAGCAATGTGGGTAAAACACTTGTAAACACTGTTTGCTCAGAATCCAGGCTCCAGCTGTTACCGTACATAAACCTACACTGGTCTCTCACTTTGAGCAGTTTATCCTTTTTTTAACACCCATGTCAGAAGACGTTTGCTAAAATTACTTGGATTTGAAGGATAGTGGTGAATCATCAATTTAGTAGAAAAATCCTTTATACCCTATTAAACATGGTTTAAAAAATAAAATAAAAAACATGTATAGGACTGATCAGAGATTACTTACATGCTTGATGAAATTGGATTATAAAAAAATACAGTAGAAACTATAACCATGTTTAAAAGTGAACGTAATAGCATTTCCACACTGAATAAGACAAGAACTGAAAGGATTGGGATTAAACACTTGTGTGGCCATAAGAAAATCACGTTAGTGAAGCCAATTAGGGGGGGAAAAATCAATGCTATGATGCATAAAGGAAGCATAAAGATTTTGGAGCAATGGAAAAATTGTTGTGTGGTCTGATGAGTCCTGTTTTAGCCTGCTGTATTCCATGGTATGGGGCACCAGGGTAGAAAATTAAGCACATAAAGCAGTGCAAACATTGCCACTGTATAAGCTTCTGACGGCAGTGTTATCATCTGGTGTAGACTAAGAAAAGATATGTGGCAATAAAATGAAGAGAAGAATTTATGGAAACGTTTCACTCTCCCGTTACCAATACAAGATCTCGGCCCAAATTAATGCATTTTTAGACAAAAATAAATGTAGTAATATTGCACAAGTTTTTCAAAACAATGCCACAGCAAATACAGGCAGTAATCAAAGCTATACTCAGGTCATCAAAATATTAAAGTGTGAGACTTTTTTGGCCAGGCAGTGTATATTGATTTAGAGAGAGAGAGAGAGAGAGAGAGAGAGAGGTGACTCAGTATCAAAGCAATCAGTTTAATTACAGCCAGGTCAGTAAAGCAGACAGGGGTCAACACCTCAGGGCAAATTAAGACCTTTACCTAGCCCAAGCCATCTGTCTCACTCTAACTGTTCATTTTTCACTCATGCCCATTTTCCTTGTTTTCTACTTCTTTTAGTCTCTCTACCGTCACTTTTACCTTTTACCTATTTAATTATTATATTTTTATTAATAAGACATTGTGGCACGGTGGTGTAGTGGTTAGTGCTGTCGCCTTCCACCTCCAGGGTCCGGGTTCGATTCCCGACCAGGCTCGATTCCCGTCTCTGTGTGCATGGAGTTTGCATGTTCTCCCTGGGCTTGGTGGGTTTCCTCCGGGTACTCGGTTTTCCTCCCACAGTCCAAAGATATGCAGGTTAGGCTAATTGGTGTTCCCAAATTGCCCGTAGTGTGTGTGTGCCCCACGATGGATTGGCACCCTGTCCAGAGTGTAACCCTGCCTCGTGCCCTAAGCCTCCTGGGATAGGCTCTAGATCCCCGCGACCCTGAAGACAGGATAAAGTGGTATAGAAGATGAGCGAGTGAGTGAGATATTGTGATGCTTCTTTTTAGATGAGATTTTAGGCAATCACTGTGAACTTTGTTAATACCTCAGGGTTTAATAAAAAACTAATTTTTAATTTAACAAGTATTTGGATTTGGATGCAGTATATTTAAAATATATAGTTTGCTTATGTTTTATTACAAAACGTTTTCTGTGACTGCTCTTTTGAATTCATTACTGCAAAGGAAGGTACTGCTGGTTAAAGTAAACATAAAAACAGTGCTGATAGATGCTGGTATTGGGTGTGGTCCACTTATACACATGAAAAATTTTAAACATAATATAATTCAAATGAAACTAGGAACATTTTATCATAATAAATGTAAACAAATCTTATTCAGCAACAACAAGGTATTGATTTTTTCTCTATTTAAGTACTATTTAAACTGTTTAAAAAATACGGTTTAAAAGGTTTAATCTTAACTCAATGTATTCAGACTATTAGCAAAATATAAAGAACCAACCAGAAAGAAATCTAATACCAATGATGGAACAGCTGTGAGTCCTGGAAAGTAGAAAGTATCAGTGACCAGAGATAAAGTCAAGAGAATAATCTGTACACCTATAAAACAGACTACAAGAACATTTCAGCAGCATTAAAGGTCCCCCAAGGGGAGCTTTCATCATTCTCAAATAGAAGAGATTTGGAACAACCAGCAGTGTTCCCAGATCTGGCTTTCTAGCCAAACTGAGTAATTGGGGATGAAGGGCCTTGGTAGCCAAGAACACAGGGTCAATCACTATAAATGAGGTCCAGAGATCCCATGTGGAGATGGGAGTGCCTTATAGAAGGACTAACATCACTGCACCACCCAACCAAACAAGCCTCTATGGTAGTGTAGCCAAACCATTCCTCACTAAAAGGTAGAAACCATTCCTCACTAAAAGGTAGAAACCATTCCTCACTAAAAGGCACATGACAGCATGCTAGGAGTTGCCCAAAAAGCACCTGAAGGACCCTCAGACCAAACTCTGAGAATAACAAAATTCTCTGGTCTGTTGACACAAAGATTGAAATATTTGGGCACAATTCCCCATGATATGTGTGGTAGGAATCTTTTTGTTGTTGTTGTTGTTAATGGGACTGGGAGACTTGAAAAAATGATGCAGAAAAATGTAGAGCAATCCTGACTGAAAATCTTGGTCTGAAAATCTTGAGTACTCAGGATCTCAGTTTGGTTTAAAATGGTTTACATTTTAACGAGACAACGACTCTAAGCATACCACCAAGAAAACGCACGAGTGGGACACAGTCCGAACCTGAACTCAACAGAGAATTTCTGGGGAGACCTGAAAATGGCTGGGCAACCAACCTGGATGAGCTTGAATGATTCTGCCAATAAGAATTGAAGAACTTCTAAAAGAAGTTGGTAACATCATTCACAAGAAGGCAGTCATTTCTGCCAAAGATGCTTTAACCAAGCACTAAGTGATGTGTATGAATACTTACGTTAATGAGATATTTCAGTCTTTATTTTTATACATTAAAACACTCCAAACTCCTGTTTTTGTGGAACTCTGTGTACTGGTCGGTGCTACATTGTCACAGTGTGTTGCATAGTGTCGTGTTGTTACTCGTTTGCACCGGTCCACTTTTGTTTGCCAAAGTGTTTTTTTTTTTTTTCGTTTTTCGAATAGTTCTTAGCTAGTTTTTGTTAATTTATGGTATTAATTTGTTGTCTTAGTTAGTTAGCTAATTAGGTGTCTTGGCTAGTTTTGTTAATTTATGTGGTTAATTTATGGTTGTTTTATATAGCACCTTGGTCCTGGAGGAACGTGGTTTCGTTTCACTGTGTACTGAACTGTATGTGGTTTAAATCAGTGGTCCCCAACCCCCGGGCCGCGGACCGGTCCGTGGATCAAATGGTACCGGGCCGCACAATAAATAATTAAATATTTCCGTTCTATGTATTATCGGAGTCTGAACAATATTTTATTTTGAAAAACCTTGTATTTTGAAAAATGACCGGATTCTCTCGGTTACGTCTTGCGCACACAGTTTGTCTGCAAAACAATCCCTGCTATCTGTTATCAACCAAATGAGGATGGGTTTCCTGTTGAGACTGGTTCCTCTCAAGGTTTCTTCTTATTGCCATCTAAGACAGCTTTTCCTTGCCACTGTCGCCCTCAGCTTGCTCATCATTTTGATTTGATTTGGACATATTTTTCACATTTCATACAAATGGCCATAATTTTATTTTGATTGTGTTAAGCTGCTTTGCGACAATTAAAATTGTTAAAAGCGCTATACAAAAAAATTTTTAATTTAATTATTTTACTGGCACTTCATTAGTTACAGTACACATTGCAAGTACCGTGCTGGATCCCCTTTGGCTTTCAATTCAATTAAATTTTATTTGTATAATGCTTTTAACAATTGTCATTGTCACAAAGCAGCTTTACACAATCATAAGAATTATGGAAGTTTGTATAAAATGGGAATGTGTATAAATCAAAATGATCAGATTGTCCCTGATGAGTGAGCCAAGGGCGACGGCGACAGTGCCCGTGAGGGAAAACCTCCTGAGATGGCAATAGGAAGAAACCTGAGGATCCTAGGAGGAACCAGACTCAACAGGGAACCCATCCTCATTTGGGTGATAACGGAAAGCAGGTATTGATCTAAGTCATGCTTTGTGTAGGAGGCTTGAAGTTCAGTATAACAGGAGATTAATATGGGACTTTCAGGACTGCCTTAACTGTTTATGGCATACAGTAGATTCATTAAGGTGCTAAAAACAGCCTAAGACATTCTGGTCCATAATGACATGATAGCATCAGGCAGATGCAGCAAATTTGTTGTGTACTGTATATACAGTATATTGACTTGGAAAACAAACAAGTCTTGGTTTACGAGTACCGAGTATCATGTATCACGCATGCGCTTCTTTTTCCCCTGATGGGTCTTAGTGTGCGTCTCTTATACTGGTATAATCAACATCCGTGCGTGTGTGTACTGTTTACTACAACACTGTGACCACGTGTGTGCGCGTAAAACATATTTTATTTTGTGTCTGTAAGCTTGTGTGTACAGCGTGCGTATAAGGCAAAAGCAAGTCTCATTAGAAATTTCTCTCTCTGTATCAGCCTGCTCTTTGTGTCTCTGTGCGCACGCTTTATTGGCCACCGTGCCACACACACACACACACACACACACACACACACACACACACAGGCGCCTCCTACTCTCGAATTCACAGACACACACAAACACACACACTCTGTCTCTCTGCTCTACACAAAAACGAGCCTGGTTCCGGAACGAATTATGCTCGTAATCCAAGGTTCCACTGTATGCTGGAGCCATGATCGGATGGCTTGATTCATGTTTCAAACTCTGGCCACCCAGGGCCTCCTTTAATGTTCCAAACTTTTTAAAATCACTTGGAGCAAGTGTTTAATGAAATGTTTTACTGCAGCTAAGAGTCTTCTGTGAAGATCAATCAGTTTTATGCCTTCATTCACAAAAAATGTCATTAGTAGACCTAACAAAACTGACTGCAATCAATAAAAGTATCACAGTGTGGTTCAGCAATTCATGTATGACAGAGATTTGGAGGTTTTGAAGTTCTTTCTTTTTTGTTTTTACTGTTCCCTCTTTCACACATCTTCATTTTTAATTCTCTCAACCAAGCACAAATTATCAATATCCACTGTCCCACCAAACAAATTCCTAAACACGCTCTGACATGCTTACAAGCAGACATAGCTGGGTACAATCAGAAAACTTAGGCTTCTAGAGGGGGAAACAAGTGCTAAACCAATTATGAATGGGGTAGTGAACAACGAAGCAACAGATAGCAACCACTTTAATCTGAGCCATACAAAAGAGAAAAAAATCTCCCATGCCAATTTTCTCTTTTTCCCTCTTGGGCCCATGTGTGATTTGCACAGACAGGTGTCTATGTTTCTGGATTATGAGTTAATGTGTGCTCAGAAGGTGTGTGTGTGTGTGTGTGTTGTGTGTTCTCATGCATTCATGTGTGTGTAGCTTAAAGCTGATTAATCCAGTCCCACTGCCTTAATGAGAGCAGAGAGCAGTAGATACCTCAGAGAGCCCAGAACATTGAACTCTTGCATGAGTCTCAACATCAGCCAAGCTCTCACTCCACACACTTCAAAGGAGTCAGTACAGCACAGCACTGAGCAGGAGAGACAAAGGAGACACAGCATGGCTGGGGAAGGGGGTGGACGAAGGGATCCCTTATCTCCTCCTGAGAGGCTGCTGCTCTGCGGAGTGAGATTGTCTGGAGCTGCCACCTGTCCCAGCGATCTTTGAAGGCAGCACTAAGCATGTGATGGGTCTGACCTCCTTCAGCTCCTTCTTCTCTTTTATGTCTCTCTTCATTTTCTGCTTTGTTACACCCCCAAACATACCCTCCCTGCCTCTCTTTTTGTCTTTCTCACTGTGAGTCTCCAGTGGTCTTTTCTCCTGTGCTAAGTACATGGACCAGGGATGTACCTCTTGTTATGAAGCCCAGACCATAGGTAAAAAAGGAAATATTTTAATTAATGTTTTCTCTCATATCCTCTCCCACCAGGAACATAACTGGGTTTGGCAAAGCCATGAGTGGGGATTGCAAGGACAAAGATATGAACCTTACCACCAGAGACAAAATGCTCAATTCATGGAAACAAACACACAGAGGACCAAATTGAATAATATGCTCTCTCCACAACACCAGCTGTGATTAGTAACAGAGTGTTGAGAGGTCACTTGGAAGAGGATAAGCAGAAACATAATGGATTTATCCAATGCCTATACACCTTAGGGTAGTGGACTTATTACCATGATTTAAATTATTTGGACGGCTGTGTACTGTAAAGAATATGTTATTTTTCCTTTAGAGAAAGAGCCTTTTTTAGGCATATTTAAAAAGGATTTGTGTTTTTTCCTTTTGATTAAATTGACATTCTTATTTGAGTACTGGTTTCAAAATAATGTAGGACAAGCTACAGAAGTTTGCAGAAGACTTGCAAAAGAAGTAAGATTTTATCAGTAACTCAAACTCAGTAGTAGATTACTAAATTAGTAGAGTAACTCATTTCAATTACCATAGTCGTTTAAGACAAGACATGACATACAACCCCGGAAAGCTTTGTCTTTTACAACCCATATATGCTTCATTGTGACAAAGAATCCAAGTACCAAATGCTTTCTAATGTTCTTGCTTCTTTAAAAAAAATAAAAAATAAAATAAATTTTCTCAGCAACTGTTTACATTCAGCTCTTCATGTTAACTAGCAAAATAACAATCACTTTGCTTCATTGGAAAATTAGTAATAGCTTTATCTCTGACCGTCACAGGACGTTGACAATGGAAACTCCTTCCTTAAACAAAAACTTCACCATTTCAATAATTATAATTTTTCTATTTATGTGGCATGTCGGTTTGCATCTTGCTGTGTAAGAAACCATAATTTATAATGCACGCATAAACTTTGTAGCTTGAATTTCTGATTGAGCTGCTATTCCAGAAAAGCAATCAACATCTTCTGAATCACAACTGATCCTTCAACAGCGTAGCTGGTCTCACACCATCAGTAACTGCTTTGTCCCAGTCAGGTTTGCAGTAGATCCTGAGGCTGTTCCAGGAAAAAGGGATGCATGGCTAGAATGCACACTAAAGTGATGGCAGATTCCTCCTACTCTGCTTGACATTCATTCTTAATTTTGATCTTTCTTCTTTTTTATTATGAACATTTTATTGAAGCTGACAAAGTGGTAAACTGACACATCAGTCAGTTTACAGTTTATTTTAATTTACTTTGAGCTTGTTTTGTGGTTTGAAATCATAATTACGTAATTAAACAATTAACTGTTTTCTAATCAATCATAGATGAATATTTAGTTATTTTTAGCAAGTAGTCCGCAAAGTAACATTTTGAATTTGTAAAGAAGATTCAGCACTTTTCAATTGTAAGTGAAGATTAGTCACAAAACCCACCAGTTGATATGAATTCCAAACTCATACTGTACATTAAGTGCAGTCAACCAGCAATGTTCATCCAGCCAGCACAGCAGAGTCCATCCATGACCTCCGGCCCTGCCTTCATGCTCTACCAAGGGCAATGACATAAAGGATATGCCCAGATATGGTGCCCAAAATTGTGATTAGGAGAAGATTTCACACAGCCAGAAGATGAAGGATTTAAAAAATTTTCTTGACAGCCAGTCAAGTGAGTGACATGAATAGCTCTATTAGTCATACTTTGTGGAAGTAGTTATAAAGCTTAGCATTAGTGAAATATATCACATTTATCTAGCACAACCATGTTTTTCTCATTCAGAGAAACTTCCCTTGCTGCTTCAAGATTCATACAAAAGCCAGACATTTGATTATTTGTGCTTAAAAATAAACGCTAAGGGAGAAGGATTAGGAGATCTCCTCAGCAATGAAACCAATCCCAATTTACATATCTCATTCTCTTTCTTTTCATTAATGCCCCATTGAGTCCTATGGACTTATGCAAATTTTACTCCATGAATTTTTGTGGGGGAAAAAAAGTTTAATGGAGATTCTGCTAATGTACACAAATGTTATCTATCCTGTACATTTCTTGCCCTGAGGGATGCTTTATAAGATGCAAAACAAAAGAAAAGGTCAGGGAAAAGTAAGTTAAGGATAAGGGTGGAAAAAGCAGGAAGTGGTCATGAAAAAAGGTTTAAGACCCTTTCAGTTTTAACAGTTTCAACATTACCATTCTTTACTCTTTCCTGTTCATGGATCTTCTGCTTTGTTCTCAAGCAGGAGTGCTGTTGGTGGCGTGATAGACAGTTGTGTGGGCAGCAGGTTCAAGGCTCAGTCAGGTGGATTAGAGCCATTTCACACATGCCTTGGTGCTTACCTCCTTCTAGTACTGCCTACACAGCAAAAAGAACTACAATCTGCTCTCTTTCATTCATTCATTCATTTTCTATACCGCTCTATCAAACAAAATTAATAATAATAATAATAATAATATAAATAATAATAATAATAATAATAATGCATTTTATTTATTTATGGTCACCCAAGCATACACCTGGGATAAATGTACAATCTGACAGATTTACCATGAGAAAAAGATGTGCAAAAATGTTGGTACTATAGAGAAACAGATGACGTGGCTTAGTTATGCTGGGGTTTTAATGCTCATTACTTTTGATTCCTTAATGTCTACAGGAGGAAAGTCCATGTTTGTTGACAAAGATGCTTTTAAGTCCTGAAGTCTTAGGCAAGCTTTTGAAGTTCTAGCAAAAGGAATCATCATGCCAACCACACCCACAATTTATTGTAATCAGTTAATGTCATGTTAAATACACACATACACACATACATATGTACATACACACTTACATAAATAAATAAAATGAATAAAAAAAGAAGGGGGAAATATGATACGTATGATATATAACTCTAAATGAACTTCTCGTCTGCTGCAGAGGTAGGTTTTGGTCTCGCCCTCCTAGGATGGCCTTCATGAGAGCCAGTTTCATTATGGTGCTTGACGGATTT
>JAQQZS010000019.1:10870512-10886904 GCA_030068045.1 Platyallabes tihoni | reverse complement strand
TAAAAAACATGGTTATGATACGTATTTGTTACAATGTAAACCCTGGAATTTGACGGGAATAAACTGTTTTTATAACAACATAAACATGTTAATTAGACAGGTATAAACCGTAAAAAAACAATTAAAATCTGTAAAATATACAGTATAATGAGTGCAATCCCGTACAACCAAAAACATTTTTTACGGTAGAATTCTGGTAACCACAGCTGCCGATTTTTTACCGTAAAATTTACAATTTATTTTTTACAGTGTAGTTAATTAAGAGTTTAATAAAACTGTAACAACTAATATCGCTCTCTCTCTCTCTCTCTCTCTCTCTATATATATATATAGCGATATATAACAATATATATATACTGTATGTCTATATAGCGATATTAGTTGTTACAGTTGTATTAAGCTCTTAATTAACTACTTGAAATTCTTTGGGCTCATGCTTCCTCATTCTATCCATTTCACTGTAGTGCTGCTGAGGTTCTCTATAGGGGGAAAAAAGCTATTTCAGAGGTGCCCCTTTGACTTCTCATTCTCCTTCTCAAATGTTTTTTTTTTTTAGGTTTTTCCATGCAAACACTGACCTCTGTGCCTCCTGGAGCTTGACATTTGACTTCCCTCTTCAGGTTACCCAACTGGAATTTTCCCCCTACATTCACTCACTCTGCCTTCCACTCCCCCTTTCCTTTTCCTTTCCCCACTTCTCTCTATCCAGCAGCTCTCTGCAGCTTTCTCTTTTAATTTCTTTTCCAACATGCATTGTTATCCTACAAACCTGCTTACATATCACCTTTACACAAGGCTTTATGAAAGGTGGCAGCTTTGCTGAGTTGGACAGCCTGCTATTAGTCAGTGATGTCGTAAGAACTCTGATTGGTCCAGTTGTAGATTAACCTTCCCGCGTTCATACAAGTCAGATCAGTACCAGTGGAGCACAAAAAAGCTAATAAACTGACTAAAGAGGGACACAGTTAATGAACTGGAAGATGGAGTGAAAGTTTGAAAAAAAAAGAGAGAGAAAGACTCATTAAGCACAGTGTATTATTTGGCCAGCTTGAGACCAGTTTAACCTAATAAACAACCCATTACACTGAATCCAAGTCAGTGGGTAACCGACAGACAAAGGTTGATTGGCCAAATGAATCCTTTAAAAGGCATAAGTACACATCATCTCATATTTTTCTTGCTTTCTCTTTTCTTTTAAATACTAACACTTTCTTACAAAATCTGAGAAAAGATCAAATGAGACAAAAGAAACAAAAAAGGAAAGAGGAATAAAGACTAAAAGAGAGTCTACTGGCACCATTCTCTACATAGCTTTGATCAGAGTGCTGATGAGGTTGTGCTGGAATTGCATGCGTTCTCTCAGCCTATAATGACAATTAGGAAATAGAGTTACACTTCAAGCAAAAAAATAACCATAGAAAGGGAAAGAAAGAAAACACAACTAGTCAGGTTTTATTTTTTTTTTGATGTTGCTTTTTACCCTGCAACAGGAAATTCTTATTGTACTTCTTCATATAGGCAATAACGTCAGTTGTCAATTCACTACTAAATGTAGTGTGTACAGGAGTTTATGTCCAAGTTTATGCCAGGAATTTTGAAAGTCTTGCACAAAGTATATCAGTAAAACTAATGATTATCTCCACCATATCACACCCAGAAAAAAAGTTACAGCCATTAATTGAACTGCAAAATCTGATCATATATCATTAACGTCCTTACAATTTATCACAAAGCCTCATGTAATAACCTTTTGGGTAGGGTTGTGTGTAAATCTGGTGGTTTTAAAAACAAGGAAGGAAGTAGGCACATTGTTTGAATGAGGACTTATTGTTACGCTAATTTAACTATGAGCTTCAAATTAAAGTATTAAGTATATTCCTGAATTATTTGAAAAAGAAGTACACTTTCCTAGCTATCTGGGTGGCAAATTTACCTATGACCATGTCATATAAGTGACGACTGCGCTGAAGATAATAAAGAATCCTTTTTTCAATAAAAATAATTGCTAAATGTAAGTCTGTCCTGTCTCATTGTTTTTCTGTGTATGTTTTTCGGTGTAACTTTTTATTCATTCAATTTCAGTCCTCTTTAAACCTCATCAGAAATGGCACAGATCAGACACACAAACATAAATAGCTCAGACATCAACCCTATACTTCAACTTCATCAAGCCTGCTAGATTTCATAAACTTAAATGTGTCAGACTGTTTTCAGGATGCATGAGCTCTGCATCACTACAGAAGTGCTGCATCTCTGCTTTCAGTTTAACATTGTCAAACAGATGACCATATGTCTCAGACAAGGTCGCCAGTACTACGTTTTCTCTTTCTCTTTCTTTTGAAAGAGAATGTTTCAAAATCTAAACGCTCCATGGAATATAAACAGTCAAGATGTTGGAACAGTTAAATAAAACACTGGATCCTAATACTGTTATGAATGGATTCATGCAGTGTTTTATAGACATGAACCGGATCCTATGACCTTGCCTTCTTTTCTTTTTTTTTTACTTCAGCTACTTCTGGGTCTGTGTTTCAGTTTTAGTGTGGATGTTATTAAAGCTCCTTTCTACATTCTTCATTAAACACCCTCTATTCTCTATCTGCTAGCTTAAATATTAGCTTTTTTCAAGGGAAAGGATGTTTTTACTATTCAGATTCTCACTTATGTTATGGACAAACTAGACGCCATTACTACTGATTAAATCTTGCAAATAAATAAATAAATAAATAACTCTTGCATCTGTAATAAATGAGTTGTAACATAATTGAAGGCATGCTGGATAAACAATGTTCCCCACACTTTGGTAGAATAGGTGCTTTCTTTGCTGTGCTTTCCCTCAATAACCCCTACTACAACTTTTTACTTATACTCAGTCATCCAGGCCACTTTTTTCACCTTTCATTTTGATCTGAGCTTTTGCTGGTAACTCTGCTTTCTATTGCATCTTATTGTTGATTATCTTTCATTTAAAATGACTGATAATCAAGTACAGTCTATTTGCACAGCAGCGGCCACATAATCTATATTAGATGCTTGTAAAATTAGGTCAATAAAGATGACATGTAGTTATTGCTCTGTTGTTTTGATGATGTGCCTTGATGAGCTATGTGGCTCTTAATTTCTTATTCCTTCTTAAATGTCAGGTTTGTCAGGAATGTATATTCCATATCCAATGATGATATTTATTCTAAATATTTTCTTCAAAAACGTCATGATTTACCTATCAAGGGTTCACGTGTTATAATATCGCACAATCATGATGCACGTCCCTTTGCTTCAATTAGCTTGAAATCTGTCATGATGGTCCCAAATTTTGTTTGTTATGGCTGATTTTCAGTTCAGAGTGTCTTGGTTGGAAAATAATTAATCGATAACCATTAAAATGTTAACATCATCCTTAAAAAATTATTTTAAGCTCACATACGCCCCTGATTGGCTGTAGAGCTGTGATTAATGTTGGAGCACTAAGTACCTCTCATCCCTCCCCTCTGAGAGAGCTCGGCCAATCAGCTCTCTCTAGACCTCCGGCTGCGAGAGGTTACAGCATCACCCGGGAATCAAGCTCAGATCTCTGGATGATAGGGCGAGATTTTCTCCTTTAAATAATTATAATGTTCTTATCTTAAGTTAACCTGGGCACTTTGATCTAGTCATAAACCGTCTGTTTAGTGTGTTGAAGTGACATCGAATATAAATAGTTAAGCAAAAATAGTTAAGGTGAACTGTCTGTGATGGTAAAATTGGATAAGCATGTTATGTTTTTTATTGGTTATTTTCTTTTACTCACTTACTCATTATCTATACCACTTTATCCTGTATTCAGGGTCACGGGTGGTCTGAAGCCTATGTCAGGAGGCTTAGGGCACAAGGCGGAGTACACCCTGGACAGGGTGACAATCCATCGCAGGACACACACACACAATTATTTCTGCAATTTTTGAAATGCCAATTAGCCTATTCTGCATGTCTTTGAACTGAAGGGAGGAAATCGGAGTACCCGGAGGAAACCCACCAAGCACAGGAAGAATATGCAAACTCCATGTACACAGAGATGGGAATCGAGCCTGGCCGGGAATCGAACCCGGACCCTAAAGGTGCAAGGTAACAGTGCTAACCACTACACCACCGTGCCACCTATTTTCTTTTAATATCATATTTTGGAGTATGATGGTGGCTATTTGTCACAGAAAGCACAACTAACAAATTTGTAATGGTTACTGTTTTAACTGCAGCTAGGTTGTGTTCTAATGTAATGTTCTGTCTCACTGGAGAATTTAATACTTCACTCTCTCACCTTTAATAGAACCACCTGATAGACTTTAGTACTGTAAGTAAATTGCTCCTGCTTGGATTGAAAACATCATCTTGTAACTGAATACTGAATTCTCTGATAAATGGGCCACATTCTAGTAAAATCCACATTTCACACTCCTGCCATCACCTTCAACACTGGCAACCACAGGGATGTGTCCTGAGCCCCTTGAGCCCCCTGCTGTACATACTACTAATGTATGACTGCTCAGCAATATTCCTGAGCAGTTAAATCATGAAGTTTCCAGATGGCATGACTGTAGTAGGACTGATCCATAATGATGAGTCCAAGTACAGACTAGAGATGAAAAACTAGAGGATTGGTGCAGAGCAAATAACCTCTGCATCAGTGTGGGGAAGACTGGGATGGGGATGATTGTGGACTTTAGAAGTAGAGGTCGCACTGCCCCTCCTCTCTTTTTCAGCGAAGCAGCTGTAGAAATGGTCTCAAGTTTTAAATACCACGGGGTGCACAGTTCATCAACACAACCTACATTATAGTGAAAGCCCATCAATGGCTTTAGTTTCTTAGGAGATTGAGGTGTGCTGGTCTCAGCATTCTACACATATTCTGGTGGAGAGCATCCTCTCTTTCTGTGTTACAGTATGGTACAAGAATTGCTCTGCTGCTGACAGGAAGGCACTGCAGAGGGTAGAAAAGTCTGCTTAATAAATCACACACAGTAGTCTTCCATTTAGTGAGAACATCTTCATCAACAGGCAAAAGGTCTCAAAGTATCAAAGCCAGAACATCAAGGCTAAAAGCCAGCTTCCTCCCAGAGGCTGTGAGTCTCATGAACTTCCTACTTGATTGACTGACCTCACTGGCCCCACTCTCTTTTTAACAGTCTTTTTTTATTTATAGATTTAAGTCAAAATACTAGGTTAGTCAGGTATCAAGTTTTTTAAGGTTTATATGTTTTATAAGTAGACTTATTTATTATGGAATACTGCTATTTTTAATGCTGTTGGACCTCAGTCACACATTTTGTTCATGTGTCAAAATCTTTGTATAAAAATCAAAATCGTTGATAAGTATATTAAATATATTGCATATATTATATATTATAACTATATTAAATAACACCAGTTTTCAGATGGGGTGGGGTGCAGAGTGGGGATAAATAAACTAACATAGGCTCTTGTGTTTTGCATGAAAATAGAAATGAGCAAGTGTGACAAAGTTACCAGAAGAACTCTGGCATATTCTTCAGCATGCTCAGTAACACCTTCCAGCTGTTCCACTTATAAAACTGCACAAATATGACAATCTAACACAAATAGGACCATCTAACATTACTATTTATTATTTCAAGCAAAATGTTTGCACACCAAATATTGTATATTTTATTACTCTTCAGTGCTCTTTTTAGAAGTTTCCTTAATGTAGAAATGTTTTCAAAGGCGTATTTGCTTATGGCAATTTTTGTATGTGCCATAAACCTTTGCACAGTACAATGAGTAAAACTGATGTTAGGTTTTACTGAGCATGCTGGAGAATATGTGTTCTTTTGGTAACTTTGCCACACTTGCTCCGCACTTTGTTTCTCTTGCAAAACCCAGGAGCGTACATTAGGTTTTCTGTGTCCATCTATAAAGTCATCCGTCATGTAATATATTGCTTTCTTTACAGACAAGTAAATATTCTTCTGTAATGTTATTTATTTATTAACTTTTAGTTTATGTTTGGAAATGATTTTATGCATAATAATTCAGGCATGATATAACAAAATTTGTACTAAAGGTGATACAGTGTTGTGGATGCGGTCGTGTTATTCCATTAGTTTTGACGCGTAGCTTTGTTTCAGATTCGTTACTTACGACATTGAATGCTTTGTCTTTGTGTTTTATTTCTTGGCATCAAAGATTCAACATTTCATACAGTCGTCTTGAGTAAATCCACTGTGGTTACAACACCTGTTGCTGTATCAAAACGGTTCAAGATTTGCTCATGCATGTAACAACATATTTGTCATATTTATCTGATTACGGTTAGCTTACGGTCAAAAGCTTGTGTTCTCCTAAGCTTCCATATCCAAACTGAATCCAAAAGGACTATTTTACCATGCAATAGTCATACAAATTCGTGTCACAGTGGAGTGACATCACAGACCAATCTACGACAGCCAAAATGGATGCTTAACTAACAGACAAAGGCAGTAAATGCTTAAAAGATAAATAAATGCTTAGTGCTTAACTGATGAATAGAATAAGATAGAATAAAACAAATAAACACAACAACAAATTCATAACTGATACACTATGGCTCTTACAAGTGTGTAGGACTTTTGCACAGTACTGTGTGTGTGTGTGTGTGTGTGTGCGTGTGCGTGTGTGTGTGTGCGTGTGAGAGAGAGAGACAGAGAGAGAGACAGAGAGAGAGAAAGAGGCAGAGAAAGAGGCAGAGAAAGAGAGAGAGAAAGAAAGAGAAAGAGTCAGGGCCATACATTTTGAAACAAAGACAAGTCTGTACACCACCACACTGAATTTTAAATCCAACCCTCTGGATGGCTGACAAGCAATTGAATGGCCAGGTATGTCCTGTTGCCTCATTACTCTACGATTAATCAAGCAGATAAAAGGCATGGAGGTGGTTCTGAGTGTTACATTGGCATTTGGTAGCTGTTCACTCAACCGCCAACATGATATCCATGGAGGTGTCTAGATAAGTGAAGGTGGCTATCATTAGGGTGAAAAAACAAAATAAACCCATCAGAAAAAAAAATCTAACTCTTTTTTTTTTAATCAAAAATTTTTCAACATTCTTAAAAAGAAAGAATTAACTGACAAACTTAGTACAGCACCTTGACGACCATGTAAGACAACTAAAGTTGATGACCACAGAATTCTGTCCATGAAATCCTTTCACATCTAGCCAAGTCAAGAACATTCTTGACAAAAGTCAAGAGATGGCTGTATGAAGTAAATGCAGATGCTTCACATGGTGCAATCCACTGGTAATGCTCAAGGTCAGAAAAGACAGATTAGACTTTGCCAGAAATCTTTGCCAGATTCTTTGGGCTGATGAAATCAAGCTTAACTTGTACCAGAACAAAGGGAAGAGAAATGTATAGAGAAAGAAACGAACAGCTCATGATCCATAACACATTATCTGTCAAACCTGGTGAGGGCAGTGTTATGGCATAAGCATGTACTGTATGGCTGCCAACAGAACTGGGTCACGTGGTTTTTAATGACTTGACAGCTGATAAAAGTAGCTAGTGTATATGGCAATGTTTCCTGCTCAAATTCAACCAAATGCTGCAAAACCAAGTAGGATACTGCTTCATAGCAAATGGAGAATGACCCAAAACATATAGTGAAAGCTACCCAAGGCAAAGAAACAGGATATTCTTCACTCGCCATGTCAGTCAACTGCTCCATCAGCATGCTTGTCAAGCTGAAGACAAGACTGACGGCAGAAAGACTCATAAACAAGCAGCAGCTGAAGGCAGCTGCAGTAAAGGTCTTGCAAAGCATGTTGAGGGAGGAAACTTAACATTTTGTCATGTTCATGGGTTCCAAACTTCAGGCAGCCACTTCAGTTTAAGGATTTTGATCCAAGTATTAAAGACAATCCATCTTTATTATATTAGTTTGTCCCATTATTTATAATCCTACAACATTATGACCTGGATATTTACTACCTGGCCAAAAAAAAAAGTCACCATTTCAAAACGGGTCAAATTATTGGACTGCTTCAAGCAAAAAAACAAAATACAAACAAGAAAGGAACCATCGACTTTGTCAAAGAAATGTAGATGGAAACTAAAATCACTAAAAACACTTGGTGAAGTTACATGGTACATAAAACATCAACAGTAAAAAACATAACTATTGAAATATGATGAGAACAGAATTGGGACTAAACGTCTGTGTGGCCATAAGATAACCAATTGTTACTGAGGTTTCTCATTATAAAAAAAAGATACAATTTATTAGGGAGCATAAAGGTCTTTGGAGCAACAGAAAAGGGTCATGTGGCCTGATGAGTTCAGATTGACCCTTACAAAGTTATGGGCGCATAAGTATAAGAAGGGAAGCGCATGAAGCAATGCACCAATCATGCACAGTTCCTCTAGAGGGAATGCATTCTGTTCTGAGTTGCTTCATTTGGTCAGGTCTAGGCTCAGCAAAGTTAATGACTGTGGCAATAAAATGAAGTCAGCTTATCACAAGGGTATCACATCAAGTTTTTCTTTCCTGATGACACAGGTATGTTGTAGGGTTCAAATTGTGAACAAGTAGTTCTGTGTGCAATAGTAATCATTTTCACACAGGACCTGACCATAAGACACACATGAACGCATACACACAAACACATGATTGCACACACACGTACACACACTCCTTTAGCACAAATTCCTGCATTAATGTGGCATGGCATGAAGGCGATCAGCCTTTCTCACTGCTGAGGTAATACTGGAGACCAGGCCCAGTATTTACTAAGCATCTTAGAATCACTCCTAGGAATCATGCTTAAAGTTCATTTAGGACTAAATGTATTCTTAGCTCAGAGTACGACATGAAAGTTATTCATGAAGCTTCCTAAACTTACTTATGAGGAGTAGGACTATCTATGTGACATAACTGTTTACAACACTGTGGACCGCAAAGTAGACTACAGATTATAGTGGGAGTTGTAATTTTGACAGCTTTTTTAAGCTTTTAGTTTTAAGCTATGGAAAATGAAAATGGTGAAATCAGTTGAAACCAGTACAACCAGTTGAGACAAAACTTATACTGTAGTTGTGTGACTCAGCTGCATGACATTATCCTAATCAGACTGCTTAAATCCCAATTGTTTTAAGCCCCTATAAACAGAGCTGTGTAGGACTGTCATAATCAGTTCAAAATGACTTCAAAAAGAAAGCAAAACTGGACAGAAGATGTGTACGGCAATTTTTGAAACCATCAATGCCACCTGTCAGTTTGCCGCATGTATCCCTGAGGAGTGTAAAAAACAGTGGAATGCTGTGTTAATCACCTGGACCTGGAGCCTATCCCAGGAGACTTAGGGCACGAGGCAGGGTACACCCTGTACAGGGTGCCAATCCATCACAGGGCACACACACATACATTCACTCACACACTCATTTCTGCAATTTTTGGAAACACCAATTAGCCTATTCTGCATGTCTTTGAAGTGTGGGAGGAAACCGGAGTGCCCAGAGGAAACCCACCAAGCACGGGGAGAACATGCCCACTCCATGCACACAGAGACGGGAATCGAGCCTGGCCAGGAATCGAACCCGGACCCTGGAGGTGCAAGGCGACAGTTCTAACCACTACACCACTGTGCCATCTGCTGTGTTAATGAAGTGACATAATGTTGTCAAAAGATGTAATACAAATATATTAAAATTATTATTTTTTAAGTAATAGTATATGTATATATTAATTCAATGAACATGTTGCATCCATAACCACTTGACTGTTGATGCTGTAATAATGTTTTTGGTTAACATTGGCCTTGGTGCTCAATTTTTGTGCCATGGATGATGCCCACAACTACAGGGAAAACAGCCATGTGCATGAACGCATGAACCTTGTTTTTCGTTGATTTCACGCTGTGTGGTGGTGATGTAAGAGCAAAGTTTCATTAACTATTTAAGACAGTGTCGGCTGTGACAACCCCAAATCATCACTGTTTCAAATCCGCATCTGCGCTCTTACTAAAAAACATAAATTAGCAATCACCTGCGGAGAGAGCATACAAAATGTTCATCAATGAACCAGTTGCACACGATAATGCACACGATATGTCACAAAAAACTATTCCATTTTTAACCCAAAAGTATCTTTTATGAGCTTTCGTTTTACGCAATGTTAATAAAAAATCTCTCCCTCACACGCACCTCTGCCTGAATGCCATTTCTCCTTACCAGTAATTTCATTACTCCTTACCATTTAGGACACCCCCGAGGTTCTCCTACATTTTGGTGGAGATAGGAAAGTTTTTCTATTTTAAGAATGTTGATAAATTGCTCTTATTCCTACTCCTAATAGTAGAACGAAAACTGCAATAGAATTTTTGCCCACTTAGGAGCAATTTCCTACTCTGAGACACTTAGTAAATACATGCCCAGGTTGATTTTATAGCAGCCTTTAGCTCATCTGTATTGATTGGGCAGGTATTTCTTATCATCCTCCTCTTGACAATACCTTACAGATTCTCTATGGCGTCCAGGTCAGACGAGCTGGGCGGGCCAATCAAGTACAGTAATATCATGGGTCAGCAAACCAGTTAGGAAAAAGGTATGTCCATAAAGCTTGTCAGCAAACAAAAGCATGAAAATCTCCTGGTAGATGGCTGTGCTCACATACGTAAAGAACATGACACCCCAAATCATCACCAATCCACCAATTGTGGAAACTTCACTTCAAGCAACTTGGATTCTCTGTTTCTCCACTCTTCTTCCAGATTCTGGGACATTGATTTCCAAATGAAAAACTACATTTTGTTTCATATGAAAAGAGAACTTTGGATGACTGAGAGGTCCAGAACTTTTTCTTCTTAGCCCAGGTAAGATGGTTCTGTTTTTTGTTTTTTTCAAGAGTCAGGAGTCAGAATGCCAGAGTTTGGGCCCAATTCAAAGTCTACATAATGCAAAATCTAAAATAGTCTTTTCTTCTTTGTAGAAGACCAAATCTAGCAATGGAAAAAATCTTTTAAATGAATAAAAAATCTGCATAACTTACTATCTGTAAGATAAAATATTACATTATATATGCAACAACGTTTAAGTAGGTGGTTCTCCTCAAAGTAACATCAACAAGACCGAACCAAGGCTTCCCAAAAAGAGCATTACTCTTGCCAAAGCATCACACTGCCTCCACCAGCTTGACTGTCTGATCACCTCCATGCCAAACATTTTCAATGATTGCATCCTTATAAAGATTTTAGGATATTGTATTTTATGTTATAATACTAATACCTTTAGTGTAGTCGGTGTCAAAAATATTATTGATACTGGAGTATAGTGTTGACAGCACACACAATTCTACACTACTATCATGTCACTTACTATAGTGAGGGTCCAGGTAGCCATTTCGGGGCTCCATTGCAAACAGTGTACCCCGGTAAGGGAGTGTGTGTTCAGGAAGGTAGGGCATAGAGGTATGCAGCTCCTTCTTCACTAGCAAAGTTTGCTCATCTGTGGAGGTGGATGGCTCATCAATCGAGCTCTGGCCTGGAACTGGTGGCTGTCCGCTAATCACACTGTGCCTCTCCCGCTGATAGGGAGAACTAGAGCTCTCATTATCTATTAGGAGTAAAAAAGAAAAAAAATTATTTACATTTTTTTAAAAAAAGGTCAGAGTAATGTAAGAAAAAGGAAGATTTTAGTCTCAGTCACATGCTTTCCATCAAGAGTTCAGGAGTATCTGCAAGCATTAATTTTATGTACTTGATAACATTAATATTGTTTAACTGTCACCACTCAAACCTGCCGTGGAGAAGTCCCAGGAGATCCCAGCAATCCCAGGAGCTTTTTCAGAAATTCCTAAACCATCCCATCTGACGTCAACAACCATTCCATGTTTAAAGTCACAAAGGTTTTTTTCAGTTCTGATGTTTGAAATGAACTACAGGTATACTGTATATCTGCACACTTTTATGTATTTCGGTGAAGTTGCATCCATAAACGGGTCATTGTACAGCTGTTCCTAGTAAAGTGAGTATATATTGCTCATTAAAAAAATATTTTAAATACATTATTACATATGTCTGGTAAACCAAAGTAAAATAGACTGTATAGGTTGACTGAACATTAATTTCTAAGTAATGAATAGAACGATATATAACCAGCAAATGACAAAACTTATATTATAGTCAGAGCTTTTGTTTTTGTTTAAATTAGTAAGCTATGTGCCATATGATACATGTATCCATTCTTTTTGGGAAATTTTGTCTGCACTAAGATATTGCACCATGTGCACAATTGGTCTTTCTCTCTCTCTAGCCTGAGAAATAAAACAGGAAAATATCCCAGCAGGAGTAATCTGAGAATTTCCCACAATCTCTCTCTCTGTCTCTCTTACTCTATCTAAGCTCTCTCACTTTTAAAAGACATAAAATACCATTGAGGGAGCAGCTGAGATTTTTCCCTGCATTCCAAACTGCCCATTAAGTGTCCTCATGGGTAGTATCAACACCCAAAAAGCTCCCTCCCTCCCTCTATAACTCTCCATCACTCCACTTTTTTCTTTAGTTTGGAGAGACTAGGACTTGTAATACCTAACTATAAAGGATTGTGTCTTTTATAGTCTTTGAGCTAAATAACATCTCTTTTGAATGCTTAGTTTAAATGGGACATTTTATGTAAAAATGTACTATTTAGTAATTTTCAGACATTTCCAGTGTGCAAATGCAAACAAAAACATGAAAAAAACATTCCTTTCTTTTTGTCCTTTTCCTACTGTGTATTGCCCAGGGCTTAGGCAAACCAATTAGATGTTTCCCCTATTGTTACCACATATTACAAGTTACCCTCCCTCAACTTGTTCCTCAGCACCAAGCACTACTGTTCTCTGCTGGGGCGTGGCTCGGAAGTTGCTCATTTACATAGACAATGAAACAGTGCATTTGAAGGAAGAGTGAAATAAAGGGGACTTGAGGTATGCAAAAATGCATTATTCAAGGGTCATTTCAGATGATGTATTTACAGACAGATATTTCTTAATTCTCAACAATTCTACAAAATAAAGTACAAGGTCAATGCAAACCAATTAACTTTGCAATTGGAATAATATTTGTTGAGCCTGGAAATATATATGATTTACTAAATATTATGAGAAAGTTCATTTAAATGATCCCATGAAGCAACATATTTAATAATATGCTACCATGGTAAAGTTGGTTTCACTAGTTTTGCCACATATGCAAATACAAGCAAAACACAACTTTACAGAGGCTTTGGTTTTCATTCACATTTACTTTATTAGCATAATTTATTTTCTTCATTTATTTAGAAAATAATTCACATGCATTCTGTTAAATTAGTTAATTCATTTATTTATAATCAGTTATATAAAATAAAATGAAATTGAGCCAATATAAGTAATATAAGACCATTTCGTCAGCAAATACTATGAATTATAAATAGTACACAATTTAGATCATATTATCCAGTAAAAAATACAGTCATGTTTAAAAGTTAGCATTCCCTCTTTTAATTATTTTTTTTGTGTAAAAACATAATAAAATCATCTGATTGTAGCAAGGTGCCCTGGTTGTGGCTACAAAACATGCCCAAATCATCACCCATCCACCACTGTGCTTGACAGTCTGAATGAAGTGTTTCTGCTGAAATGCTGTTAGGTTTTTACCAAACATGGCACTGGTTGTATTTTACTAATACTATGATCCATTATGACCAGATGATTTTTCTATTATGTGTTTACACAAAAAACACATAGATTTAAAAGAGGGGGTACTAACTTTTGAACATTACGGAATCCATAATGAGATCACAACAATTAACAGTCTGAAAAAAACACACATGATATCATTTGATAGAATACTGTATGTGCTATTGCAACATTTATTCATTCTCTATACTGCTTATCATGTACAGGGTGTTAAGAAGCCTGGAGCCCATCCCTGGAGACAAAAGGCTGGATACACCATGGATGGGGTTCCAGTCCATTGCAGGGCCATGACCAAACCCACCAAGCATGAGGATTTGAACATTTGAACCCTAAATCCTGGAGGTGTGACACCACACATAATAAAAATAATGTGTAAATGAAATGTAAATAATGTAGTGTTGGTTACATCCCTAATATACATTCACTGTTCACTTTAATAGAAACAATAATTCACATGCACATCATACAATTTGTATGAATTATCTTAAGTGTGTGTTCACATTATGGCAAGAGCAAAAGACACACAATGAGGCAGCAATTTGTTATCATTTCTAAACCACCATTCTACACTAAGGATTGTTTATAAATAGAGAAAATTTAAGACAGTTAATTGACAGAAAATTCAATCCTCTCACTAAAGAGCATCCAAGCAAATTTAGTCCAAGGCCAAAGCATATACTGCTCAAAGAAAAAAATCAAGATCTCCATCATGTAACCTACAGTTTAATTTCATGATAGTGCAATCAGAACAATTAAGGAATCTGAGAATAATATGGGTATAGACTTAAAGAAACTGGGCGATTAAATATTAGAGAGGAAAATCACCAGGGCCCGGTTTCACGATAACGCACACTCTTAGCGAGCTAACAAGACTCTTAAGATATATCTTACGTACGTAAGTTGTTTGTTTTTCTAAGTGTGTTCCCCGAACTGTCCTTCTTAAGTTGTTGCCTCTTACGTTCAACGTTCCAGGGCGCTGTCTACAGTGAAGGTACTGAATTAGCTGACATCGATTGCTCAAGAATCGATTTTTCACTCCTTTTGCATGACAGCATTAAGAAAGACAGCACTTTCTATGCAAATTAAACATTGCACAAAATTCTTCCAATAACGTTTATTTCGACATGGGTTAACTTATCAATAGCATGCCATAATAGACAAATATATAAATTAAACCAGACTGTCGCTAATATTTTCATTTAACCTGTAGTGGCGGTGAAACGAACCAGTTATACAATCATAGTTGATTGACAAACAGCTGCGGTCTTCTATACTTTTTCTTTAGTTAAATTTTAACTTCTTTAGTTAACTTAGGTATTCTAATGTGTAGGCCTATACAACTTTAGGAGAAGCATATCAGTGGTTGGGGTTGTATAGCGCACTTATGGAATGAATACGATGAGATGACAGAGTAGAGGTTTAAGCATTACAATCACTCATAAAAATTAATGGATGCGGGGTTTGAAACTCCAAAGTTTATTTTCTCATTTAACTAAATCAAATTTCATCATAAAATAAAACGTGTCAAAAGAAAAGTACATCCAGTCATGGATGATGGCTAATGATCACTGAAACATATTTTAAACAAAAAGCAGCAAGCAGCTGGACATCTGGACGTACAGCGTAAGTATGACGCGTTGGCCTGGCAAGTGCAGGTCTGAGCAAGTCAAGAACCTCCATAATCTGTTGCCTTGGAAGGCAAAACCTTTTTAAAATAGCCACCTCAGGCAAAATATGAAATGGGCTCTAAAAATGAAAGTTTTGCCTAAAGAAAAAATTTACATGAACCACACGCAGACGTCGCCGACTTCGGTTTAGCACAACAACACGCTGTATCGCTGCCATATATGTTGCTTTCTGGACGCCACCATGATTACCCATTTATACGTTCTAAGCCACTTTGAGCCAAATTGTTTGCCACCTGTTCAATATTAAAAGTGATTGCCAATTTTAATGCATTATGAAATAGGCTAATTAAAAGTCACTCTATTAGTTCTGATATCAAATAAAATAAAATTCTTAAACAGGCCTATAGTATATTCCATCATTAATACGGCTTTGATAACGTGCCATAATGTGCTTTCATACACCACTGATTTATAAAGACTGCTGCACAGTGGCTGCGATTAGCGTCTTGAGCTGAAACAACGCTAAGAGTGAGTTAACGTTGGTCCAGACCAACCTTACGAATGTGTGACTTACTTAGAGTACGAACGTTTTCGGGAATTGTGTCATAACGTTAAGAGAGAGGTTAACGTACAACTTAAGAACTACTTAGCGATAAAAAGCTTTCAGGAAACTGGGCCCAGATCTGTTCATGATTGACAAGAGTGGAACCTGATATGGTTTTCTGCTGTTGTAGTCCTTGTTTTCCAAGAGGAAAAATGGAAAAGAGCTCTCAAAAGTGTTTCCATTTGTTTCCCCAAGACAACTTTTGGCCTTCCAGACCTAGTGCAATCAGCAGTGGAACAAGTTAAATCTGAACCGTAGTGTGAAAATGGTGTTCCTGGCAACTCTAAATGTCTACTTGCATTGCACCAAAGTGAAGCATTCCAGTGACCCTCTCTTTGCTACCATTGTCTGGGGCATAACATGGGACATAATAGTGTGAATGCAGAAAAGATGAATTAGGGCAGAGATGCCCAAACTAGGGCCCGCGGGCCAAAGTTGGCCCGTGGTAATGTTTGATTTGGCCCGCCACACCATCCG
>JAQQZS010000019.1:10851205-10861889 GCA_030068045.1 Platyallabes tihoni | reverse complement strand
TGTGTAAAGCTGCTTTGAGGCAATGACAATTGCTAAAAGCGCTATACAAATAAAATTGAAATTGAAATTGAAATTACATCTCTCCACATGACTCCGGTCCCTTGAGTAGAAGGATGCCAGGCTCTTCTTTACAGAATTTAGCTCTGCCAACTGCCTACATACTATCATTCAGCATTAAATGATATCTAAATTTGAGTGACCTGGGACTGTCATGTTCCATCTGCCTCTGGATAAAATACTTCATACAGAGGCAGTGTCACCACAGGTTTGTGTACTGAGCCCCCTTCTCTATACTCTCTACACCCATAACTGCACCCCCACCCACGGAGAGGTTCCATAAGTTTATTTATGGATGATACAACCGTGGTCATACTCAGCACGGGAGAAGATGAGGGTACATACAGGAATGAGATGAGAAGGTTATCACTTTGGTATAACAACATTAACTTAAGCCTCAACACCACGAAGTCCAAAGAACTCCAGACTGAGTATAGAAGGAACAAATATAACACTCAACCTATATACCTCTAAAACATGAACAAACACACTGAAACTCTACACTTCTATGTCCGAATAAATTATTCTAAAACATACTGTGATACAGCACCACTTAAAAGTTCAAGAATATCCGTGTGTAATATGAACTAAATGCAACATCAGTATGAAATAATAACTGTGTAAATGTCCCCCATCTTTAACATTTTCTTTATAGTTTTAATAGTTACTACTCTACTTTTATGTGTTATTAGTACTTTGTGTCCTTGTTTTTAAGTGTTGTCCTACTTTGTCTGTTACAGAGCAAAATTAAAAGCAACAAAGTAATACAGAGAAGTAAAATATATTAGTAACAAAAGGTTCACAATGTGGAGTGGTACAATCCTCAATTGGCAAATGGCATGTTCAATCATTTCCATCCTTTTAAACTGCCATTCCAATACACTCTCATTTGCCTTTGACAGTGTATATAACCTTATAATTCATCAGTGTTTGATTGAGTTCCAAACATTTATGCACAATTTCCTAGCAAGAGTTTTAGTACTTTTCATTTAAAGGTCCTATCCACTAAAGAGTAAAAAAGAATAATGGGAAAAATCACTACTGAATGTTCACTTAGGGACAATGGAACAGCACACAAAAACAAAGACAATTTGTCACATACTGTAAAATCCAAAATTTGCTAATCCCTTGAGACAATTATATGGGCATCAGATTAAGGGCCTTGCCCAGTTGCAACAAACTCCATGTTTTGCTGTGTTGCTTTTTGTGATTGTGTTTTTGTGATGGGTGTTTCTCATGGCATTTTGTCAGACAGTAACGTTTTTTTATGCCAATATATGCATCGCAATGGGAATTGGGACTGACCGACGTAAATGATGATCCATGAGAAATGCATAGAGTTTACAGTGAAATGGGAAAAAAAATTAGGAAGCTATTTTTGGTTGTGATTTTTTTTACTTGGATAGTATTATCTTAAAATTATTGTCCAAATAATTTTGGTGGGAATTTTCTATTAAATGCTAAAAACATAAAGTTGTGATTTAGCACATGCTCTTCATACTACATCTTGCTGATGTAACTTTATATATTGAGTTGACCAGACATATGTGTGCTGGGAAAGATATCTGCAGATTTGCCATTGTCAGACATTATAAATAGGAGGCCAGTGTGCTGCTTTGAGGCGGACATGCTGCTCTGAAGCCAAGGACAGCAAGATGTGTGTGTGCTGTCTGGCCAGGGAGCATAGAAAACTTAAAACATCCCATTCATACTCCAATCTGTCAGACAAATATGATTGGAGGGAGCCTAAAGCAGACCCAGAGAGTCCACAGAACGTTTGAAGATGCTGAAGTACAATGCAAGCTGCAAGTCAAATTAAGCTGTCAAAACAAGGAGGATCAGAAGAGAAAGGCAGCCCAATTCAGCTGTGCTTTTTCAGTGTTATAGGCTTGTTGGAAACCAGACTGGAACTTCTCAAAGAGGTTGCTAAGCTTGAGCTGTTCCAAAAGCTAGGAGGTGACTATTTTTTCCAGAATCATGGAAAGAAAAGGAAGGTTGGAAATAAGCCTGTAGTTATACAGGACTTTAGGGTCCATGCTAGCCCTTTTAAAAAGGTGGTTATCAGTACACTTTTTTTGGGCTGGTGGGACACTAACTGCTTTAAGAGAGAAATTCCAGTACATGGCCAGCCGCTTTCATTCCCGAAGTTTGTGTTTAAACAAGAGAGCTTAAGGAGAAAAATAAACAACTTGCTTTTCATAAGGGCATGATGGTCAAAGGCATTTCTTAACGATTTGTTAATACCACCAATGCCACCAAAGTCATGTTAGGGAAATCTACTGTAAGTCTAAAGCCAGGGCTGTCCGAAAAAATTTTTTTTCCAGTTCCTACAGTCAATTTCATGTATTGGTCTGATGATAAAAGATTTAAAGTCTAGAGCCACAGAAATAACACTGTGGTCAGACACCCCCAGAATTGCAGACATGAGGATAGGTGTGATAGGGGCCATATCTGTGATTATGAAATCCGGAGTATGCTAGAGTCCCCCTACCATAAGTAAGGAGGGAAGGGAGGCTAACTTGTTGCTCCATGTTGAGGCATCTACATAAATCATAAATAAAAGAAAGGTTTTGTCTGTACATTGGTCAGAACTTGCTCTTTCAATTATATCTTTACATTTCATACATTGGAGAACCCGAAACCGGTATCAGAAAATGTTCTGTCTGTATGTGAGTCTGCCAGCCAAATTTTGTCACAGCATCACGCAAAACTGGCTAGACAGAATTTAATGAAACTTTTGCAGTACCTACTGTAGGTTTTTGCCTGAAGTTAATCCTGCACTATAAATGAAATCAAAATGTTGAGTAGAACTTAGGGCATGGTTAGGTCAGATTATGTCTCAGCATCTAGCGCTTTATTGGACACATATGACAAAACAAAGAAACGATGGTAATGCACCTACAAGCCACCAAAATCCTCAAGAAACAGAAGCGACAGCATGACACAGCTTGGCTTACTCCAAAAAAAAAGGAAGGTAGGCCATTAAAACTAAATCTTCAAGATGAATGGACATATCAATATAGGTTTATTCTTCCTGCAGGAAATTTTAAACCAGTTTTTCTCATATGTTCCGAAACCATGGCACCAGTAAAAAGCAATAATGTGAAGCGCTATGAGATAAAACATGGGTCGTTAGAGCAAACATATCTGCAGCAGTTGGAGGTGAGGGCATGTAAAATACCCTAACTTATGCACTAAAACAAGTTGAAATAACAGCGTTGAAGTGGTACAAATAAAGCTGCAGTTATTTTAAGACATAACTTAATCTTACTTTTTCTTATCTGTGATTCACTCTCCAATTACCGAACAAAGTGTGAAACTTAGCAAACAAGGTGTAAGATACTCAACCTTACAAAATTAAATTTCTGTGTATTAATAAGTTAGGCAGAAAGTTCGGCTGTACAGAAAGACAGGAAGACATGGACGTGGGCTTCAACCTGAAATAAAAATATCACTGATTACATTAAAGCTGATCAGCTTATTTTAGCTTTAACCTTTTAATTCTTTCTACAAACTCTTTTCCCATCAGGGACTTCAGCTAGTTCTAGAATATTTAAAGACTAGAGGAGAGAGGATGACATGCAGCTCAGAAAAATGAAAGATAAATTTGCTGGAGTAGTATAAGATTCATCTTAAGGTTTAGACCTTGAAGGGAATAAGACACTTTTCAATTATGTCTTACAGCTCTTATCTACACAGAGTGAGTAAGAAAAAAACCTGCTTGTAGCCAGTGAGCATGTTTTTATCATTAACTGGTCAGATTAGTGGATTATCATAGGACCAAAAGAATTCCATAAACATTCCTCTTGCAACACATGTATAGGAAATATATATATATATATATATATATATACACAGTATTTATATAGTTGGTGAAAACCCACATCCTTACCCCCTGTTTGGGAACACAGGACTACTGTAAATCATTCTCATGCTAGGCCTCCTCAGGGACCTTCCTTGACTTCTTACTCATAATCTTCATTGGCAAATGGATTGTGGGTTTGGCTGATACGAAAGCCAAGGCATAGCTTCTTTCTCCTGTTTCTGTTCAACTCAAATCAGCATCATTAACAAGGCTTAAGACCTCTGCAAGACTCTACCATCTTCCCTCCATCCCCCACCTCCTATTCCTCCACATCATTCTCTAAGAACAACCCCGACAAGTCATGCATGTTACATCAAGAGCGAATGATTGTGTAAGATGTGTAAAAGTGCTTCTCCGATGGTGGACAATGGTGCATTTGGCCTATTCAGAGTTTGGCTTTTCTCTGCCATCACTTGAATCGCACCTCCACTGCCATCAGAACCTGTTAGAGGAGTCAGCCAGGGCCTTGATCAGAGGGCAGAATGGGATATGATTGGTGTTAGCAGCTATTGAACTGACCCAGATAAGGCACCTTAATAGAGGAAAGCTTTTTTGTGATATACAAATGTGAATATAGTTATGCCCCCTAAAGCAATGTACAGCAGATCTTTGCACATTTTTCATCTCTGTGAGCACTTTCAGGGAATATTTTGGAGCTTTTTCTTTATGCCTTATGTATTTCAGAGTTGAAATCAATCCAGTATGTTTTGGTACTAAAAATGTGTTAATTAATTTCAGTAATGTTATTAAATTTTATGACAAAAATTGGGGAAAAAATTTAGTTTAAAATTATTTGGCTTAAACCTAAAATCTTCATTGGCAGCAGTGTTTTAATCATCATTTACACATTTATGTTTTTGCTGTTTGCCTCACTATTTAGGGCCAAGTTTAGGGTGTTCTGAGAAGTGCAAAATTGCTACAAGGTCATGAACAAAAAAAAAATCAGAAATTGAACAGGATTAATGTCCGTATTATTCTCCTAAAACTAGCCTGGAATCTGGTTCATTTCCTTGTTATGTGAACTTAAGGTAATATTAATGTAAAAATAAAAACCTTTTTGTTTTGTAGCTTTATTGATTCACTTAAAGATTTATTCCATTAATCTTAGTGTGTATACATGCAAGTTAACTGAACACAGTGAGGAGTGGCCTATTAAGGTCATTAGCCAGTACAAAGGAATGGCTAATTAAACACTTCAAAGGCAGTCATCCCAAGTTGAAAGTCACTAGCTCCTTTATGCTTCCTCTTCTCCTTTTTTAACTGTTAACTGCTGTCAAGGGCTAGCAGGCTAATTTACCTTCTGACATTTGAGATATGAAGAACAAGAAGGATCAACCATTTAGCCAGAAAGGGATTACTCTTTTCTCACTCTCTTCCCTCCTCCCACCCACTTATTCATAAACTCCAGCAATATCCACTCCTTTCACACCAACACAAAAAAACTTTCCTTTTCAGACAAATTCATTAATTTGTTACTAAACATTTTTCAATGGTGAAGAAATGTGGCTGCATAAAGGAGATTTTTGGCACTGCACACTGAATTAAACTTCAGGTCTGCCAATCTGCCTTGTTTGTCCATGAAGCATGCACTGAGCTTTCATTTTAGATTTTTATTGTATGAACCAAGCTTCCCGGTTTTTTAGACTTCCCTTTATTACACAACATTAACAGACAAACAGGTGAAATAACAGTAACTAGACCGTAAACGCTGCCTTGAACAAAACTAGTACAAAACAGAAGTGTGAGCAACACACACCTTCAATCTAGAGGTTTCAGTGATTAAAAGTGGGTGGCATAATTTTAACATTAATATCCCCTCCCCCAATATTATGAATCTACTTTTAAATCCTCATGTTTTATTGTATATTGAAGATAAGCAATGGTATGTAGCAAAAATATATTTTTGAAACTGTGCTTGTCTCAGCCCAGCCATTTGACCTCACAACATCAGTATATGTTCCTCATAACCTTTGGTCAAATTAGTCATAGCAACCTAGATGCTCGCCCAGGACAAATAAACTCTGTGTTCTCTGAAATGCCTCACATAGTTCTCCAATCAGGCAATTAAAAAAAATCAATATGATGTCCATTTTTCATTAGTTATTGGTGTTAACATCCACTGAGTCTGACGTGATGGCCAATCAGAGGCTATGTTCCTAACTTGTCAAGTAGGAGGCTGTTTTTTTTTTAGCCCAGAGTTCAAATGCAGTACACAAGTGTGTGCTATGAAATGAACCTGTGAAAAGAAATTCCTACAGAATGTGTGCTAAAAAGTAAAACTAAATAAATGAATAAATGAATACAATTCAACAACTGAAAGTGCTTATTCTGTTTATAATGTTCAAGGTCCATAAGAATCTCTACAGGTCAAACAATTCAGTATGCATAATTCTTTTAATGGCTTAGGGAGAACACACTGTACAGTGCATCTGGAAACATCATGACTATCCTTAACTATAAATGGACATTGAATCTATGTACATTCCAAACACTGATTAGTACTTTGCAGATACCATATAAAACCAAGAGGCTGACTTTTAAGATACATAAATATCTTTTTCTTTATTATTATTATTTTTTTTTTTTACAGATAATCATTAATGTTATAATATATGTTAGTAACTTAAAAACTACACTGGTTGGTCAACTAGTAAGAGTAATTAGTAAGAAAATAATGAATAAGAATTAATTAATTCAATTACTAATATTGCTAAATACAGACATCCTGCACATTGATAGCAGCTCACTGATGGCTGCAAATCCTAGATTGTAAATTGGAAATCAATGTTTTGTGAGCTAGCAAGTGTGCAAGAAAGAGAGAGAAAGTAAAAGAGAGAGAGAGAGACTGATTTGTCTTGGGCAAAGTGACAGATTCTTTGTGGGAAGGTTTTACATTTAAACTCTGTCTCTCTCCATCTAGTCCAATTGAGTCTCGTGCAGTTGCTGTTGCTGAGTTGACAAAAAAGTGAAAGTACAAAACACACTTCACCTCACTGTACAATAAGAGGTACTATAATAGCAGTAAAAATAGTTTTGTTCACTGCATTTTTGTATTGCCCATGGTGGAGTTAATGGTTGTAAAAGACAAGATAAGTGGACTATATGCACTATATGAGCGAGACTAGTGAGACTAATCAGAAAAAAAGGCTTGAATTTTCTTGTGAGCATAAAGATTGGATGAAGGTAAAAAAAAAAGGTCTTGTGGCCTGATGTGTTCAGATACCCTATTCCAGAGTAATGGGTGCTTCAGGGTAATAAGGGAAGTGCATGAAGCGATGTGCCTATCATGCATAGTGCTCACTGGACAAACCTGTGAAACTCAGATAGGAGAAGTGTTTCAATCTTCAACTGGAGAATAAGCAATAATAAAATAACAAAAATAATAATAATAGTAAATTATTAAAACATCTCAGGGTTATCAAAGTAAAGGGAGCTGAATACAAATGCACGCCACACCTTTCAGATTTTTATTTGTAAAAAAAAAAAAAAAAAAAAAAGTTTGTTAAAACCATTTATCATTTTCCTTCTACTTCACAATTATGTGTTACTTTATGTTGGTCTATCATGTAAAATCCCAATAAAATACATTTATGTTTGTGGTTGTAACGAGAAAATATGGAAAAGTTCGAGAGTGTGGATTTTGCAAGGCATTGTACAAAGTTGAGACATAAGAGAGAAGAGAGAGTTTTTTAAGGGGAAACAGAGTGTACTGTGTGTTTTATATGTTTTGTTTTGGAATGCAATTTTGATTTGAGTCGTAATATCCTGGTACAATATATGTTTTAAATTTTTGATTTATAAAGAAAATAAATATGCTCCTAATCCTGAATATGTTACTCGATTCTTTTGTGTAGTCTACTAGTAATATTCATATTAGTTAATCATCAAGTACATTGAAAGTATATTTCAACTATAAAATATTATACCTAAATAGAAACCTAGTATCATATTTTAAAGAACATACATATATATATATATATATATATATATATATATATATAGTATACAGTAATAAACTATAAGTATGATGCTAAGTTTACTTGTAAAATTAAATGTTAAAAAATCCACACGTTCAGTTGCAGACAAATTTAAACTTAAATGTGAAATAGTTGGTTAGTTTACGACTAAAGTATAATTAAAAGTATACTTTTATAAACTAAAATGTGAGTCAATTTATTCCCAAAAAGTATTAAAACATAACATTTACAAGTACTCTCGTTACAAGTTTGAATTTCCTATGTAAACATGTATCTTTTTTGCTGCTTTTGCATTTTTATTAGACAATCTTTGCTAGCAACATATTTATGTTTATTGTAATGCTAAAAAGCTACTGGCAAATCTAATGGTGGTAAGTTCTCTTGAATGTTAGTCAGTAAATTAGTTTATTTTGTAAATCATTAAACACCTTCAATTTTACTCCCACTTATACCATTTGTAACGGTAGGCCACACACCAGCTCCGTTTACGACAGACGTGCTGAAAAAATATTTCAAGTTTACTGCCACTGCCAGCAGCAAGGCATTTAAAAAAGGGGCAGGTTCTGTACTCTTGCACGTTCGGCTTTCCCATTTTCATTGCCACCATTGCCATCGGCTTGCTCATCAATGACAAACTGATAGTAATTAATTTTAATTTAGTATTTAGTAATTTCATTTTTCCTTACATCTAATTTATTTCCATATTTTTATTTAATCCATCATTTTTTTTTTAAATTCTATAACGCTGCTTTGGGAAAAAAAATGACCACTATTAAAGCCCAATACTTCATTAAAGCAGCTCTACAGAAATTAACATTTTAGCCAGAAATTTTAAATGTATAGAATTTGAATGTATAGATTTATAAATTTATATTTTTATTAATTTATCCCTAATGAGCAAGCCAGAGGTGAAAATGGAGAGGAAAAACATTTTAACATGCCATGAGGAAGAAACCATGAACAGAATCAGATTTAAAAGGGAATCCATCCCCTTTGGGGTTATTCTGGTTAGAGCAAACATTAATAAATTCCATCTATACTGGTGTGCATGACATTCAACTTGTTGTAGTTACCAACTGTTCACTGATATTGTACAAAAGAGTTTGCCACATGTACACTGGCAAACCATCTGTAGCCATCCTCAGCAGGCAGAGTAGAGCACTAGGATGGATCAGGCAGGTCCAGAGAGCATTAGTAGTCAAGATCTCATGAGTTCAATAGCTCAACAGAAGAGAGAGAGAGAGAGAGTGAGAGAGAAAAAGCATGGACAGAATGAGGTCATGAACCAGTGGGCCAAGTAACAATCTACCTGAAACTAGACGGAGGAGCATGGTTACTGGCAGAGCTTGAGGAGAGGACACTATCCCCAGCAAGGCCAGAGTGGTGGCAGAGGTCGAATATCCTTATCTGAGCAGGGCGGTGTCATGACATCCTCAGGCATGCAGTGGTGGAGCAATGGGAGAAGTAACATCTTAACCAGAGCAAGGTGACAGCATGACATCCTCAGTGGTGCAAGGTAGAAGAGCCACATACCCAGCAGGGCAGGTGGTTATAATGACTGATCTGTGCTGGTGTACATGGCACTAAGCATTGTCTCAAAGGCATCAGTGCTTGTATTTTTTTTCTAACAAATAGATATGGCCACAATTCCCCAGAAACAAATGAGAGAAAATGCAGCGCTTATATGGAATATTAATCAGGAGAAAACATATACCAGGGGTGCAGCAAGACAGAACATTGCATTAGGTTGTTCTCAGGTGGTATGGAGGGAAGCTGTCCATGGCAGACACAAAAAACTTGCTCTATTTTCACTGAAAAAAATATTCTAATGTGCATCTTTTAAGAAAAAAAAGATAGTGATGACAGTTTAGTTTAGAGGTTAAGTTCCATCATCATAAGTTCTTTTGAATAAAAATCTCCCACTAGTCTCCCTAACCAACTGGTGTAAAATTAAAAAGTTAAAAATTGTGTGGATATAAAACTCTAATCCCTCTAATTGGAACGAATAAATGTTGTAATTGTAAGTAAATCTGACTTCAGTATAAGGTGATTGCATGTAATCATTCAGAGAGTATATGAATTAAAGACCTACCAATCCATTGTATTTTGACTGGAATCAGTTGTTTTTCAGCTTGATCGGGGCCTATAACAGAATTGCGTTCCTGCTATTAAGTTCAAATTCCAAGTAATGCATACACAGGCCAGAGTCTAGAGAACAGATTGGTTGTGCTCCTGCGGGGAGAAGTGTCATACTAGCACTCACAATTGACTCACAGTGACAGTAGCCAATCGTTGATGTCTGCAAAGGCACATTGGTAACACACGCTCCTTCTGTCCCCTAACCATGCATGAGCACCACATCAAAAAGTCTAGGGGAAAGCATGTGATAGCCTTGCCCTCCCTAATTTTTAGCTTTCAATTCATTTTCAGTTGGATTTCATTTGTACAACAAAACTCCAGTAGCATATTTTTATTTTGAGGTTTATTTGACTGAATAACCTTGTGCATTTTTCAAGACAATTGTGTAGTTTTAAAAATTGTTTAATAATAAATTTTTTATTATGGACAGACCAGAAAAATCTCCATTAATGAAAAGTTATAAAAATGCTGGTGTATGCTGTTGATTATAGTTATTATGAAGGAAAGAAAATCTGACTTTGAGAAAATCAAAATCACCAGGTCAGACTTGGAAAATCTGTGTCAGTTAAGAAAACAACGATTAAACTGAAACAGGCTGTTTTACAGCTGATCAAAAGTTTAGGACCACACCTCCAAAAAAACCCGT
>JAQQZS010000019.1:10822466-10835744 GCA_030068045.1 Platyallabes tihoni | reverse complement strand
GCAAGACGCTAGTAGAACTTAAAACAGGCTATTTATACTAGTCTAAATTACCTTCCTCGGTTCAGGTGAACGTCTACTTCACCTGACCGAGGTGCAGCCTGGGAACTGAAGTTTTTACTAAAACAGAACAAAAAACAAACTACAAACATAAACCACTGGGCGCTTTGGCGCCCTCTAGGGGTTAACCCTTACAAAAATATTTCCCAAAATGATGTCTCTGGAAATTAGTATGTTCATGAACATTTCTTCTTATTTACCTGCAGTATAGTTCCACACAATGCTGCTAGGGGAAATCAAGAAAAGGCATCGTGGAATGCTCACGAAGGGGGTTCACCTTTTTCATGACAACTCGCCAGCCCATTCTGCTTACAAAATAGTGAAACTAGTGGGCGACTTGGGGTACGAAATTCTGCCACATCTCACTACTCCCCATCACACCCAGTGACTTCTTCGTCATCCATCACTTGAAGAAACCACTTTGTAGCATTAACAAGGTGATTACTGAGGTGGAACTTTTCCTCAAGAGACAAAAAAAGCTTCGTCAAAGACGGTCTCCGCCAGCTCATCCAAAGTTTGGAGAAATGCGTCGCCTTAGGTGGAGTATATGTAGAGAAGGACTGAGCACACAACCAAAGTTAATTTTCATTACATTATTTTTCCTTGGGAATAATAATTTATCAACGCCCCTCATAGAATGGTTATGGATAAAGCTGTAAAAGTATAACAGATAGAAAGAAACCAAGGGAGAGTAACAGTAACAGAGAAATGTGGAGCAAACACACCAGAGAGCCAGCCACAGAGGAACTTTGGAAGATTCCAACAACTGTCTATCTTCCTACTCACATGCTGAGATATCTTCCATTCTTATACAAACTGACTCATACAAGACAGCCTCATTCATTTCTATTCCCCAATATAAGAGATCCACATGATTCAACAACTCCTCAACATTATTATCATTATCACCAGGACTACAAGGACCTACACAACTATACACAGGAAAACACACAACACATGCTCATACAACTAACAGAAACAAAAAAGCCCTTACAGACAGCCAGAAGGGGATACATTAATACATCATAATCCAAATAAACACAGTATACACACAGTATATTTACATATATTGATGATGTCTTTATAGAGTGATCTTAAGCTCCATTTAAAGGTGATTCTTTCTTTTATGAAGAAATATGTTAATGCAGTTATTGCAAATGTGTCTGTATGTCTTACATTTCTGAATCTGCCATATCAGTCATCAAATACTGTAAAACGACTTGTAAAGGCACTAACATGTGCACTCCTCAGTGGCATAACAGAAAAGCATTTGCCCTGTCATTCTGAAATCAGTAGTCTGAACTCTTAAAATCCCCTCTATGGCCTTGCTCTCTTAAGAACCCTTCACACACCTGGTTCAACAAAGGAGTACTGTACTATCGTTCTTGGCATTCTATATTACCCTACTGTTGTTTGGTCATTGTTGTTGCAACTTTAACCAGTGGTAGTTGCAGAAGCAAGACAAGATCTGTGTAAAAAGGCAGAACTCCCATCACAGAACGGGGCCTGAAGTGTGATGAGTGACACGCTGTCATGAGGTTAAAGAACAGTAAACAGCTGACAATTAACTCACTGATATATGGAGCAGGTCAAACCTACTCACCACACTTAATTAGTACTAAAGCCATAGTAAACTTAAGAATCAGTTGAGATTTTTGGACTGCCTTCTGCTTTATGACTGCTTACAAGAATTTAGCTTTGTCTATGATTGGTTAAGAGACAATAGCTAAAACATAGGATGCAATCCTAAAGGGAGAAGGCAGGACTTACATGGAGTGCACTTAAGCATCTCATCTGTGATAAATGGCAGTTAAATGGGGAGACATCGGGCTCTGACCAGAGCACTGCGTTTAGTGAGTGAGGTGAATGTGCAGAGCTCATACTCAATATTTAATCCTCTCATCATTATAGACACCAGTGCTGTTGTGGGAAATGCATTGCCTTCTCTAAAAGTGGTGCGTGAAATTCCCATGCTGTTTAAGAGCAGACACTTAGGTGGCTTATTGGTGAGTTCATGTCTATGTATATTACAAAATGTCAAGGAAAGGGGTCTTAGAGTGCAGGAGCTTTAGCGAGAGGGGATACTTTCTTCCCTGGCAATCACAGCAACACTAGCTAATAGTAAACATCTCTGAGTGAAATTATGTGAAGATTTGCAGAAACTGAGTCTATGACAAAGCAAGAGCAGCCATTGGAAAAGATGTGTCTCAGAGGCAGCACATATTGGCGTTCACTCTACATGGTTATATGTTATAGGACAGAGGCTAACTGGTAGGTGATAATTGAGCAAGGCCGAATTACTGGACAAGAAAAATGAGACAAAACTTACTACTGATATACTGGAACTGATACACAGTTGTCCACACACCTGGGATAAACTTCAGTACAATGAACTGAACAGTACACTGAACCACACAAACTATGTTAAATATTTGCATTTTTAAACGACAAAGTTATTTCTGTTTTCTTATGGAGTGTATTTTATTTATATCATTACCTGTTATTACCTGTGTTTTATCAATCAATCTTTGTATTTTTACAACAACAACCCTCTCAACAATGTATTCGACTCAGTCAGCTACAGATGTTTTCGACTCATGCAGAGTGGTGCAACAAAAACACTTTTGCTTTATTATCTGATGATGGAGAGCTCAAATTATCCTACACTCATCTATAACCTGGAGCTCTCAGGGGAGAGGTGTACTCTCATGTCAATTATAGCAGCAACAGCCAATCATGGTCATCAGTGTTTTATTCTCACCCCTAAAGGTATGTGTGCAGCAAGCTCTTTGCTTGTCTGCAACAAAAGTTAAGGTTCACAAAAATGGTAAACATACTGTCACGGTGTGGACTAGTGATGGGCAAGTGCCAGAACTTTTTTGCTCTTCCCTCACTCTGAGGGATCCCTCCCGAGGAGGCATCCCCCCCGGCCGGTGCGTGAAGGGGCGGGGCTGACCAGTTCAGCATGGTTGGCGGGGAATGAGAGAATGAATGGATCTCACGCTCCCGCCACATTATAAAAGCGGTGTGGGGAGCTTTGTCCAAAGTCCAAAAAAGTCCAGAGTAACAACTACGCGAGTGAACGTCTGAGTTTAAAGTTCTGAGCCTCAAGTTGTGCGGCCAACGCTAAAAGGCAAGAGCGGCATGTGGGCAGAGTGATGAATCTTCAAGGGTAGGTAAACTGAACACTGCTGATTGATCACCGCATGGGAGATATCCTGGCACCTTTCATCCACACCATGAACCATCACCAAGCTATCACGATCTAGACATCAACAAGGAAATGCCGCTGGGTTTGCTATTGAGGCCCCCGTGCCCTGTCCGGGTAAGCGGGCCAGACATTGGAAGTCGCAAGGCAAGGCCGCACCAACGGATGTGAATGGATGGAGTAAAGCCTCGTTAAAGCCCACACATGAAGCTGCCCAAGAGAAACCACACTGCCATTCTAAAGCCACCAACATGAACCCTACATATTCTACACATGAGTGGCAGGTGAGTGTGGCGATACCACACGTCTCAGAGGGATGGTAAAAAGGTGAACCTGCAACGCTGTTAAAGCACCAGATCAAGAATGCAACATTGTTAATTCACCAGCTTAAGACCACTGTGCCCGCTACACTGTTGATGCACCAGTCCACGCATGCACTGCTGCCCTTCCTTTCTCAGCTCCTTTTATGAGTGCCGCCACTGCATGTGCTTAAGCTCACCGCATAATGGCGAAAGGACTGCCCAGTCACCTGCTCGAGCTCAGCCATCTGGGAATTCTGATTGAAGTGATATATTCATCAGGAGACTGCTACATATTCGATAGAACGTCAACAATTTATTTACTGAGAGTGAATTCATTACGTAAATTATAGAACGTTACAAATTTTTTTTTATTTTGCAGCGTTTCATTTTGATCTTAGATTACCATCACAGTGGTGTCATTTTTACACACACATGTTAAAAACTGCCTTTTAAATGAATGATTAGCTAGATGTAAAATCTAAAATCTGTTTAAAACAAAGTAGAGTTTGTGCACAGAGACTATACAGGTGAGTGTTTGGGCTAATTGGTGTTCACCCTGTTCAGTAAGGCCCTGTTGGAGTTGGCATATGCTAATGTTACCGTTATTGTACCTGTCAGTGATATGATTAATGACACTGAGTGTTAATGTGAGAGCAATGGCAAAGTGCTTTGTCATAGGATCAATGCAAACAGGCTAAAAAACCCAAGTAAACTCATTATCTCTGAGAGACCCAGCTTTGTACTTACATAAGCCTGTGCACTGTCCACTTTCTTTCACATACTGAGGCAAAGCAATGAAAGTGGTTGTGAGAGATTGGATTAGGGCATTAATGAGTGCGAGATGGTGTCTGTGTATCTAATTAGGTTCCACTGACATATGTGTTGTGAATGTGATGAGCTTTGTGAATGTGCATTTTCTACAATCACAATGTGATTAGCAATGTGTAGCTACACATCTTTGTTCTGGAGAGGTATAAATAGTTAAGAGAAAGAACTTGGCCCTTCACGTGTAGCTTTGTAAATCCTCGCTCCATATCTCTTAGCATCACTTGGTAAACTCCACCATCATCCACAATATCCTGCCTAAAACCAGCTATCAATATGTCTCTCCTACTTGATAAAACCTCCACTCTATACCACCTTTTTGGCTTCCTGCACCCTATCATCCCTTCTAGACCCTAACTCATTTTCCTCCCTAACATTGGAGTTAGCCACAAACACCTGCTACATCCATGGACCTGCTACACTCTTTATCTTCCAAACCCCGGACGGTTTCTTTTTGCTTGATACATGACTGCTGATTGTGGTGCATGGCAGTTGGAAAGAAAAATTAACCAGCTAATAGAAAGTGAAAGACATCACTACTTTACACAAATCTTGTCGCTTCCTGTGCTCTCCTGTTTAAAATTTCATCTATAGCGTATTTTGCTAAGAGTGCCTTCTACAAGGTAGAGCTGGAAGCTACTTCATACGATGCCAGCAAGCTCTCTGCTCATGTCTGGACATCTGGACATGACATATACCAACTGCATTTAAGAAAGCAAGGGTTTCCATTCTAAAGAAACTCACTCTGGAAATCAGGCACTACTGACCACTTCTACTTCTCTATTTCAATTCAATAATTCACCCTTCCCTTGGACACTCGAGTTTCAGACTGAAATGTCATTATTCACTAGTGGCCCCATCAAGCCCCGTCGTACAGCCATCATGGTCGGACACCACACAGGCGGTGCCTTCAAGAGCTGAAGATTCACCTCACCATCTTTCTAGTACCCCACAATCTAGCTCCACAGAAACCTCCCATGGCTGGCAGTGCATTATGTTTTACCCTCGGGCAATCACCAGACCTCTATACAGGACATCAGGTGGGAGCTTACAGTGTTCTCTCTGCACAGCAAGGATCGCCTGTCGCAAACCTTCGACCAGTGAATCAGGCTGTGTCTGTGTCTTGTGCCTTAGCCTACCACCAACCCTAAACCTCCGCAAGGGGTCTGGGAAAGTACAGTGGTTAAGGCATTGGACTATAGTTCGGAAGAGCCCCGGTTCAAAACAAACCACTGTTAAGTTGTCCCTGTTGGGCCCTTGAGCAAGGCCCTTAACCCTCAACTACTCACATGTATAATGAAACACAAATGTAAGTCACTATGCATTTGGGCAACTGCTACAGTAAATGCCATGCTCCAAATCCATGAGCCCTTGTACATCTCTTTCCTTCTTTTGATTTTGTTTAAAAGAGCACTTCCAACTACTGCCTCTTGTGTCTTTGTTCTGCTAGTCAAAAAAATCTATGTATTTGCATATGTACTGTATTTGAGCTCCAGTATAAATTCTAGTGCTGATAATATTAGTGCTGACCCAAGTATATAATGGCTAACTTTGCACTATGATGGTTAAACCTTATTGAGAGGACTCAGGTAGATAAAAGAATCCCCAACCTTAATTTTTTTGATGACTGTAGCTTTGCATTAGCTTTCCACTCGAATCTCTCACTCTCTCTGTCATCCCTCCCTAACACACACACACACACACACACACACATTGCAGTAAAGTACCTAGTTATAAAAATTTGTTGCAATTTGTTCTCCAAAAAAGCTTGCATAATGGAACTTAAAAAAAACTTGTAATCTAGGTTAGCTAATTTTTCATAAAAAAATAATAATAAAAAAATAAAAATAAAATATATATATTCATTCATTCATTCATTCATTTTCTATACCGCTTTATCCTATGATCAGGGTCGCGGGGAAAAAATATATATATAATTTCTAAAAGTTATTCCTTATTTCAAATTTTATAAAAATAAATTCACTTATGGTTCTGTTTGGCGACTCAAAAAAATCCTTTTGTTTCCAAAACAGTTCATTAAAATAAAAGTCTTACTACTTCAGAGGCTGTTAAACTACAGTCATAATCATGCTCTCTAATTCAATTCAATTCAATTTTATTTGTATAGCGCTTTTAGCAATTATCATTGCCTCAAAGCAGCTTTACACAATCAAAAGAATTATCTAAGTTTGTATGGAATGTGAATGTGTATGAATCATGAATCATCAATGTCTAATGAAAGGTAACACTTATTTAATCTAAATAAGAAATAAGGTCATACAATTTGACATACAATGTCAAAATACCATGTGCTACTGTGTGCTTGTCCCAAGTATGCTTTTTATTTCTATTTTATTTATTACATTCTTTGTATGTATTTATTGCTCAAACAATGAAGGAGTTAACATTAGGCCTGGAATGATGGCCCATTGTAATCGATTAAAAATCAGCATTGAATTTGCATTGATTTGTCAAATGTTTACCTTAATCCATAGCTATTCAGGTACATAAATGAGAACCCAATTAACAAAAGTGTGGGTGCCCTGCATGCTTTGCAAAATTGAAATAGCATGCCACAGCGGCACAGTTGCTATGTACTGTATGAGCATCTTGAAAGAAAACACCCTTGCACTCTTCTGTGTCTTTTTTTGTGTCTCAGAAAGAGGCAACGCCGTGTGCAAGTTTTTTGCTGTGATTCAGTCAAGAGTTTTAATTAATTTGTGGTTATTTAATATGTAGTGGTCATTTATATTGGATCAAACACCATTAATACTTTAATTGTCTGGATGCGTTCCATGGTATTAAGACCACATGTCTCTCTGGATAGTGGCAATGCTTTGAAGGTAAGGACTTTTTAAAAGTTGCTTCTTTTGCTTATTGCATATGGGTAACACAATTGTGATAACTTCACAAACAGTTCACAAAATTCTTTGCAGTGTGAGAAAACAAGTGTGGCTTTACCAGCTCAGTGACTAACAAACTAAGCATTAATTTACTAAAATTTAACCCAAATAAAAAATCATATCGTAATTATTCCCCCTAAAGTCCCAGCTTATTATCGTTTGGTAAATATTAAGGAGCACTCAAGTCATACCAGGACTTTCACAATTTGGCAACAAGTCACCTATCAATTTTCAAGGATCAAGCATTCTACTTGAATGTTCTGTATGTTCGTGGGCTCTGAGCCACCTAGACCAGGTTCCTCATTCACGGGCCTCCAGCCTTCTTTAAAATGTTTGACAGATAAAAATTTTTCTATGACTGTCCTCTGTAAATGTCAAATGGTTTTGCCCCTTTATTTACAAGGAATTATATATCAAGTGCCAGTTTTAATTGAACACCCCTATTACTATGAATTAATTGGTAAACGCAGTAAACATAATCAGACAGAAGCAATGTAACAAGTCTACAAAACTTCAAGCCAGCCAGCATTCTCTTCATGACATGCTAATTCTCAAGGAAGCCAGTCATGTGGTGTGGAGGGATTTGGAAGGATGATGTGTGGAAGCCTAGGCTGCGTTCTTCCATCTAATAGAAGGAGACAAGTGCTTAGAGTGCTCCACAAAAGCCAAACATTATAAATAATTCTAAAAGCTAAGGAGGCTTTTTTATATGAGAGCCTACCTCCCTTTCTTGACATCTGAGGCTCTGTGCATGCCACCAACAAGAATGTCTTTTCAGCTATCAGTTCCAATGAATTCCTCTAGACCCACATGCAGACTTTGTAAGTTTATTTCCCTTGAACTCTTTTCTTTCCAACACAGTTCATAAAGTAAGATAGTAGAGAGCATACAAACTCAGTTTGGTGGTCTTAAGCATGCATATCATACATACATACACTTAAGCATGCACATAATGCACACAGATGTCTAACCAATTTACTTTAATAAATGATAGAACTACAATACAAACAATCATGACTCAAGATGGAGTGTGCTCAAAGATGAATTTTATAAATCTCTTTCTTACAAGAAGCTTTGAGTTGTAGACAGAAATATACACATTGGGCTTTGAGGGAGACCAAAAAAAAAAATATTTGCTCCATTCATCCTCTTTTCTCCCCTCTAAGCTCTTGTCCTTTTTTTCTCTGTGCTCCAGACACAATACTCTACCTTTTCCCTCTGCTCATCACATCATCTTATGTTTTTCTTCCCTTTTTCATCTCTATCCTAGTGTCATCAACACTATCTCTATGTTTAAAATAGATGCTTAAGTAACCTCTCTGCCCCTTCTCTCTTTGTCTTAAAAATAATTCCAAAGTCTAGTTCAAGCCTATAAGGCTCATTTTACCCAGTAACTTAGCCACACAATTGAGAAGTTCTTTCTCAGTCTGTTCTCTTGGTGGGCACAGATAGGACTGCCAGATGTCTTCAGGACAATACACACAAGAGACCTGTTGAGGAACTCTTCAGAACTCATTTCAAGCCCTTTTAAAGCCCTTGCCAAGACCAAGGAGAACCTTTTCAGGAGTTGACTTCAAAAGGCTTTAAAGACATACTCCAAACTGTATGCACTTGAGGACATCTAAGACATCAGTTTTCATCATCTTGAAGGTCGGTTAATGACCACTTCATGACTTCTGTTTTCAAACTATGTAAGAAGCTTTTGGTAAGCAAAATAATACCCAAACACCAGTACTGACTGGAACACAATTATTTTAAGCATATGTATGAGCGAGCATAAATTACATTAGCAATCCAAGTTCTAGTTTTTGATCCAAGCAGCAAAATATATCCTTTTTGAGAGGGTATGATAATATGGCCATAACTGTTTATTATACCCTCATAGCAAAAAAAAAAAAAAGGCTGTACAATTTCTGGATTACAGCACACATTCATCATGGCATATGCATAGTGTTTATTACCATTGAGAGTTGCACGTATTTTTGCCCAAAATAGGAGAAAAGTATAAACCTGTGCTCTTTAAAATATTTGATCTTTTTCCATTTCTCTCAGGTCCAATCTTTATGCAAAGTGAAGCCTTAATTTAGATTAGTTATTTCTTATGTCCACATATGCAGCAATGTCAATCCTGTGAGTTCCTGTGAAATGCTCTTAATTTACAACTAAACATAGCTGTTATGTACCTCTACTGTTATTTCTTATTTGAAAAAAGTTCTGATGCACCAGTTACAGTAAGTGAGCTCTGGGCCCGTGTTTACTAAGCAACTCAGAGTAGGAAATCTCTCCCAAGTGGCCAAAAACTCATAGTGATTTTGGTCGTACTTTTTTTTTTTTTTTTTTAGATTGTCACAGCCAAAAACGTCAGAAATAATGAATCGCTCTTTCAGCACCATAAGATCACGATATGATGATATGACAATATGATGATATTTAGATTCATACCTTCCACGACCCGACGAGGAGGCTTATGTGTACCAAAAACATACTGTAGCATCAACACTTAAATGGTTATGGATGCAACATAATTATTGATTTAATATATACATATACTGTTATTAAAAAAATAATTTCGGAAACATAAATAAAACCATGTGTATGACTGTGTATGTGACAAATAAAATTTTAATTTGAAATTGAATGCGAACAACTTGGTCTGTAAGTGTTTTGCAAGACTAGCAAGTCCTGAAATTCATAGTCCAAGTCCAGGTCCTACAATTTGAGTAGTACGCATGCGCTTTGTCTGCCTAGCATCATGACAACTGAGCCAATAGTTCTTCTCTATCTCTTTCTCTCTCGCTGTGGGATTGTGGGTAATAGTCTCACATGCTAAGTCTCAGTGTGCGTGCATCACTCATATAGTCACCATCCATGCACGTGTGTACTGTTTACTATAACATTGAAACCATGTATGTGTGTGCATACTGTATAGCATTTTTTTTACTTTGTGTCCAAGTGTAGTGACTGTTCTTTAGTAACTGTGTGGCATCAACAGGCTTCATGAAGAAAAAAAAGTTAAAGTGGCTGTAGCAGTGCGGGAGATCTGTTTAACAACAATGCAATGTCACATTTCTGCGAAATCCTCAAAAGGATGAGAAAAGAGTCATTAGAGGGGTTCCTTGTTAAAGATTCCAGTTTGCTGACAGAGACTCTGTTAGCAAACAGTAATTCTGTTAGTGTGTGTGTATGTTTGTGTGTGTGTGTGTGTGTGTGTGTGTGTGTGTGAGTGTGTATGTGTGAAAGTCGTCTTACACAGTAGCCCCGCACTCTTCCTCCTCTCCTTTCTCATCTTACTCCAGCCACAATTCTTTGCAAAGGTAAAGTGCAGGTTAATTTGTTTTATTTTAATTTTATATTATCGATGCAGCTGAATTAATTTTATATGAACATTTTTTGGGTTGTGGAACAAATCAGCAGAGTTTCCATTATTTCTGTATAAATTCGCTTTGATATACGAGTGCCTTGGATTACAAGCACACTTCCAAAACAAATTATGCTCGCAATCCTAGGTTTAACTGTGTATACGTTTTTTGATATTCTCTGTTATAAGCAGCACTTCACCACATAATATGATGGGCTGGAACATTGTGTAATTATGTGCCACACTGTGATTGCACATCAGAGATTTTGCACTATCCAACTATGAACTAATTGGTACTATGGAGAAATACAACATTCAATAAATTCTAAATGGGTTTATTGGCATGGGAAAGAGAAGAACACTACATATTACCAATGCAAATGTAAAATAAAAGCAAACATATATTTCTATTGATAGATATCTATCTATATCCAAATGTAGTGTGTCCAAGAATAGTTACCAAAGATTTCAAACTCTGTGATGCCACCAGCAGGCGCAGAACCCTGAGCAGGTCTGTTGAGCACATCTGACACCTACAACAGCAACACAGAGGAAGAGTGGACATTGCTGTGTAGAGATGGAAAGTGAGAGAAAATGTGGGGCATGTCTTGACATCCAAAATGGATGACAGTGCCAATTGTATAATGAAAAACAAAACATTAAGTACAATCTACAGTATATTGTATATACATTTATTTTGTATGCACAGTGTGTTTCATCCTATATCTCTTTTCAAAACATATCAACATATGTAAAAAAAAAAATAAAAAATAAAAAAACCCAGACGTAGGGAGCATCTGCATATTGATGCAGCTGTCCAATTAGTCAATCACACAACTGAAGCACAACATAAATAAAAGCTCCTCTGTCTCCAACACATATCTTGTGAGCAGAGGGTGTACAGGATAATATACCATATTAGAGATCAAAGAATGGCTGTTCTGGATTGAGAACTCAACTTTTCCACAACAATGGTGCAGACAGGCATCTCCGGACACAACATACCAACCCTTAGGTGGATGGGTCACAATAGCAGAAGAGCACATTATGCTGGAGCCCTTTACAGTCAAGAAAAACCCAGAAGATCAGCAGCTCCAGTCCATCTGGTACCAGCACCAGCATGCTTTTATAAAGATGTCTCAAATTTACCTTACAGAGGGGTTCAATAACATATTTGACATTTTCTTGTGATGTAGTTTGTATCACCCAAGTGAAAAAAAAAAGTATGCTAAGTATATAAGTATATTAAATCCTAGCATGCCAACGTATACTAAAGTGTACTTGCAGCCAGACTAATGACTAAAAGTTTGGAACAACTAATTTTGTACTAAGTGCATTTAAGTTGTAATTAAATTATACAAAAGTACAATTTTATGTCTATTAAGTGAACTTTTGTGTGCTAAAGTGGAACAACAACAAAGAAATTAAAGTATATATTTATTGTATTATAAGTATATTACAGCTAATTTTACTGAGTTACAAATACCCACACACCCATTGGCCTTCCTGACATAACCCTCCAATTTTTTTAACCCAGGCTTGGGACAGGCAAACTTTAAACATACTTCAAAATAATTGTATTATAGTACACATTCCAAAATATATATTTGTTTTTCAATTTATTGTTGGAATATATTTTTTTTAAATATACTCGAAATAATCATTGAAACAATGTACAGGACGTTTACATTAGAATGCAAATTTGAATATACAGCAGTCTCAGTATATTTTAGTTAAATGTGAATGTACTTATTCATACTGTATGTATTTATTTATGCTTATATTTAGTGCACTACTCTCTCTCTTGTGAGCGTGCTTTCGGGTTCATTTTTGAGCGCTGAATCTCTGCTGCGCACGCTCTCAAACTCGTTTTTGCGCTCTGAAACTAATATTTGCACGTTCAACCTCATTTATGTGTGTTTGACCTCTGTCTATTCTGTGCGCTCAATATCATAAAGCTGCTGTACACTTGCACAAACTGCAGCAGTGTTATAACTCTACAACTATTCCAGCCAACCAGAGACTAGAGTAGGGGCAGTAGGTGGGCAGGCTGTTTTTTGGTTGTTCTCTGCTTCTAGTTTGAATTAACGGCTGGAAGCTGCATCATTGCGTGTGTTAGTTCATATCGTTATTATTTTATTTTCATTGGCATAAGGTAAATTTCATGTTTTTTTAGATTGTCATTAAGTACATAGTTTAAACTATAGAATGTGTTGTTGCTAAATATTATGTACTTTGCAACTGGTATATGCTCTGTAGCTCTCGGCCTGTTTTCAGTCTCTATGTAACAGCTAGAATCATACCACCAGGTTTGAACTAATACTGTACCTGTATATTCTAATACCAATGTCTGTCTTTGTTCAGACAGCTGTATACATTTTTGTTTTTGTTTGTGAGACAACCTGAAATTTTGTTAAAGACTATACAAACTTTAGCACAGTTTTTGTATTGTTTTTTTTGTCACCTTGTGCAAATTAAATCTGTTGAACTCATGAATAAAATCAGCTTCATTATAACTGTTTCAAAAACATGTTGTAGTGTGGAACATTTTTTTGGGGCAGTGGTGGCTCAGAGGGCTAAGGCACTGAGTTACTGATCGGAAGATCGGCGGTTCAATCCCCAGCT
>JAQQZS010000019.1:10594016-10607429 GCA_030068045.1 Platyallabes tihoni | reverse complement strand
AAATAAAAATGCTTTTCTAAACGTGGGCTATTATTTACTTACAATATTTGTTAATTTAATTTAAATGGGGTTTGGGCCCGGGATGTTGAGCCATGATCCTCCTCTTTAATTTCTTACGTAGTCTAATCAGCGCCCAACTGCGCGCACACATTTTTCCAGAGCGCACCGGCAGAAGTAGACTAGTGCTTATGAATGCGTCTGGGAAAAACAACGAGACTGACTCTGACCATTTTAATATGTCATTGATAAATTAGTGATTTCTTTTACAGGTTTCGGCTGTAGTGATGAAGGTGATCATGTAATCTCCTCGCGCCTATAACTCACTTTTCGAATTACGGATTACATCGTCTAACATTAGACGTCTAAAATTGTTTCCCATTAGTTTATATAAAAGCAGATATTTCGCTTTCTGTAAGTATACATTTTTCACATCTGTGAGGCGAGTATACACAGTTTCGGTTAATTTTCTGACGCGCTCAAGTTCACCAAAATCAATACAGAATAGTGCACCCGGTTTGCTTTCATTATTTTACAAAATCATAACGTTTTTGCGTCATTGTGAGTGAGCTTAAATAAAAGTGGAGTCTTATAAAGGCTATGTATCTTATAAAGTTTTATTATATCGTTTTTTCATATTAATCTGGCAAACTTTTTCTGATGCACACCCAGAGTCTGTTTTCTGGCTATACGCTAGTGTTACACATAATGTAATCTAAAGGCTAGATATAAAGGTATACATTTACTTTGCTTAAATTCGATGCAAATAAGAAATGCCAATATTTATTAATATATTTTTAGTCTATGTTTCACTTCTATTTCAAAAGGTTTTTGCCAGCGGTGGTGCGGGTAAAAGATTTTATTTTGTGTTTGTAAGCATGTTTGTAAGCGTGTGTGTACAGCGCGTGTGTACAGCGCGTGTGTACTGTTTCTTATAACACGTGTGCGTGCGTATAAAGCAAAAGCAAGCCTCATTAGAGGGTAAAGATCATTTTTCTATCCCTCTCTGTAGTTAGTCGTTGTGTGTGTGCGGGCGTAATTTGACACCGTGCTCCTTTACACACACATACACACACACTCTTCTCGCCTTTACAGCCCCCCTCCAACCCTCTCCTCCTATCGGCCTCCCACACACATACAGACACACACTCTCTGCCCTACATAGAAACTCTGCTCTGTCGCGATTCTTACATTTAGGCATATGGCAGACGCTCTTATCCAGAGCGACTTACATTTTTAGATCATTACACATCTGAGCAGTTGAGGGTTAAGGGCCTTGCTCAAGGGCAACTTGGTGGTTGTGTGGGTTGAACCTGGGATCTTCCGAACCGTAGTCCAATGCCTTAACCTCCAGCTACCCCTGGATTCTTTTCAAAGGTAAAGTGTGCAGGTTCATTTGTTGTTGTTTTTTTTTACTTTACAGCAGTGATTCCGTTAGTTTGCGCTCACGCGGACACACACACACACACACACACACAAACAAACACAAACAAACAAACAAACAAACAAACACACACACAAACACAGTGCCTGCGCTCATAAACGGAAACACCTATCTGTCAGGATTTTTTTTTTAATTCGTTTTTTTTCATAGGTAAAGTGCAGGTTAATTTGTTTTATTTTTACTTTATATTTTGTTTTAATTATTTTTATGTATTTATTTTTTGGGCTGTGGAATGAATAATTTGAGTTTTCATTATTTCTTATTGGAAAATTAAATTTGGTTTACAAGTGTTTTGGAATAAGAGAATAATAATTATTCATTATTATAAATAATGGTGCAGTGAAAAAAAGTTGTTGTTTATCTGAGGTTTTATTTGTCTAATAGAAAGACCAGCTCTGATCAGATGATTATGTTTTTACATAAAAACAATCATCTGATCATAGCTGATCTTACGCACAGAATTAAAAGAGGGGATGCTAATATTTGACCATGACTGAGTCTATATTTAAAAGAGAAAATAAAAGCATTTCTATATGCACAAAATGTGATGAGAACTCAAAGGATTAGGACGAAACCGCTGTGTGGACATAAGAAAACTTCTTGGTGTGGCTAATCAGAAAAAAGGCTTCAATTTGTTTCTTTTTGTGTGGAAAAGGTCATGTGGCCAAATGACCCTAGTCTAGAGTGATGAGTGCACCAGTGTAAAAGAAGCAGCACATGAAATGATGCACTGTGCACCTATCATGTACAGTGGCCACTGTACAAGCCTCTGGAAGCAGTGTTATGATATGAGGTTGCTTCATTTGGTCATTAGGTGCAGCAATGTTATGTGGCAGTCAGCTGGCAACCTGAATGTACTGAATGACCAGTGGAACTTTTATTTCCTGATGGCACAGGTATACTTCAGGTCTCAAATTGTAAAAGGGAAGTACCGAGAGCATGATCTGGTCACACTGTGTATTTTTTGTATTTTTTTTAGGTCACACTAATAGAAAAAGTAACCATCGTTTGGTGATCTGCACGTTATAAGGTTTAGCCATATTTAAATGCATTGATCGACTAAAACAAGGATAACCCAAATAAAATGCAAACAATTCATGTTTGTGCAAATGTGTCATAATTACCTCCAGGACTAGTTGCTGAACTTTTCCAGCCCCATGGACTCTGAGCAGGGAAAAAAGCAGTTTAAAATGGCCAATGCATTCTGTTTCAGATCCTGTAAAAGAGCAGAATTAACACTAACAAACATTTTAAAGCTATACATTTTAAGAGAAAAATAATTACTTGTTAAATATAACTTATGCCATTAACAGCAACTAGAAATAGATTCCAGTTTTCCCACAGGAAATTGTGACAGGTGGCCCTCCGTGGCACAATGACCCGAAAGAGAATTTTGTACTAATGACTTTTGAAATAATGAAGTCAAATGCACCAATCTGGTGAAAGTTCTGGTGAAAATTAAGATGCTAGAAGTAACAATTAAATTCCACTGGTATTCCAATTTATTTTTTGATAAAAACCTTTGAATTGGGCCCTCGAGTGGCGCAGTGGTAAAGTGCTCGCCCTATCATCTGGAGATCGCTGTTTCAATCCTTGGGTGATGCGGTAGCATCTCGGAGCCGATGGCCTAGAGAGAGGAAAATTGATCGAGCTCTCTCAGCGGGGTGGGATGGGAGGCACTTACTGTAGTGCTCTCACATTTATTACAGCTCTATGGCCAGTCAGGAACATCTGAGCTCACGCAAGCGGAAGGAGCAGATAGCACTGTTTTCAGAGTGTGTTACGCTGCCCCAACGGTCGTGAGTGAGCAGTTTGGAAAGATGCGGTCGGTAACGTCACATGGTTCGGAGGAAACACGTGATAGTCTGCGGACCTCCTGACTGAGTGGTCTTACTAGCCTTAATGTGGAGCCCCTAGTGACGGGGAGGAATTGGACAAAAAAAATTTTTTCCTATCCTAATTATCTAGTTGACTATTGACTTGCCAAGTAATTACACTAGCTACCTTGTTTTTTTTTTTCTCATCTGGTAATTGATTTCGTTCTCTCTTAAAATATATAAAAATGCTCATAATCTGAAAATCTATTCTGTATGCAATCTTAAAACAGGAGTGTTACTTCAACTTGATTAACATAAAAGGTCTAATGTCACATGAGAAGCAAACTTGTTCCAAAGATACCGAAATTAGTTACACTGTTAGCCTCTAGCAATAAAATGAATGTTAGATAATTGCCTAAGGTTAGCTATCTAGATACATCATTACTTACATAACAAATAGCTCAAACTGAGTAATTTGGTTCCCTGACTGGTGATACACTGCACCGGCATGTTTAACTATATGCATAACTCCACAGCACAGGCATTCTAACAGTCATTAATTACACTAATTGTTGGTTGCCAGCATGGGTGAAAATTACGTCAGCATGGTCTGGAAAAACCCACATTCAAAACCAGTTACAAAAGCACTTTCACCAAGAAAATATACCTGAGCTAATTGCTTTTATGTTGTTCCATGCTTCTGTGATGTTTTATTTATGGCAAAAGCTACAAAGTTAACTAGTGACTAAGGAAATGAGTCAGCATTACTGGATTCAATGACTCAGTCTGGAAGCAAGATGATAGAAAATAGCTGTCTTGTAAAGCTGTCCTGATGGTGAATAATCCTAATTTCAGAAAATCCTCAACAAAACAAAGTTCATAGTCCAATACAGAGGAAAACAGCTGACAAAATCGTCCAGGATTCCCAGCGTGATTTAAAGGCGCAGAGACAACACTGGTACATTTCACATACCAGTAAAATCTTGGATTGAGAATAATTTAGTTTGTGAGTGTTTTGCAAGACAAGCAATTTTTAAAATAAATTTTAACTTGATAAACGAGCGAGGTATGGCACTACTAACTGAGCCTATGGCTCCTCTCCTCTCTCGTGCTGTGCGCGCACGTGTGTGTAAAAGTCGTCCTACCCAATACTGCCCCCCTCCTTCTCCTCTCCTTGCTCTCGTCTCTAGTGAAAGCTAATTAGTTTTATTTTTACTTTATATTTTTTCATAATTTTTTATCTGTGTTTTTGGGTTGTGGAACAAATCATCAGAGTTTCTATTATTTCTTACGGGGAAATTCTCTCTGTGAAAAAATGCCATCTGGGATTCCCCTTGCGATTTAAAGGCTCAGAGACAAAACATTTCACATGAGATTCACTTCCTTAGCCACAGTTACAGTTTTGGCCACATGATGGCAGTTTTGGGATAAGGGACAAAGATTTAGTGAAGTGGATTGGTATGCCTTACTTTGTATATTTGTGTCAAAAGCGTACAAGACTTACTTTGTCTGTCTTAAGAACAAACCCAACTTACAAATTTGCTCCTGGACAGGAACTTGTTTGTAAGTACACCTACTTGTACTTAAAAGTCCCCTTTTGTACTTAAACGTCCCCACTACCTGTACTGAAAAGAATTTAAAACTATGTTCACTCATTAATTATACTATCTGTCACCAGCTCTGCAAGTTGTTGTTAATTAGTTTCACCAGTCATGGAGGGATGTGTTGGCAGTGCAAAATAAGTGATTGAAAAAACAAACAAATCATAATCTGTTGATAATAAATGGTGTTTTTGGAACTGTTGTATAATAGCAATATCATACTAGAGGAAATGCTGTTCACCACATGTCTATGAGCACATCACAGCCATTCTGATATTTAAGTAAATCAGCACTCTCTCATGCGATATTGATTTTATACATTATATGTTGTACAACTGGATATGCCAGTCAACAGAAGCAAGGTGACTGATTGCAAACATCATGAAGTCACGTTAACTAAGGTTCTGACCATTTGATTAAGATACTTCTGAAGTATCTATTTGCTGTCATATAGCAGGTAATAAAATTATGTTCAGATAAGTGAATAAATGCAGTGGATACTGTAATGTTTTATTATAATGTTTTGGTGTCTCAGATGCAGCCTAGAGATTCCACTGTGTATGACGAAAGGGGTGGTGGCGGGGTTAGCTGACTGACAAAGTGAGAGGTGCTTTGCCCAAGCAGTGGTGCAAAACACAATGTTATGTTGTTTTAAGCATTGTTAAAATAGTTTCGATTCATTGTGAAACTGTGGAAGGACAAAGGCCAGGGTTATAGCCTTTGTCCTTCCACAGTTTCACAATGAATTGAATGGGATAGGCTCCAGGTCCCCCGCGACCCTGATCAAGGATAAAGCGGTATAGAAGATGAAATGAAATGAAATGAAATGAAAAAAGTTGCCACAGTCTGGGTAATTAATGGATTTATTCATTCAGGATTTATTTATCCTCTGTAGCTCTTCCATAAGCATTACCTGGGTTGTTTCTGATAACATTGCATAGTGCCTCCAAGGCCATCTCCGCTCGGTGTAATCTGTGAGCATGCTGCTGTGACTCCACTTTATTTGTCTGTGTCATAGCCAGCAGTGTGTGGAGGTACTGTGCCTGAGAACCCACATAGTCCAGAAGACTTCCTGCAAAAACCTTTGGATGCTGAAACATGGGTGGATTGATAGAGAGGGAGAGCGTGGAAAAAAAGCATAATTCTTAAAAACTGTTGTAAGGTTCTTCCATGTCCTAAGAAGATTTCAGCCAATGTTTTGCTTAGACTTTGCTATATTCATTTACATAAAAAGGAGCAGTACTTCATAAATTGAATTAAAATATTTAAATGTAATAATGTCGCCAAACTTAATTTATTCAAAGAACAGGTGACAGTTTAATCTTAGAAATATCAACAAAACATATGTATATATATATTTTTCCCCCCTCCCTAATTCTATATTTTCTATAAATTTTATATTTTACAGATTCTATATTCTGTACAAATTAACACAAATGTTAGAAGATTATTGTTTTCCCACAGTTGTCCACCCTGATTTCATAATTTCCAAATGGAGGGAACCCCCAACCTCATTTTTAGGCAGAATGATATATAAAATACTTTAAACCAAAATAAGTGCCTGGTTGAATAATGTGTTAATAATGTTTCTCACCTCCAGAGGAAAGGTAGGCTGCTCATTATAAACACGTACAAAGATCTCTCCAACAATGAGCTCTTTACTGTGCTCACTGAAGAAAAACTCTGCTCCAAAGCTTTTGTCACAATCACCCTATAAACAGACACATTTCCAGTCAAATTATGTTCACAGCTAAAAAAAAATAATACAAGCAACATAAAAAAAACTGTGTTGAATTTAAGAAGCAACATCTTTCCCAGTTTTGCTCCAACACTCCTGCCCCAACTTAATCACAAATTATTAAGTCAATTATGAATTAAACCATGTGTGATATTCAGAGTAGAGCAGGTAATTACTAAGTAAAATGTTCATAATGCAACAAATAAAACTCTTTATGTTTACCTTCTTTATGTTTCCTTCTTGCTGTGCCTCAAGAAACTCAAGGAGCTCAGCTCTGGTTCCGTTGTTCCATATAAGATATGGGGTCTCTGAGTTGCTATTAACCAACTTGAGCACCTACAATCAGCAATGACCCACAAATCAGAACATGTTCAATCTAGTATTAACATACTACTGACTTTATTATATAGAATTTAGCTATAGGTTGATGCACAATATGTTTTATGAATCTTTAACAATCCATTAAATACTAATATACCAAATTATGTTTTGACCCAGCCCCAGCAGGTCCATCAATCTACATAAAAGATGAAAAGCAATGCTGAAGGACAACTTCAAGTTAAATATTTTATCTTCCTATAATACAGTAGAAGCCGCTTAAGACAGCCTCTCCAAGCCGTTTCCCATGCAGTTCCCAGCCAGATAACAGCTGAATGGCATGAACCCCTCCCTCTCCTATTCCCAGGAAGGCGTGTCTAGACTTCACAGTAAACACACCAATTAAGTCCTCATTTATTCATTTGCAGGGTGCCACCATCTGATGGCGCTTTGTTCTTAAGAACACATTAACCTATAAATCACCATATGACATGTTACTGACAGTTTTGAAGTAAACAGTTACTGCAGTCGGTGTTGCCAGTCCTTTTGTAACATGTAAATGCTGCGTAAAGCGAAGACTTTTTTGGTTGCAGTGTGTGTGTGTGTGTGTGTGTGTGTGTTTGCGCTTTAGGGTCCTATAGATGCATTCCCAAATTGAATAAACGGCAAGGTATAAACATCATGTTTGACAAAAAAATATCCTGTATCAGCGAAATTCTCTGGTGTAAATATGTTGAAGCTTGAATCATGGTCCTCTACGGGCTTTATTGATGACTCTAGGAGTCGAGCTCCGGCTGATTTTCTTCAGTTAAATCTTCTTGCACCTGATGGATATAAGTATCTCACCTGACCTCGACTGCATGGCAAAGGGGATGGTCTTGCTGTTAATTACCGGGACAATCTTCTTTCTGAACTGTTAACCCTTGCCTGCTCATTGTCATTTCCTATTCTTCTGCTTGGTGACTTCAATATTCATGTTGATACAGTTTGCTCTAATACTACTCAATTACTGTCTGTTTTCGAATGTTTTAATTTGACACAGCATGTTCACGTTCCTACCCATACTCGTGGTCATACCCTTGATCTAATATGTACATCAAGGGGGGATATCACTTCTACTTCTGCTTCTGACACCAGTATTTCTGACCATAAACTTCTTGACTTTAGCCTCAATCTGCCTATGCATTCAAAATGCCTTAAGACTGTTATTTCATACAGTAATCTGAAAGCTATTGATACTGCATCATTTTGTACTTCTATTGTCTCTTCAAATCTCTCTGATGTCATTGATATTTCTTCTCCGTCTGTGATATTATCTAATTATCACTTTATAATTTCTGAAATCCTACAGCAGCATGCAGACCAGAAATGTCCCCGCCACTCACTCTTTTTCTTGGTATACCCCTGAGCTCCGTATTCTTAAGGCTTCCGGTAGACGGCTTGAACGTCTTTACAGGAAAATCGGTCTTACTGTTCACTATTTGGCTTTTCTAGATCATCTCAAATTTTATAAATCTTCTCTCTTTTCAGCCCGCTCTAACTTTGTCACTGCCACAATTAATAAATCGAGCAACAGGCCAAAAGCATTATTTAATACAATAAATAAACTTACTAACCGTCCACCTCAGAATGCACTAGTATCTAATGAGTTTTGCTGCGTTTTTTGGATTATTTGCTTGAGAAGACTAATGCTGTCCACCAATGTTTCCCTACTGATACAGAGCTCAGCCATCCAACAAATCTATCCAGTCAGTCTCTGTCTTGTTTTTCTCTGACGACCCCAGATTCTGTCTCTAAGCTAATCTTGAAATCCAACTCTACATCCTGTCACGTTGATCCTGCTTCTACTTCTCTCCTGAAACTTTGCCACTCTGCCATTTCTGCACCTATTTCTCATTTCATCAACACATCTCTTACCTCTGCTTCATTTCCTCTGCCAATAAAAACTGCTGCAGTTACACCTGTGCTCAAGAAACCCAACCTTGACCACTCAGTTCTATCTAATTATAGTCCCATTTCTAATTTACCTTTCATATATAAATTACTGGAAACTACTGTTGCTGCCCAACTTCAGTCTTTTCTAGTTGATGATAATCTCTTCGACCCTTTTCAGTCTGGTTTTCGCCCCCTCCATAGTACTGAAACTGCACTTGTAAAGGTAGTGAATGATCATCTGTTTTCTGGTCATTCTGGCTCCTTGTCTATACTACTACTACTTGATCTCAGCTCTGTCTTCGATACGGTTTCCCATGATTTACTTATTTCTCGTCTTCCTGGTCTGGGTATCTCTGGTACTGCTCTCTCTTGGTTTTCTTCCTATTTCTCAGGTAGACAATTTTACATTTCTGTTAAGGATTTTCGATTGCCCACCGTCCCCCTGAAGTGTTCCCCAGGGATCTGTTCTTGGCCCACTATTATTCACAATTTACATTATCCCACTCGGTCTGATCCTTCAACGTCATGATCTTAACCATCACTTTTGTGCCGTTGACATTCAACTTTATTCTATTTGTACACCTACTCCATCTGCCCAAATTGACAAAATCTCTGTTTGTGTGAAGGACATTAGAGATTGGCTTAACTTAAATTTTCTGAAACGTAATATGGACAAAACTGAGATAATTTTCATTGGAACCCCAGCACTCACCAGCAACATTTTCACCAATTTCACCTGTGAGATTGCTGGTTCTCACATCAAAACATCTACTTCTGTCAAAAAATTTAGGAGTAATCTTCGACTCCACACTCTCCTTTCAGTCTCACATTAAATCTGACACTAAATCTGCATTCTTCCATTTACGTCGTATTGCTCAACTTCATCAGTACCAAAGATGCTGAAACTGTCATCCATGCATTCGTCTCATCACGCATTGATGCCAGATTACAATATATTCAAAACTCTGAGGTATGGAATAAGATCACTGTCAAAAATATTCATGCGTAAAAAAAAAAAGTTGTGTGTAATTCTGTCTTTTGTCTGAGTTGGATTCCAAAATCTACGGCCACGACAGCTTACAGATATGAGATTTTGTGTGTTTGATACAATACAACTCTGAAATATACGACTTGTTTACAGACACAAAACTCCTTTTTACAACTCCTCTGTTTCACGGACGAATTGCGAAATTACACCCACGAATGCTGTGTGTTCCACCACTGTCAAAAATACGTCATCAAGGCCACATGCACAGGCATTACTATGCGAGAGAAGAGGAATCGATTCGGCGCATGTGCCCCGCCACCGTTTTAAGCTCCTAAAATCTTACCTACTATAGTTAAAACATCTCTGTAATTTTACTTCTCTTAAGAATCTGTCCGAATCTGTGAAAAAAATCTTACCTGAGACGATGAGACAGCGCTCGGCTGCTGATCTGGCATTTTGGCGCCAGTGGTTTAAAACGGTGCCGGGTAGCATGCGCCGAATCGATTTACACACATCTTTTTTTTACGCACGAATATTTTTGACAGTGACTTTATTCCATATGAGGCTCAAATACTCACTCATACCAAACGCTCTGCTCATATAACCACAATCTTGTACGATCTCCATTGGCTCCCAGTTGTCTACCATATTAAATTCAAAATTCTTCTCTTTGTTTTTAAATCTTTAAATGGCTTAGCTCCGTCCTATCTTTGCAATTTGCTTGTCCCCTACATCCCAACTCGCTCACTATGTTCTTCCAGTTCTGGCTTTTTTGCTGTCCTCGGTACCGCCTCTCTTCAATGGGAGGCAGATCATTTAGTGTTACTGCTCCTAAACTTTGGAATTGTCTGCCACACTCACTCCGTTCTATTAATAACATCTCAGTATTTAAATATTTACTCAAAACTCACTTGTTTTCTGAATGTTACACCTGTGACTCGTTAAACTGACCCCTTTGTTTAATCCACCTGTGCTCTGCATGTTTGTCTCTTAGGTCTTGTTTTGTATTTCCAGTTTTTTTTTCTTTTTTGTATGTTTGTTGACAATGTTTTTTTTAAATTTTTTTTTACTTCAGTACTTGAATGTCTGTTCGTATTATCTCTTTTTGTTTACGTTAATTGTAAAGTGTCCTTGAGCTCTGGAAAGGCGCTATATACAGTGGAACCTCGGATTGCGAGTAACGTGGTTTGCGAGCGTTCTGCAAGACGAGCAAAGATTTTTTATAAATTTTGACTTGGAAAACGAATAAGTCTTGGTTTACGAGTATCATGTATCACGCATGCACTTCTTGTTTTGACGCCAAGCGTCACGTGATCATAACTGAGACAATGGTTTTTCTCTCTCTTGTGCTGTGGAATTGTGGGTAATTGTCTCCCCAGCTCAGTCTTAGTGAGCGTCTCTCACTGGTATAACCAACATCAATGCGTGTGTGTACTGTTTACTATAACGCTGTGACCACATGTGTGCGCGTCAAACATCTTTTATTTTGTGTTTGTATGCGTGTGTCCAGCGCGCGTGTACCGATTATTATAACATGTGCGCGCGTGTAAAGCAAAAGAAGTCTTGTTAGAGAGGTTAAAAATTCATTTTCTCTCTCCCTCTCTGCATCAGTCAGCCTGCACTTTGTCATTGGACACTGTGCTCCTTCTCTCTCACACACACACACACACACACACACACACACACACACACACCTCCTCTCGCCTTCCCGCACACACCCCTCCTCCCCTCGTTTGCACACACACACACTCTCCCTCCTTCTCTAATGGAAACACTGCTCTGTTGCGATTCTTTTCAAAGGTAAAGTGCAGGTAAATTTGTTTTTTTACTTTACAGCAGTGATTCCGTTAGTATGCGCTCACACGAGTGTCATTAGCAATGTTCCTTGTTAATTTTTCCGATAAAACAGTCTTTCCATTAATGTGTGTGTGCGTGTATGTGTGCGTGTGTGCATGAAAAACCCAAATAAGAGAGGAAGAAGGGTTACTGTGTAAGACGAGAGGAGGGAGAGGGGGGTCTAATTCTTCCTCTCCTCTTACTTTAGCTTCACACATACATACACACACACACACACACACACACACACACACACACACACAGCTGTCGGGATTTATTTTTACTTTTTTTTTTAAGGTAAAGTGCAGGTTAGTTTGTTTTATTCTTACTTTATATTTTGTATTTATTATTTTAATGTATTCATTTTTTTGGGCTGTGGAATGAATAATTTGAGTTTCCATTATTTCTTATGGGAAAATTTGCTTTGGTTTACGAGCCCGTTTTCCGGAACGAAATATGCTTGTAATCCAAGTTTCCACTGTACCAGCAATTTCAGCAAATACCTTAGTTGTTTTCTTTGCTTTGACCCTTTTAAAAGATAATGACATTTTCCATGACCACAAAATACATCCAACACGGTTGTTTAAGAAATGAGAAGCTACTCACTGCATCAGGTGGGGTTGATGGGTATTTGCTTAATTAAATCTAAATAGTGGCGTTTTGGCCAGGCACTGTGGAATCACATTATGAATTTAAATAATTATTTTGATTGTGTAAAGCTGCTTTGCGACAATGACAATTGTTAAAAGCGCTATACAAATAAAATTTAATTTAATTATATGGCAGCAGCATAACATAAAACAAATGGTTACAAGTATAACCTCTGTTCCATGAGGGAGAACAACACATCATATGGTATATCACGCCATGTCCTGTCTTAGGACACCTATATTCGCGCTATTAAGGCAGGCAAACCTGTGGTGACATAGGCATAGCCCCGCCTATGATAAGTCATCATCACCACGGTTGACTCTGAGTTCGACAGCTGCTCCTAGCCGACCTTAGCTATGAGGTGTTGTACTTCGTTCCTCTCCCTTAGGAAACAGAGGTTATAGTCATAACCATTTCAGTCAATTCACTCGGTACAACACATATCGCATATGACATCTTTATGCCCCGACGAGAATCTATGCATCTATGGTCAGGCTAGAACAGTTGTTAAGGCTACGGTTCAGAACCCACATCCTACATCCCAGGTTCAAATCCCACGAGGCCCTTGAGCAAGGCCCTTAACCCTGAACTGCTCATGTATAATGAAATACAAATGCCTAAATAGAAATGGAAATTTATCAAACTTAGGAACAAGAACCCTGATAGACACAATGAGTCACAGAAGGGGGCCGTTGGGGAATTAGCAAATTAGGGAACTTGGCCTGCTCCTCAGAAGCAAAAGGAGGGGGGCAGAAGATATGAAGGTGGAAGACCATAGAACTATAATCAGTGGAGACAACCTTAGGCACTTAAGCCGCATTTGGCCGTAGAGTAACCTTCAAACCATTAGAAACAAACTGTGTACAAGATGGATGCACAGACCAAGTGTGGAGATCACCCACTCGTTTAGCAGATGCTAAAGCAAGAAGTGTTGTTTTATATGAAAGGATTTACTCAATTGGACCTCACAGTGGGTCTCAGACATTGAACTGTACTGCCAGAGAATGAGCACCCGGTGACACACTGTCAAACCCAATATGACAAGCTGATATAGCTAAGTATACTTTAATAGTAGAGAAGGAAAGGTC
>JAQQZS010000019.1:10528617-10539871 GCA_030068045.1 Platyallabes tihoni | reverse complement strand
TCATGTTTGTGGCTGTAATGTGACAAAATGTGGAAAAGTTCAAGGGGGCCGAATACTTTTGCAAGCCACTGTAATTATAAATTCTGCACTGAATAAATTTTAGTTTTTAGTGTTTACCTGTTTGTAAGCATCCTTTGATCAGTGCTGACTGTAAACATCGATGTGTGTAGATGTCTAAGTAAAGCACCTTCACTTAACGCCAAGTCTTGCATCTTTGTGGCTATTTCCTTATCCCCCTCCTAAATATATATACACACACATACAGATCTAGAAAAAATAATAGACCACTGCAAAAATAATAGACCACTGCAAAATAATCAGTTCCTTATGTTGTTGTTTTTTTACAGGTGCATGTATTGGTGAGATGAACAGTCTTGTTTAATTTTTTTGTGAACTGCTGACAATATTTCTTCTAAATTCAAAATATAACTATTGTTCTTTAGAATGTATATTTAAAGGAAATGACATCATCACAACACATCAAAATAACCCAAGATCATGCAGTACTTGCAGAGTTTTAATAACTCAAATAAAACAAAACTTATTTGTAAATAAATTGTTTTAATACTCTGGCTAAATAAAATGAAGAAGTCAGTATTTGGTGGAATAACCCCGATTTGCAATTACAGCTTTCATGCATTTTGACCTCTCCACCACTTTTTCACATTGCTGTTTGGTAACTTTATACACTCTTTTTGCAAAAAAGCAAACAGCTCTGCTTTGCTTGATTGTCTGTGACCATCCATCTTCCTCTTGATGACATTCCATAAGTTTTTTGGAGTAAATTGCAGTGGTCTCTTATTTTTTCCGAAGCTGTATATGTATATAAATTGTTCATGCAAACAAAAGTAATATTTTACAAATTAAAGGAATCTCACCTCAATGATGGCCTTCATAACCAAGCCTGCACCCTTAACTATAGCCATAGAGGGATGCTGCAGAGACAGACAACAGATGAAGAAAAACAGTATAAATCTAGAAAAATGTAAGATGTAACCTAGCGTATACAGTACACTACAGTATCTGCCCAAATGTCAGTGACCAGTATTATTATTTGTATTTATTATTTGTATTATTATTTGTATGCTGTAGAGCAAATTTCCTTTCAGAAGAACTAAGAGGCCCAAACCTGATGAAGTATGACAAATGTGCTGCCCAAAGCGATGCCCAAAAAGACTGCCCAGAGCCCTCAACCACAATCTGCCTCAATATGTTTAGTGTTGGTTGAAAACCAACTGTGTCAGGCCCACTCATCTAAATGCTTAAATGTACTTACCTGCATCAATGTTCTTAAGAGCAAAACCAAAAGTTTTCCTTCTTAAATCTCCATGATTGAATTACAATGAAACAATCAATAATTACACAACAGTAGCTTTAAACCAAATGTTTGACAAAAACATTGCAAAATGTATGCCATTTGTAGGAACTCTTATCACACGGGTGAAAGCATCAACGGTTGAAGGACCAGTGGAACCGCATGACTGGTGTTTACTGATGATGTGACCGATGATAAAATTAACACAATGAATCATCATCTATTTCAATCAAATGATGCTTAAATGTTCTTAAAGGGCTCAATTAATTAGCAGCGCTAAACCTAACTGAGCAAGCATTTCACTTACAGAAGACAAAACTGATGGCTGAAAGAAGCATAAACAAGCAGCAACTCAAGCTGCAGTAACAGACGGGCAAAGCATCTTAAGCGAGCAACTTCAGCATTTGGTGATGTCCTAGGTTCCAGTCTTCAGGTAGTCAAGGATTTGCATCCAAGTATAAAAAATTATCCTAATGTTTATTTTGTTACTGTAGTTTCTCCAATTGTACCCTTGAAAATGGGGACTACACATAAATGGATATAATCCCTAAACAGGCAATAAATATTGTTTGATGAACACATCTAATTTAACCAGAAATTAAATCAATTGTGGAGGTGTACACAGCCAAAATTATGAAAATTGTCACTGTCCAAATCAGTGACCTGACTGCATAAGTGTACAAACCTTTCCCATATAGTGTATTTTTTCCAAAGCACCAAAAAGCAAACATATTGTGTTGCTCACATTGTGTCAGCATTCATAAGCAAATAGTTTTGACTCAGACCTGGAAAAGCTTGAAAAGTGTGCGTCCATTGGCGGCCACCATCTCCAGCAGCATGTCAAACTGCTGGCATTCACTCGTCTCGCTGTAAGGTGCACAAAGGGCAAAGGTCAAGAAATCCAGGAGTGCACTGATCACTAAAGCACCTGTACCATGGCCCTGAAATAGGAGAGAGATAAAAAACAATGTTAGACTACTGAAGACCAGAACTATGCATATTTGATGTCTTTGACATTAGCAAAGTATATTATCCGACATTTAAATAATTATAATCAAAACACCTTAAGGCGAACTAATTAGCAGTTTACCACATTACTGATGAATTTCTCCAAAAGACTCTCCAGGAACTTTTTGGAAGATAGAAGAGAAGCTTTGTTGAGCTGCTCCTGTCTCAAGTCATAGTCATCATGCATTGGCTGTAATAGCAACAAAACAAATATAAAAATAAATACAGACTAAGCTCGTCAATTCCCTCCAGTATTCTACCACTTAACCCAATATGTGAGAGTTATTCAATACCACTAAAGTCACAACTCAAGGATGACTGAGTAGATTTTACAAGCATCACCCACTCCACACTATGATACACTGGAGGATTCAGCCTTTGGCATGCTCCCTCAGATGCATGCCCTGAATGAAGCAGCCACTACTAATGAATCTTAATGTTCAGTTATAGTTAATAAATACTAACAATATTAGTTAATCTAACACTATGAAAATTGTTGTGAGCTTATTCAGTTAGCATGAAGCCAACACAAAGGTAATCAGCTTTCAAGGATAGGTTTATCTGCAGCTGTAAACACTCAAGATGTTTTGCAGAGAGCGTTCAACACTAGGCCTTACTGTTAACTTTAATGTATTGACATTTTTTACAACATTTGATATGAACTTTAAGCACTAAATTGTAAAATGCCCCACACACGACAGAGATAACTCATTGTTAAGCAGAACAACAATAATAATAAAGCAGGAAAACATGTAGCACTAGGGCACTCCAAAATATTGCCTGTCCTGGAGCCAGAAGACGCAAAGCCACTACAGATCTTAAGTTCATTAGCAGAAGGACAGATGGAAGAGAAAGGAGAGGAGTAAGAAGGCATATCTTGTTAGTAGTGAATAGATTTAGTAGATGGGTGGAAGCATGGCCAACAGCCAATATAGATGCTGAAACGTTTAAAGGTTTCTTGTATCGAGGTTTGAAATCGTAAATATATTCCATTCAGATAACGCTAGCCACTTGGTAAATTATATTCATTGGGATTCGTACATCATTTTCAATGACGGGAATGGTCAAAAGGCCTACAGAAACACTGAAAGCAAAATGCAGTAGAGGGTGAATTACAAGTCATTACAATAGGGATTATCAGGCGGATCACAGTATAAAGTGGGACAAAATTTGAGACTCACCAGACAGCACAGTAAAAGCAGAAAGATGGGTCCAAGAGTTAGATTAGAGTGAGACCAAGATAGCGGCATGTATACACCATGAGGGTCAGCATCCCACCCGATTGGCTATATTTGTGTTTATTTACATTTGATATCCAAAAGTGACTGCCTTGTCAATCATTTGAACAAAGAAGCAACCACCAAGACTGTAAACAGAGACTAGGAAAATGCAGAAGACTTCTGGCTAAACCCACATTGCTGTTCTCTGCTGATCTTGGATTATTCAGCGCAGATCTTTTATTTACCACGCGAGTTCACATGCGTTGTTATGATAGCAGTGTATGTTACAATTAAGATCTGTTCTGCCAAAATACCAATAACACGTGTCCTGCTTCACTAAATAGCACAAAACCCTGGATCATGTGTGCACAAGTACGCCTGATGCTTACAGAGTCATACCCCAGCCCCGCCCTTCCCTCCCTGACAATCTGACCTGAAGCAATCTGAATCTCTCATTGTTTATATGCTGCTTAAATACTCTCCAGTCAGCAAACATGGGAACCCAAAATTTGGACTGTTAAAGTCTGGCTGGATCAGTCTGAAGCCGCTCTCCGGCAACAGTTCTTACATACAGATTGAAGTGAATATGTTGCACAGGTCAAAACTGACTCAGCCAACAACAATACCTACACCAACTCTGTTCTGAATCACATTAACAGGTTAGTGACCACACAAAAAACATCATAGTGTTCCATATTCAAAAGCCCTGGATGAACCGTGAGATCTTCTGCTCAGAAGCATGCAACACAGACCAGGAGGCCTACTGCGTCACTAGAGCCAATGTGAGGAGAAGAACCTGCAAAGCCAAACACATTCAATGTATACAGTGGCAAGAAAAAGTATGTGAACTTTCTGAAATTCATGGTTTTCTGCATTAATTTGTAGAAAATCTGAAAAAAAAAATTGTGCAAAAAAGCATTTAAAAAATTCTGATTTTTCACGTCTATATTGAACACACTCATTCAGCATTAAAATAGTAGTGGAAAAATAAGTGAACCCTTGGACTTAATAACTGGTTGACCACAATTTGGTACCAATAACCTCAACCACGCATTCCTGTACTAGTTTTGAAAAGAGGAACAGCAAGGCCATGCTCAAAGCAGAGCTATTACCAGGTGAGAAACCACTCTCACTCTCCATCTCTGAAGTTGGTGTTACGTTGTGCAGGGTAAATGAAGACAGAGGTCTCCTTCACCCAGTTACCTGCCCCTTACCTGCTTAAAGTTCAATTCAATTCGATTTTACTGTGTGAGACTGGACGTTCAGAATAAAAGGAGATGTGTTAAAGTTAAAATGTAGTCCAGTTTATTCTTGGAAGCTCAGGTAGAATGTAGGAAACTCCAGTTCTGAACTATTGAGCAACTGAAGTCACAAGCCCTCAGAGAACAGCTGTCTGCTACCTCTTAAGGCTGCTACCATTTTACTTTGCTGCAACAGCTCCTAGCAACTTTCACCCATCACCCTCATTGCAAAGTGCTTTGAAAGACTGGTCCTCACCCACCTTAAAGCCTATCTGCCACTTGCTCTGGACCCATGCCAGTTTGCTAATGGGCCAAATAGGTCAACAGAGGACACCATTTCCACATTCATTGTTGATTTTAGCTTAATGTTCAATACCGGTAACACACTGTAACTGGACCCTGGACTACTGAACAAGGACAATGAGTGGCAAGAAGACTCAGGAGAAGGCCCTCTACCCCGGAAGACTCTTTAACTAGGGCTAGAAGTCTAGAAATAGAGGTAGCAGTGAAGAAACAGAACTAAGTAAAATAACAGAAGAGAGAAGAACAATGAAGTTAGAAATCATTCCAAAAGAACAATGAAGTTAGAAAGCACTTTGGGATTGCCTGTTACAATATTAAGTATGTGTGCGGAAGAATCAGCGATGGCCAGTGTCATCTTATATGCAGTAGTCTGTTGGGAAAATGGCAAAAAATAACAGACTGAACAAATTAATCAGGAGGGCTGGCTCTGTCCTAGGCATGGAGTTGGACCCTGTTTGTGTTGTAAGAGAGGAGGAGGACATTCAGCCAGAGACTGATCACAAGAGATACTTTCTTCCAGTGCTCATTAACCTTTACATTTCCTCTATGTAAGGAGGAGGAGCGGGGCTGAAACTGGACTAAGATCAATCATATTGTTTTCTTATGTTGCTATTTATAAAATCTTTAAATAATGTACAATTTGTATTGTATCATTACCATACTCCATCACTGATTAGTACTCTGTGAACTTATTATATTCATCATCATTACATCAATACCAGTCACTTTTTGCTAAATTTTTTCCCATTGGGATTGTTGGGACGAACAGAGCCCCCGAAGAGAAACCTGGGCTTTTATAATGTGGCTGATGTCGATATATTGGATTCATGTGTGACTTATGTCAAAAAAACAAATACAAGAAAATACAACTTCAAACTCTAGCAGAAAAACATTGAAAATGGAGAATAAACAAACCTCACAGATTATTTTGAAGACAGAAATGAGTTCTTGAAATTCTTGAATGAGTGCCCATAGCAAAACAACTAAATTAATATAGTTGTAAGCAATGATGAGTGGGCCCAAACACACTGTGCCATCGCCTACCGGATGCACCACACAACCTGTGTGTTATTTGAGAGTGTTAAGAAAAGCCATCACAGCCCCGAGTGCACTGCACAACTTGCACACGTCACACACTATATAGGGCTGATGTCAGTTTAGCCCCTAAATATTTGTTGAGTGCGTTAGTGTGTGTATGTGTGTGACATGTGAGGGATAGTCTGTGTGTGAGAAAGAGACAGAGGTGGTGTGTGTGACGAGTACTGTAAATGTGTTTGTGCATGTTTGTGTGTGTGTGTGTGTGTGTGTGTGTGTGTGTGTGTGTGTCTGCGTGTTGACATTTGTGATGTGCGTGTTAGTGTGTGTGAGAGATGCTTGTGGGAGCTGTGACTTGTTAGCCTGCGTGTGTTCATGTGTGATGTATGCGTGTTTCTGCATGAATGCGAGTGTTAACATTTGTGATGTGTGTGTGATATATGCGTGTGTGTATGAGTGTGTACATGCATGTGTGTGTGCGTGTCTGTGTGAGTATTAACATTTGTGATGTGTGTGCGTGTGTGTTAACCACTTTTCAGCACAAGTTTAAGGCATCGTTACGGCCGACCCGTTTGAGATATCAATGTCTTTAGATCACATAAACCTGGTTTGGTGGCGGTTTGTATAAATTCCCTAGGAGGAGTATATCAAAATCCATTGGGTGCGTTTTTTGCAAACGACCCAAAATAACTGGCCTCCTGTTGAGTTGAGCCCAGGAAATGCAGTGCGAAAGTTGTTCAGCTCTATGAGCTCTAAGTGTGTACCGAGTATCGTGTGCATATGTGCAAGTGTGTATGAGCTATGCAGCACAATTTCTTGTGGAGGCCCGGAGGGCCACAGGCGTAGACTCTCCGGGATCCTAACTGCAGCAGATTCCAACCTGCCTGCCGATTTTCATGAGTTTTTTAGTATGTTAAGACCCCCAAAAACCCAGTTGCAAGCAAGACCTAAAAAAAAAAAAAAAAGCCATCGCCGCCCAGGTGCACCGCACAACTTGCACACAATATAGCGTAACAGGGCAGATGTCAGCTTGTGCTCTAAATATATGTCATGTCAAGTGTGTGTGTGTGTGTGTGTGTGTGTGTGTGAGAGAGAGAGAGTGTGAGAGATGTGAGTTCTATATGCGTGGATGTGTGTGTGTAACAAAGATGTGAATGTGGGAGTATGTGTGTAATGTATGAGTGTGTTTGTGCGTGTGTAACAAAGATGTGAATGTGGGAGTATGTGTGTAATGTATGAGTGTGTTTGTGCGTGTGTGTGATGTGTGTGTGAGTGTTAACATTTGTGATGTGTACGTGATGTGTAGTATCTGCTCCAGATGAAAAAAAAAAATAAAAAATCACACTATGATGTAAATGTGTTTGTGCAGGTTTGTGTATACAGGTTTGTATATCTGTGTGATGTATGTGTATGTTTGTGTGCGAGCGTAAAACAAATCTGCTAGCGTTATGTCATCTTACGTAACACTTTGTCTCCGTAGTATGCTTCCAAGTCGTTACAAAATGCCCTTCAAGACATTCATGTTTTGTTTCAATATTTTATTACTGCTTGTTAATGTGAGAGTAAGCTCCCACCACTGAACTGACAAGTTCACCTTACCACTCTGTTCACAGTTCAGGTGTGTACTTTGTTTTTGGAACGAGGGATTTTATACCCTATATAGCATACTGCCTTACCATTTTATGCTATTTGTGATTAAATGATGAAACAGTTAGCAGAGTAAGTAGAGACAAAGAAAAACAAGATTTACTGGAATGTGCACAATCTCTACAGTTTATTCTCCTTGCTTTAGGCTACATGGTACCAGCAAGATTTAAAAACTACTTGCACCCCTGCCTAAAAATTACCCATTATAAACTAAAATGTGAGATCACACAGAAGCCAAAGTGAAAAATAGGAGAGAAGTCACAGAAAAAAACAAAACTAAAAATAATAAATTGTGTTTTTTTTTTCACATTTACCCAGCTTGCTCAAATTGAAACATTTATTTCCTAAAGTAAAGGCTAGTCGAGAGTATGCAGGTGAAAGAGAGAAAAATCCTTACAAGGGTCAGCCAGCTACTTACACACATTAGAGCACAGAGCATGTCAACAGCAGCATGCGTCACACCATTATTGTTCCTCTTCAGTGCTTTAACAGTCTTCACACCCAATCGCTCCCTAAACCTGAAGCACACACATTCACATCTGTGAACACCATATATTAGTAGTTATGGGTTCACCAGACTCATAAATAAAACAGAATTAATATATGTAACTCCATTAACAAGCACAATCAATGAGCTTAAAAAGCATGCAGAAAATATAAAACAAACAAGAGATAAAATAAATAAGGGAAAAAAAGAAAGGAAAAAAAATCCAAGAAGGAAAAGAAAATCTAAAGTAATATTCAATAAAGGAGCTCACCAGGACCACACTGGACCAGGATATGATTATAAGACAGTTCGGCCAGAGACAGTAATATGACTAACTTTAGGCAGCAAGCCAATTTACTTATGTGGAGGTGTAGATCTTTTACAGATAAAAGGCTGCCCATGAGCTGCGTTTAACAACCTTCTATTTAGTTAGGAGTTTTATTAATTAAAATTAGGTTAAGAAAAGAAGGCAGACATAATGATCTTTATACATATTTATATAAATTATTATTTCTTTAGATTTATCCTAAACTAATATTACTGTTACAACTGCCAGGAATTACAATTTTTTAAAGACATTTTGGGCTGTGACATGACAGCAGTAGTTTATTTATATAAATACATTTTAACTTTAGACACAATGCTTTTTTTTTTTTTTTTTAGAAAGCATGTTGCTAAGTGAGCAAGTGTTATGTCAAACATTGGATGCTACAGACTGACCAAGCGAACTACTTATGTGACATTAAACATATACATGAGCTCATGTAATGTCACATACATGTAATGTCACATACATTTTTGCTACTCACCTTTGAGCTCAAAGGCTCAAATAAACTGTTTTTTTTTAAGTAGATATACACTGACCAGCCATAACATTATGACCACTAAAATAACTAACATTGATTAACTCTTTATAATGGGATCTGGAAGGGGGTGGGTATATTAGGCAGATGTCAGAAAATACAGTTCAGGTGCATAGTTGCAGACCATTCAGGGTGCCCATGCGCACACCATCAAAAACTCCTGCAATATGCACAGGAGCAGCAGAATTAACTATAGAGCAGTGAAAAAAGGTGGACTGGTCTGATGATTCACATTTTCTATTGCTTTATGTGGATGGCTGGGTGGCGGAAGGAGTAGTCACTTAACTGGGGAAGAGATCATGGTGCATCAGGATGTACCATGGGAAGAAGGCACATCAGAAGCGGCAGCGTGATGCTATTGGCAGTGTTTTGCTGGGAAACCTTTGATCCTGCCATTCATGTATGTATTACTTCGATATTTACCACCTACTGAACCCTACTGAACATTAGCATGAAGGCTATCGTGATATAATTTACATGAAGAGTAACATTCCGCTAATAACTGGAATAATAGCTCAATTGGGAAAAAGAAAAGACTAAAATGCAAATGCAATCAGATAGGAGTGAATTTTCAGTTGGAATGAAACTGGTGATTTGATAATCCATTTAGTAGGTATGCATTAGCCACACTTGAGCCAATCGTTTCTCTAGTTCAACAATGGTTTGAGGAACAAAAGTTTAAAAGTTTTAGCCTCCAAATTCTTCATATCTCAATCCAACCAAGCATCTATCGGACGTGCTGGAAAAACAAGTTCAAGTCGCATCTTACATGACTTAAAGGATTTACTACTGACGGCTTGGTGCCAGATACCACTGAATAACTTAGTGGTGACCAATCCCTTGACGAGTCAGGGCTGATTTTGGCAGTGAACTATTCAATATTACATGGATGGTCAAAATGTTATGACAGATCTATGTTGTGATCTGGGTTGAGATGTATTTGAAATTTAGAAAGTTAAAGTCACAGCACATGTAATAATAATAATAATAATAATAATAAAAAAAATAATCATCATCATCATCACTATGCATTTGTAGTAGTAGCAGTTGGTAGTACTTAGGGAGCTGGGTAAAAGCTTGAAAGCCAGCTTTAGAGGCAACGAGTCGTCGGATGGCCTGGAATTGTGCCTCCAATTCAGCATTGGGGCCACCCAGTTCAGCATCCTGGGACAGGAGTGCCAAGACAGCATTGTTAATCAGTTTCTCCTTGTTCTCTGAGAAAAGGCCCTGCAAATAAGGAGATTTAAACACATACATTTACACAGTTAGCATATGACATTAACTGTTCTGTCTATATATTGTATAAAACAGCTTTTACAAAAGCTTTTTTTTCCTGGTTAAACTCATTTTTCAGCGCGCAATCATTTCTCAATATATACATTATATATGAAATTAAGAAAATATTTAAGGGCCTTTGTGTGGATAACTACTGCAGTGATTGTTTGAGCTGGCAAAAAATATTTTAACCTCATTCAATGTATTAAATAGCAGATGACATATCGTGTGGGTGTGGAAAAAAAATAGTACTGTGTTTCAGAAGGGTCAAATTATTGTCATGCATTAAGCCACTAACTTTGTATGCTCTGATGTGTGCCGTTATGAATGTGAGAATGTGTTTGGTTGTCCACTAGAGGGTACCCACAGCTCCACCGCATGCAACTACTGTATTACCTGCGAATGGAGCCCAAACCCCCCAGCCACTGGATGCAGTACCAGTGCCAAGCCTGGATAAAATGGAAGGGTTGCGTCAGGAAGGGCATCCGACGTAAAACCTGTGCCAAGTTGTTGTGCGGACTGGATATTCCGCTGTGGCGACCCCTTACTGGGAGCAGACGGAAGACCAACAACAACATCCGCGTAGAAACATATGTGACATATGTCACAGTAGACAGTCGAGGTTACGTAAATGCTGATTAAGCAGCGCGATGTAGAATACACTATGGTTTGATTAGTTAAAGTATATGAATAACCTGAGCTGTTGAGAAACTATTCTAGAAAGAATGTTAGGACATTTTTAAGCTGGGTAAACGCTAGTCAGAGGTGGGTAAACGCTAGTCAGAGGTGGGTAAACGCTAGTCAGAGGTGGGTAAACGTTAGTCAGAGGTGGGTAAACGCTAGTCAGAGGTGGGTAAACG
>JAQQZS010000019.1:10095629-10114639 GCA_030068045.1 Platyallabes tihoni | reverse complement strand
TGATCAGAAACATTTTGTGTGACAAACATGCGAAAGAATAAGAAATCAGGAGGGGGGCAAATAGTTTTTCACACCACTGTATTATGTAGTAGAGTTGTAATGTTGCATGTATTTATGCTGAACATTTAGTTCGCGTTTAAATCTGTGCGCATTGTGATCAGAGTAAATATATATGTGTCACCTTGGTACATGAGCGCCCTGCCTTAAGAATTTTCACCTGAAATTTTGCAGTTTGCCTCAGCATACAAAGCATTTTCGGCATGCGAACAAGCCGAGCTGAATGCCAGCTACTGTATTTCGCATACGTCCAGAACCGTTTGCATCAGTGGAAAGCCAAGCAAAGCAAGTTTACATATTTTTTGGTGTGTTTTTTTTTTTTTGCATTGTGCACAAGATTTATTGAAGACATAGCACCATGGGTCCCAAGAATGTTATCAAGGACGGAAACAAGAAGAAAACGGGTCAGTCATGATGATGCCTTATGCCAAAAAGTGGTCAACAACTTTGTGTGAAATTATATTGAATGACATCATATTGAGTGACTTGATAAAGTGATGCTTTTTTCCAGCATCAGGTCTTGACATAAAATTCGCCTTATTCTTAAATCATGTCATAATGGTATTGGTATGTTCCCTTTAAATGCATATTAACGTGCTCAAAAATTAAAGCAGCCAGTGCCATAGGAATCATAAATTAATGTTAATTAATTTACCTGTCTTTCTAAATGTTTTGGTTGTTTTTATATGCAAAAATATGATTATAGTGTTGGAAATTGGTAATATTTTTGGGTGAGTGAAACAGAATTTCTGCATTTACATCATTTCCTATGGGAAATTGTGTTTCACATCACAAACTTTTGCCTGCACAGCAATACGTATTTTCGCCTTATGGAATCACCTTCGGAACAGCTTTCTGCAGTTCTGTGTGCTGAGCTGAAATTCAAAACACGGTATTTTGAATACTGAAATTATTCAAAATACAAACTACCTGTGTTTATTATTTACAATTATTGCTTATTGCCATGTCATGTCACCTGTTTGGGAAAATTTGGTTTTCCACTGAAAATAACAAGTAGTTATTTCTTTAAGTAATATTAGTGAAAGTGTGTGCCTTTTTGTGCATTCCCAATGTGTTTAGGAAGTTAGGGTCAGTTTGCTCCTGTTTACAGGTTTTTACAAATTCATATGAGGGCTGAACAGAAAGTAATGCAAAAGTGAGGATAACTTTTTATCCTAACTTTTTGAACTGACATAGGTTGTTCATATTGCACATTTTTGTAGAGTAACTCTTCCTCTATACAAAGGCACTACTCAATATTGTCCCCATAACAAACAATGCATTTACCCCATCACTGAACCAGACTCTCAATATTTAAAGAAGGGGAACCAATATTGAAGAGAGATCACGCAGTGGAAGACTATCAACTGCAACAAAGAAGATTTTCAAATATTAAATTAAATAAGGATTCAAGAATTAGCTGCAACAGTTAATCACGTTCACTACTGTATATTTAAGGGTGTTGATCGAAATCAGCTGATTCACTTAATTTTTACCGTTGTCTTTCAACTGGGCGATCACATGAACCAAAATTATTGTGATGACACAAAATATGTGCATAGGCTATATGTATGAGTATATAGTCGAGTATAGGCTGTTCTTTTGGTTTCAATTTCTTTATAATCTACACTGTAAAACATTTAGAGAAATTTGCTGACTAAAAATATTTCACATTGCTGTTTAGTTCAAGTTGGCTCAACTTATACTGTAATTCAAATATTGGAGTCAGCTCAAATATTATTGATTAATAAAAATTTTATGTGGTTAACTTAAGCCCAGCTTTTTGCTCTACTCAAAAATGTTGTCTCACATTGTAGCCAAATGTTGTGGTTGGTGATTGTTTTTCTTTAAAAACTAAGTTGGCACACAAACATTGCTTAAATTACTTATTTATTCTTCCAAGTTAAAACTGTGATCTGCATAAAACAGGAGAATACAGGTTCTATTTTGCTTAAAGGTTGGTAAAATACCTGGATAACCAGGTACTTAACAGTTTCTTACTGATTCTTTTATATTATAGTATCGTAACCATTTTTTTAAAACTGGAAAAGATGTATGGTTTTTGTCTTTTACCTATTGTCTCCCCTGCTGGGTCTTAGTGCTTGCAGAGTTTTTGAGTGTGCGTATGTGTGTGTGTCTGTGTAAGGCAGTGTGTGTGTGTTTGTTTGGGAACCTGAGAGGAGGGAGGGCTGTAAAGCCGAGAGAGAGAGTGTGTGTGTGTGTTGTTGTAAGTGAATGAGTGCGCGCACACACACACACACTCTCTCTCTCTCTCTCTCTGCTTTACAGCCCCCCCCCTCCTCTCAGGTTCCCACACACACACACACTCTCTCTCTCTCTCTCTCTCTGCTTTACAGCCCCCCCCCCCTCCTCTCAGGTTCCCAAACAAACACACAAACTCTGCTCTGTCGCGAGGTAAGGTGCTGGTTAATTTGTTGTTGTTGTTGTTTTATGTTACAGCAGTGATTCCGCTAGTATTCACGCGAGTGTGACTAGCAATCTTCCTTGCTAATTTTTAAACGGTTTTAAAAATGGTCTCTCTGTTAATGTGTGTGTGTGTGTGTGTGCACGCACATTACCCACACACACACAGCGCCTGCGTGCACAAACAGAAACACTTATCTGTCGGGATTTATTTTTACTTTTTTTTTTTTTAAAAGGTAAATTGCAGGTTAATTTGTTTTATTTTTACTTTAGATTTTGTGTTAATTATTTTTATGTATTTATTTTTTGGGGCTGTAGAACTAGAATTATGCTCGTAATCCGAGGTTCCACTGTATCACATTTCTCCTTTCCATTAGGGGTCGCTAAGCTACTATGTACATTATTTATTCAAGTAGATAGCATGAAGTCAGCTTGTGTTTGGGAGAGGAAGCAATGGTTTCCTCACACTCACGTTTCTGAACCTGATGGTCCTAAGATTGAGGATTTGTTTTCCCATGTCAATCTACGGACCATTTTTTGTTTAAAAGAATCTATCAATCATCAATTGGAGTCGTGTGGAGTTGTAGCTGATGTGGCCTACAGAGTTTGTGGTCGCTTAGCGTGCTATCCACATGCTTATATGCAGTGACCTCTCATGTGCACTTCAGGGAGTCTTGTGGATATCATCTCTACAGGAATGTCAAATCACTAGCATATATAAGTTTTGAAGGTAAGTCTGAAAGCAGAGTCTATATTTGTTTTACATTTGAGGTCGGTTAATCCTGTCAGATCTAATTATGATTTATTTAAAGTTTCCTCCTCTCTTCAGATATTTCAAACTTGATTAAACTTATACTTATGCAATATACTATTCATACTGTCATATTGTAATGCTTTCTTCAGGCCAATAATGAGGGACATACAGTACTTTACCACTGGACAAAGTTCAGTAGAACTTAGGCTCCAAACTACCTGGAGCCCCATGAACATCTAGTAAACTTATGGTTAAGCTTATTTTTGCTGTTTGTTAATTATGCCCTTCTAAGGATCCATATACTGATATGGCATCAGAATAAATATAATTTATTAAAAACTAGTGTCTCAGCACCACCCAGTCCCCACTATAATAGACTATTCCATGAGCACCTCTACGAAAGTGATTCAGATGTAAACAGAGACTGATGAGTGAGAGAGTTGTGTGAAAGTAAAGAAAAAGCAGGAGAATAATAAAATGTTTATAGCTACTGTACACATCCAAAGGTAAAAAAAATCACCATGCTGACAGGTACTGACAACAACAAGACTATTGTTAACATTGTTAAAGATCAGCAAGAAACTGCTGCTTATATTAGCAGCACTAGTGTTAGCACTGCTACCTATGAGGCGCAATTGATACTCGTGCTATAGTTCTAGAGTCCGAATTTGTACAGGATTTCACCTATTGAGTACCCCTACAATTTAGACTTATGACATAGGACATACCACAATATAATTTTTTAAAATTATTTTTGATGCAACAACCAAAGCTTCCTATCATGTGTTCCACACCCACTAAAACGGAGTTGATCAATTGAAAGAAAGTAAGACAAATTCAAGCAATGTAAATAAAATGAAAATAGAACAATTTAAGGGAAAGAAACAGAAACCAGGAACAAACAAAAAGACCAGGAGAAAGATAGGGACAACAGAGTAGAGGAAGAGAAAGACAGGGACAATTGACAGGGAAAATAAAAATATTTAAGGGAGAGAAAGAAACAGTGATGAAAAAATGAGAAATACAGGCAGTAAAAGAAGGAGAGGAAGAGAGATCGTTTAAGCAGCATTTTTTGTTATTATTTCTGTAACAACATAAGTGACCCCTATTATCTTTTATGTGATCTGACTTTAGTAAGACAAAATAGAAGGCATCATCGTCTACTAGAGATCCAGCTAAACAAAAAAAGTAATTGATGATAAACAATGATGCAGCTTCTCAGTGAATGTAATTTTTTATAATTTATTCATTATTATTATTTTATTTTTGAATTTCCCCTCGATTTTCTCCCTAATTTAGTTGTATCCTAAGGGGGGCTCCTAAGGCTACTCCCAGTCAGTCAGGGAAGACTATTACGTGTTTCCTCCGAAGTACGTGATGCCAGCTGACCGCATCTTCTCGCTAACACACTTAGTGGACAGTGCTATCCGCTCCTTCCGCTTGAGTGTGCTCACAGAGGCCCATTGATTGGCTGTACAGCCCCATGGCTGTGTTTGCCTTGGGCCCCCCACTGACAAAAATTAGACCCAATTCAAACACACTAGGATCATTTCTACAATCACACGAAACATCTTTGAACATGGTTATTAAATAAACCAGAACCTAATCACTGAATCAGTTAAAGGTGCAAGAGAAATAATTGTTTTCAGCAGAAATTATTTACTGATGTATCTATGCAATCAAATGATCTTAAATACTTGATTATTTATAGCATATAGTATATATAGAACATTTGGTTCTATATATACTATATGCTATTTACTATATTATTTGGCTCAAGTACACATACTGTTTTTAGTCATTTCAGTCCTAAATTATTGAGTGACTACAGTCATAAGCCATCAGCCATCCAAGTCCATCGTCATGGGAAAGTGTAGATTTTTTATTGGGGTTATAATATGTATATTTGGTGCCCTGTAAACTGTAATCATGAGAAAACATCTAATGTGGACCAACAACATTCAATCAACATCCATAGGATATGGAGACATTTATACAGGCATGTCAAACTGGAAAGCTCATCAGCTTGCTTAGCCATACGTTATGTAGGTCATTTGTCTCTCTAGGAAACAAAAAGTGGAGCATAGGTGACAGAGGTGCTGCCCCTTCGCTCGCTCACGCACACAGGCACGTAGGCACCAGAGCGCGCAGACACACACACACACACACATACTCAGATGGACACGCTTCTGAATCACGGGTATTGCACCGCTTGCGGTGTTGATATCTTCTTTTGTTTTCTTCATTTAAAATTTTTTTCTTTTATTTCCGAAATGTCTTAGTAATAAATTGTGAAAATGCAAATACAAGAGTAAACGCGCAATTACAAAAGTGGTCTGCGTGTCACCTATGAGAAGACTGAGAACGATAATGTAATCAAACCCGGGCAGCCTTTAACCCCGTCCGTTCACCAGTGTGTTCTTATCGGTTTTCTTGGCACGCGCACCCCTCTTCCGTAGGACGACCAACCAGAAAGCATGAGCAGCGTCACCCCACACTATCCGCCATCAGCCCACCGCTCTGTAGCCATTCACGCGCGCGGCCCAATGGATTTATGCCAATAATCGCGACCTTGGATGTGCGCATGCTCACGCTGGAGGCTCCGGTTCATGGAGATTAGCACACGCACTGTATAGAACTTAATAGCCTAGTTTTATTAAATTTCTTTCCATTGCTGAATGAGAAATACATTGAGTGATGTATTGCTTAATTGTTTTAAAAATAATAATTTTAGGATTCGGACATCAGCCCAAGGTTATATTCTTGACGTATGCTACATGCAAGCTATATATATATATATATATATATTTTTTTTACGCTGTAAATTATTATTAAAGTGTTCTCAAATGTTTAAAGGTTCGTAGGCGACTTAAATAAAAAGAAGAACTTTTAGCATCTTCGGAAAGAACTTTTACGTGTTCTCCGAAGGGCCAAGATGAGAACTGATTGCTTAAATTACTAGCGCATTTTTTTTAATCACCACGGTATGGTAGGGTAGTGACAAGCTATTTCCCCATAAGCAATTCTATCTGTTGTTATTGTTTCCATGTTTCCAACACTGGAATCAGATTTTATACACGGAACCATAGAAAGCGAAGAAGCATGGATTGGGTAAATGTTTCCTGTCCAGTATTTCCTCCCAGAAAACGTCTTCGTACCCACTAAAGACCTCTGATTCAGTCGCCCCGCCCACCACACCTAATATCCCGCAGCACCGCAAGCACATGTCACAACCACGGAGGAGAAATATAGGAGCACCCTTAAGAGCGACATCCAGTTACATCAAGCGGCATCGTTTTGTAGTCTAAAACAGAATCAATAATCCATCGACATGGATTTTATTGTAAAGGTAGGAAACAGTTGACTTGCAAGTGTAATATTTGCCGTTTAAAATCTGTTCAGTGGGCGTGGGGGATCGGTTCTTCTACTTTGAGTTATGCATGCTGATTGTCTTGAGTCAGGTGTAATGCTAGGAAATATATCATTAAGATCTTACATATTACATCTTGCAGCATTATTATGTACTGATCGTACACAGTTACATAATATTTTAGGTGATGCAGGTCCATATACTTGAGCGGTTTCCTAACTTAATGACTGCATTACATGGACCTTTTAAAAATAATATTTATATTTATAATAATATTATATTTATTTCACTATAATCTGAAAGTTTGTTTATGCAGTCTGAAAAATCAGCCAACCTAAAATTAATTATCTTGATACATTAATATGTATGCTGTATATGGGTAAATCGTTTCACTTGGTTACCATATAATAGGAAATATGAGAAGTAGGACATTGGTGTGACTACAGAACCAGGGATTTGACATAATCTGCAAGCTTGTGTTAGCTTGTTTTGCATTGAAAATTACTTATTAGATACCACAGCCTGAAGTAAAAAATTCCCAACAATTGAATTAGTAAAAGCTAGTGGTTGGTTTGACTATAAATTCTCCATAAAAAGAGTATTGTTCATGAAATTGTAAAGAATGTGTCATAGCTAATCAATGGCCCTGTGATTAATATTGTACTTAATATTTAGTGTCTATCATATAGGATCCAACATGGATATACACTTGTAAAACTTTTAACTTTTAATTTGTGGGTAGGATCCTGTTCTTAGATACATATTTAATAAGTCAGCAGAGCACCATAAATCCAAATGTATCTACTGATGTCAATTGACCAAAATGTAAGCTTGGGTCCCTTACCATAAATGTATTCAAGAGTCAGTTTATAATGCATCATATTGGAGTAACAGGTGACATTGCTTCCTCACAGCTCCAGAGTCACCTAATTACATGGTCTTTTGTGTGTCCATATGGTTTTTAGTTTTCCTAAATTTTGCCATTTTGCCACCAAGTTTGAATTCCTGACTTGTGTCAAAGTGTTTTAGGATAATCTCTTGATCCATTGTGACCCTAACCAAGATTAAATAGTTGCTGAAGATGAACAAATGAATGAATAAAAGCGTTTTTTCTTTTCCATATTACCATTCTTTCGATGTCTCCAAAGTTGTAGTAGTCCTTATGATGAATATATTTTTCCATGCATCAGATGCCATGCCTTAATCATGCCTTATAATTGTGCTGAGCAGAAAACATCAAACATTAAACCTTATGACACATGGGTTAGAAGAGCAGAAGACCATATTGGATTCCACTCTCGTTAGCCAAAGGAATTTGAGACTTTCAGGGGCACAAGCTCATCAAAAGTGGACAGATCTTATCCACAAGGTGTTTTAGCAGGCAGACACTCCTCACACAGGATGTACTGTATTTTGCATCATTCAGTGTAAACACTAGAGACTGCTGGGTGTGAAATTCCCAGGAAATCAGCAGTAAATACTTCTCTTCTGAAATACTTTAACCAGCTCATGCAGCACCAACAGCTACGCCAGGGGTAAAGTCCCCATGATTTATAAAGTACTTGGTGAGTGTGCATACAAAAATAAACAAGTAAAAAAGGGAAACATGCAAAAAAACGACCAGATCTTCCAAGGGTTATGCATGTTCTCAGATCTCCTCTTTGACTTAAAGGAACTACATAGTTCCTACTAGTTCATACTGTCTCCTTTCTGTCAGTTCGAACAAGGTCACCCTACCTACTCTTTGTCACCATATACCTTTTATTGGGCCCAATCAATGAACAGTAAGGTTCTTAGAAGGACAATGTGGCACTGTTTTAAAATGGCCACTCAGAGGAAAAGCTCTGTGTGTGCATGTCTGAGAGAGAGAAAGCAAGAGAGAGAGAAAGAGAGAGAGAGAGGCACCGACCTATAACATGAGAAAGGACATTGATGTGCAGACCATTTGTGTTACTTATTATCTGCTTTTTTGTTGTTTAAGACTAAACATTTAGAAGTTTACAACCGAGCAGAAGTTTACAACAGAGGATGTAAACTTATAGATGTCAGAAAAATATAGATTGAACAGAAAATAATGGCTTTAAAAGTGATTTAAAATTGGTCAACTGTACAATAAATTTTAATTTACTTTTAATCATCCACAAACACCTATACATCACTGTTTGAGCTAAATGCCAGTGTTGCTTATACACAACAGATCTCCAGTGAAATTTTTGAGTTTTTCTTCTGGCCAGGATATTTTATTATTGGAAGATTAGAAACATCCAAGACCACCTACCAGCAATTCCCACGCATTTCTTTTTACTTTTTATGCATTTCAGAACCATTTCTATGCCATTGACACATGGTTAAATTCTGCAGTGGATAAACTATTTGGAGAAAGAGGTTTGTGATTTTTTTTGTCTCTTTTTATTATCTGTTCATTCTCAGTCATTCAAATACCTTTCACCTCTGACTTCTTGTGACTGTTTCTTTAACCTTCCTTATTTAGTACACCAATTCACTAAATTCATATCCACTGCAATACCATTATACAGTTGAACTCAGCAGTTCACATAAACTTTAATCAAATACATTTAAACTCAGTTTTTCAAAATTCCTGACATTTTAATTCTAATGAACGTTTTGTGAAACTATCTTAGGTCAGTTAGGGATTATTACTTTATATTAAGAATGTGAAATGTCAGAATAATAGTACACAGATTGCTTTCAGTTTTTATTTCTTTCATTACATTCCCAGTGGGGCAGAAGTTTACATATACTTAGTTAGTATTTGGCGGCATTGGCTGTAAATTGTTTAACTTGGGTCAAACATTTCAGGTAGCCCCCAACAACCTTGTTACAATAAGTTACTGGAATAACTTATAAGGAATGGGATAACCCTTTCCTATTAAAACCATATAATAGGAATGGGATAACCATTCTTCCTTACAGAACTGGTGTAACTGCTTTTTCAGTTCTGCCCACAAATATCTATAGGATTGAATTAACTTTGTTGTCTTTAAGACATTTTTCCACAAATTTTGACATCTACTTGGGATCATTGTACATTTGAATAAACTATTTGTGACCAAGCTTGAACTTTCTGACTGATGACTTAAGATATTGCTTCAATATATACACATAATCTTCCTTCCTTATGATGCCATCTATTTTGTGATGTGCAGCAGTCTGTCCTGCAGCAATGCATCCAAGAACTTGATGCTTTCCCCGTGCTTCATTTCTGGGATTTTGTTCTTCAGTGTGCTACCATCTCTAATTTTCCTCCAGACATAATTATGGTTAATACAGTATGGCCAAACAGTTAAATATTTGTTTCATCAGACCAGAGGACAGTTCAAGATCTTTGTCCCATGTGAAGTTGCAAATTATAGTCTGGCTTTTTATGGAGGTTTTGGAGTAATGGATTCTTGCTTGCTTGCTGAGCAGTCTTTCAGGTTATGTCAATATAGCACACATGGATATAGATACGTTGCACCTGTTTCTTCCAGTGTGTCAATTGTCATTTGCTGTTGTTCTGGCATTGATCTGTAGGTTTTGTACCAAAATACTGACCATACTGACAAGTATGATGGTTACGTGGTCCCATTGTGGTTATACTTGACTAGTATTGTTTGTACAGATTAATGTGGCTTCAGGCCTTTGGAAATTGTTCCCAAGGATGAATGAAACTTGTCTTGACTAACAGAGATCTTAGTTGATTTCTTTTGATTCTCCCTTGACGTCAAAAAATGAGGCACTGGGTTTGAAGATTTGAAGGTTTATAATTATATGGAATTTTCTAAGTTGTTTAAAGCCACAGTCCACTGGATGTATGTAAATTCTGACCCATTGGAATAGTAATATAGTGAAATCTGAGTTAAATAAGACCTGTAAGAAAGTGTAAATAAAGTAAATGTCCTAACTTGTCAAACTATGGTTTGTTAATATGAAGTCCGTGGAGTGGATAAAAAAAAGTTTTAATTCAAATACCTAAATACAATATCTAATTGTATGTAAACTTCTGATTTCAATTGTACATTTTCATGCAAATTTTGCCACTGTAAAAGCTCTGTTAAATCATATGTCCTGTATTTAGAACTATTATGTCCTTTCAAAGCTAAGTGTGTTAAAAGTCATATAACCATCTAAACCTTTTTAATGATATAAATCCAGGAGGAATGCCATTTGTGGGGGGAAAAGGGCCAATCTTACTGTATTAGATCTGTGCTACAGTAATTTTCCAAGTTCATGCTTTTAGAGTATTACGGTATTAATATTTATTCTTACTTAATGTGTCCCCTATTCATACTCTCTTAAACACCACTACACAGGGATATAAATAACATTAAAGCTTCTAGTTAATCCTAAGATTTTAGGATATTAATTAACAGAGCAACTGGAAAAGAAAATCAGCTGGTCAAAGACAGACGAAGAGGAATATACTATACAGACGAAGACCCTATACTACCATCCATATTATTTCCACTATTGAGTTAAATCTATTCTGTTTCATGTTTAACAGAACCAGTGACTGCTTATTAAATGTTATGAGTTGTGACTCTCAAGTACATCTGAGATTTACTGTTATACAAAAGAATATTATAGCCATGTAGGGAATACAGAACAGCACTACAGGTTTGGCCTGACTTGAAAACTATCAGAACTCTTCCAGACCTCTAAGTTCTTATAGTACTGGAGAATTCTATTAATTTAAAGTATAAGAAGCTATTCTTTCCTGTTGTCGGGATGCAACAGAACCATTGAAATTGGCAAATCAGCATTACCACATGTAAAGAATAACAGACTCTGTGTTAATGAACAGGAAACAAAAGATGTTTTGTAATTCTGATTACAGTTGAGCATAACTGTAGCTAGATGAATGTGTTTTATTCTAATAATAATGGTGTTCTAATAATAATTATAATAAAAAGTATGTGTTTATTGGTAGATACAAGAGTACGAGGTTGGCTGCTACTGGACTCCTGCACACCCACTCTGGTCCTCACCTTCATCTACCTCCTGATAGTCTATATGGGACCAAAGTACATGAAGAACAAGCCGGCTTATTCTCTGAAGAATGTATTGTTATTGTACAACTTTGGGGTCACCATGCTGTCCTTCTACATGCTAGTAGAGGTAAGAGAAAGGGACAAAGCTAAAAATCTAAGAATAATAAAGGATGAGAATGCAACTAGAAGCACTAGAATGAATAAGAGAACCAGGGCAGTGGTTGCTCAGTTGGCTAACGCTGTGGGTTACTGGCGTACTGGTTGGAAGGGGGTTACAAACTTTGAACCCCAGCATCCGCAGGGTTCCACTGTTGAGCCCCTGAGCAAGGTTCTCCAGGGGCTCTGTATCCTGGCTGACCCCAGTTTCCTAACTGCAAAAAAAAAAAAAATTACACGGTGCTATGAGGTACATGTGATAAATAATGTAATTTTTTTTCTTTTTTGAAGAATTGGAGAAAGCAAGAGTGACAAGACTGACAATGAGAGAGAGAGAGAGAGTATTGTCCATAATAACAGGAATATTTGACATTTTATTTAAATGATTAAAAAAGGCTAAATGATTTTTAATTCCTAGACAGGGCCCCCGAGTGGCGCAGTGGTATAGCTCGAGAGAGCTAGTAGGGGAGATTACTGGTTCGATTCCCAGGTGATGCTGTAGCCACTCACAGCCGAGGACCCAACTCTCAGCGGGGTGGGACATAGAAGCACATTATGTTCTCACATTATTCATGGCTCTACAGTCAAATCATGGGCGTCTATGAGCTCATGCAAGCAGAAGGAGAGGAAAAAGCTGCCCTCCGAGTGTGTTACACTGTCCCCAACAGTGCGTGAGCAAGCAGTTTGAAAAGATGCGGCTGGCTGGCGTCATGTGATTTGGAGGAAACACGTGATAGCCTTCAGCCCTCTTAGACTGGTAGTAGTGGCCATAATGTGGGAGCCACCTAGTGACCGGGAGGAATTGGAGGCGACTAAATTGGGGATAAAATCAGGGAAGAAAAAAAAGAATAGTTAGACAAATGTAATTATGTCTGAAAATTGCTTATACACTAAGATGATAGAATGGCAGCATCACACAAGATGTATACATAGACTAGCATTATGTCCATATTGCAGATATAAAGAAGAAAAGAGTGATGTAAAAAACGAAAAAAAGAAAGGCCTTTCCTTCTTTATGTGCTATACTTTTTTCCTATTACGTGTTCAACATTTTTAGCACTTGTTACGAATGCTTTAGTCTATCTCTCTCTCCCTCTCTGTGTTTGTTTGTGTGTGAATTTGGTAGCTTATTTCAGCAAGCTGGTCTGCAGGCTACAAACTGAAATGTCAAGGTCCGTTTGATGCAGGAGAGGGTGACATCAGGGTAAGTCAGAAAAACCACGAGTCTGCTATGAGCATCAGTTTTTAATATCAATTAGCTAATCAAGTTGTAATTTTTTCATGATACTGTTTCAGAAGGTCCTCTCATTAGAATATAGAATCTAATTTTGAAAAGTTGCCTTTAAAACTTCTCTACATACATTGATGTCAAAAGTATGTTATTGCAAAGCTCTCATTAGTTGTGGTGCTCCTGATGCATATTATTCTCAGCGTTGGTTCAATTACATTCAAAGGAGTTTAAGATCAGTATTAAATGTACGTTTAATGTGCCTTCTGAGAATGTATTGTAATGCATTGAGCAGGGAAATCAGCACACAGACTCAAAACAAAAGTAAGGGGAAAAAGTAGAGGGGAGATGATAGTAAGGAGGTTGTAGAAAGTGCGGTTCCTTGGCTACAGAAGTTAGCAGCAGACTTCCCAAACCAGGGGTTGGTCGCTGTTGACAGAGAGTGAAGACAAGTTGAAACACAGTTGGAACCAGCACCTGTCACAGTCCCTCCGCCACAACCAAATCACATTGTTCTGACAAAGGAGGCAGCCTCACAATGGTCTGTCACGAGATTACAAAATTAACCCCATTGTCTCTGCCTCATCATTCAATATTTGAGTTAGTAGCTGTTCAACTCCATGGATCAGTACCTGTTATTGGTATTGTGTACAGACCTTCAAAGTCATAATTTATTTTTTTTGGGAACTCTCCTTTTTTTAACTCTCTTATTTTGTTTGGACAGTTGAATTGCAATTTCTCCCGATATAATTTTAATGGGGGATTGTTGTTCTTTTTGATAACATTGCAAGTATGCTCACCTAAGATTTGACGTGTCATGCTAGACAGTTTTTGTCTCACTCAGTTTATTTTCTCCGAACACGAAGTGGCATACTCTATACTTAGGATGCTGATCAGGACTCGCACCACATAATATTACTTCAGTTGAACTACCCATCTCAGACTACAAAGTTGTGCTGCATACACCTGCCTAAATCAAATGGATCTATTTAAATAACTCAAACCCTGCTCCTGTTACCACTTCCTATCATGAACACTTGATGGATTAATACAATAACTGCCTATCCTCTGCTCACCACCTTAAAAGCTTTGAAAACATAAACTCTCTTATTATTCTGCTGCTTGGTTTAAACATAAAGAGTTGTTTTCTTAACATATACAGTACTTCACTACAACACTCTTGCTATAGCTTAAACTTCCTTTTATTCTATCTTCATCAATGCATCACCAGTTCTCTTTTGACATGAACAGTTTTTCCCCTGAAAACACCCATTGTTAGACCTGTCTTGAATAAACTTTGATTAGACCCCAATGAATGAATAACTACCTATTTTCATGTCTAAAAGTGGAGTCATGTCTTTCACTTAAAACCAATAATCTCTATGAATCTTGAAATCACCAATGACAACCTTGGTGCAACAGACTCTGGTCTACTCCATCCTCATCTAATTTGATCTCAGTGCCTTTAATAGAATCTCTCATCAAATACTTCTGGAATGTCTAGCTAGCATTGGACTTCATGTCACAGTGTATCAGCGGTTTACTACAGTACATGCCTCATTGATAGACACAATTTGTCCAATTACAAAAGTATAGGTATGTGGGCTCAACAGTCTGCCACAGAATCCCTCTAGGATCAGTGTTGGGGCGATATCTTTCATCTTCTTCCTCTTGGCCATATCTAATGCCATTTTTATTGTTATGCTGTTGATAAAAATGTCTATGTACTGTATGCAGTCCACTATTACTCTTCTAGTCTTCATGACCTCAACACATGGATGACAAAAATAATTCTCAAACAGCACAAACCTTTTATCACTGGAGCTAAGATACAGTGGAACCTTGGATTGCGAGTAACATGGTATGTGAGCGTTTTGCAAGATGAACAATTTTTTAAAATAAATTTTTAACTTAATAAACGAGCAAGGGCTTGATATACGAGTAGTATGCATGTGATCACATGATCACAACTGAGCCAGGGTAATAATCTTCCATGCTCAGTCTCATATACCGTCGTTCATATAGTCAACATCCATGTGTGCGTGTACTGTTTATTATAACATTTATAATTTATTTAACGTTTATTATAACATTGTTACATTTTAATTCTTTTCAAAGGTAAAGTGAAAGTTAATTTGGTTTATTTTTACTTTATTAAGAAAATATATCATTATTTTTATGTGAATATTTTTGGGCTGTGGAACAAATCATCAGAGTTTCCATTATTTTTTTATGGGGAAATCCACTTTTATATATTAATGTTTTGATATAGAAGCATGCTTCTGGAAAGAATTATGCCTGCAATCCAAGGTTTAACTGTGCCTAGTTCCACACCTGTCAAGAGCCTTGGTGTTATTTTGACAATACCCTCTTCTTTCTCCACTTTTTTTTGTCAATGTTCTGCTCACATCTGTCATTATCTCCTTTAACGCTATCATCTAGCTAACTCTGTAGCACAGATTATTATACTGTCCAAATCATGTGACTAATTGGACCAATTATGAAAGTATGATATAATTATATTATTAATTAGATAGATATAAAGCAATATTATACTGTATATTTAAATATTTTCACAATCTTATCCCGGAATATCTTCAGATACAGACCTTCCTCAGATCTCAACATATGACTAAGGTCTACATTCTGTTCCACACTTCAACCTCTGTACTGTGGAAATCTTTTCTGCTCACCTGACCCCATATACAACTTTTCAAAAAAATTGCCCTCCTCACTCTGAACTGCATTTCACCATGTTTTGCTTGTATCATGTGACATTCTTTTATGGATCATAGGGTGACCTAGAGTGTAACCATAGAGTCCATTTTTGACTAAGATCTTGTATTAATATTAATATTATTAACTCCCCTGTTATCAATACAAGATCTTAGCCAAAAATGTATGTACAGTAATTTAAACCCAGCTTCATAGAAACAGGAGCTTGAAAAGTGTCACTATCTTCTGCATTTTTGTTTCATGTTGTTCTTTACCAACATGTTTGTAAATCAATATGTAATAAATGATCCTCAGTCACTAAGGGTTGCTCGGTTAGAGGGATGGGAAATTTCTACATTATTATTTCTGATTTCCAACTAAAATAGCATAACCATTTAAATGTAGATTAATGCAATTCTCAGTAACATTTCAAAATAGATACCACATGGGGTCGTGACTCCTAGTTTGGTAGTCCCTGCTTAATAATTTTTTCTGTAGCTGTTTCTGTACAGTATGCTGTGTAACAGCATAACAACAGTGTAACAAAGCATGTTCACGCAAGCAGACCAGTAATGTAGCAACAACTCTAACACTATAAAATTATGCTCCAGTCGAGTGAATGTCCAAATTAATGATTTGTGTGTTGACATGGTACATAATATAGGCAGAATTAATTATTATATATTTATAGAATCTTTTTGACATTTGATTAAGGCTTCATGTTACTGTATTTGAGCAATTTACTGTTTCCCTCTGACAATTTTTTTTGTCTTGCCAGGTAGCAAAAGTGTTGTGGTGGTACTACTTCTCTAAGCTGATTGAGTTTCTCGATACAATCTTCTTTGTACTAAGAAAGAAGAACAATCAGATCACGTTCTTGCATGTATATCACCATGCATCAATGTTTAATATCTGGTGGTGTGTTCTAAACTGGATTCCCTGTGGACAGAGTAAGTATACAATTATGTTGAAGTTGGAATGTTACATACGTTTAGGTTTTAACAGATTTTTTAAACCACTCTACAGATTCCATGTTAACAAACTATACTGTAGTTTTGACAAGTTGGTTAGGACATCTACTTTTTCAAACTGTTTATAGACAGATTATTTCACTTGCATAGTGCACTATATCACAATTCCAGTTGGTCAGAATTTTACATACATTCTTGTTATGTAACTGTGCCTACACACAGCTTTGAAAACTCCAGAAAATAATGTTATGGCTTTAAAAGCCTCTGACTTATCGACTTCAGTCAGTTGGAGGTGTATCTGTGGAACCATGGGAATATCAAAATAATTCAGCCAAGATCTCAAAAAACAAAATTGTGGACATTCTCATGACTGATTTGTCACTGGGAACAGGTTCCAAATGCATGAAAGTACTGTACAACATTCACAAAATATTCTCCACAAGTAATAACAGCATATGACTACGTCACCATCATACCGCTCATGTGCGAGAAGCATCCTGTCTCCTAGAGATGAACGTAAAGGGAATTTAAAACAAAACACAAAACAGATGAGAAACACAGTGAGAAACAAAGGAGGAAATTCACAAATGTGTGTGAGGGCGCCCCCTGGTGGTCTGAGGGGAATTGTCCATGGTGGATGACTAAAGATAGATAGATAGATAGATATGTTATATTATGCTTCATTTTAAACACATTATTTTCCAGCTGAAATACAACTCAAATCATGTATTCTGGTAAGTTATTAATTAGCTGTATAGTTAAATCAGGGCCTGTATTTATTAAGCATCTCAGAATCACACATAGGAATCAGGCTCAAAGTTCATTTAGGACTGAAAACAGTCCTACTTCAGAGTAGGACTTAAAAGTTATTTATAAAGCCTTCTATTCTTGCTTTCAGCGAGGAGTAGGACTGCATCAAGGAAAGTGTGTGAAGTCACTTTCTACAACCACAAAAAGTCACAAAAGTGGGTAGTGTAGTTTTTATAGGTTTTTGTAGTTTTAAACGGTGAAAAAGCGAAATGGTGAAGCGGCAGTTGTATGAAAGATTAATGCATATAGATAAAACTTTTATTAAGACTCAACTGCATGACGTTATTCCAATTAGACTGCTCTAATCACAATTGTTTAAAGCCCTAATAATAGAGCTGTGTAGGACTGTCATAATCTGATCAAAATGATTATGAAAAAGAAAGTCAAACTAGAGAGAGGATGAGAGAGTTTTGCTTGCAGAGGAGGGAGTAAAATGTAAAGAAATAATTAAAGCAAAATTCTGCCCTACTTTTACCTCTAAAGATAAAAAGTGAGTGGAGGCAATTTGTGAAAGCAAATTTAATTTGATTTAATATACTGTAAGTGTATATGTACTGTATATATAAATATAATTATTTTAATGTGTGTGCCATGGATGATGCCTATAGGACACAAGGTTGCATTATAACTACGCCACAAAACTACTATAGCAATTATTTATACTACTTCAGCATGCAAAACAAGCTATTGTTAGCATAATTAGCCTTACAGTGTGCCTACATTTAACACACCCACTTTAAAATAGTAACGCAGTGAGGAGTCACGTGCGTACCCCAAGCAAGATGGCGGCAATCTAGATAGGCTCCTACCCACTCGGTAATAATTATATAATACATGACGAAGTAGTTGACATATTGTTTAAAATAATAATTTGAAAACGTTTATGATCCGGATGCTAAGAACTTAATCACGTTTCTAAGTGTATCACGATGGCTACAACATCCAAATACTTCAAAGAAGCAAACCGCATGGCGACCAGGCAGACCCCACCTTTAACGGATGCTAAGGCTGCTTCGAGTCCGCCCGAAAAGCAGACTGACGCTAAAGTGAGCCTGGATAAAGTTTATGCTGAGATTACTAAAATGAGCAAGACCCTTCAGGTAGTTGCAGCAGACACAATCGCCATTAAAGAGACAATGACGGAGCTAAAAGATACCGTGAACGGGCTGCAAGTCAGAATGGAGGAGGCGGAGGGCCGTATCTCACAAATGGAGGATGTGACAGAGAGGCTGACGACAGATAAAGATGCTAAAGAAAAGGAGATAAAAGTTCTGTGGAACCGTGTTCAAATACTTGAAAACCTTAGTAAGAGGAATAATGTAAGGCTCGTGGGGTTGAAAGAGAAGTATGGAACGAACGGCACCTTGGAGAGCTGTGTGAAGAAAGTTCTGAGTGCAGGCCTGGGGATCGATATGGAGGGGGAATTCGAAATTGAGAGAGTTCATCGAATACTGGCTCCCATGCCGAGTGAGGATCAACCGCCGAGACCGGTGCTAATCAGGTTTTTGAGACAATCAGCGCGGGAGAAAGTTCT
>JAQQZS010000019.1:10034451-10071909 GCA_030068045.1 Platyallabes tihoni | reverse complement strand
CAGAGACGGGAATCGAGCCTGGCCGGGGAATCGAACCCAGACCCTGGAGGTGCAAGGCGACAGTGCTAACCACTACAAAATTTGTAAACAATTGTTTAAGAAATTACTTGTGTTATGCATAAAACTAGATGTCTTAACTGACTTGCTCAAACTCAAGTTTGTTGACATGAAATCCATGGTGTGGTTTTAAAAATCTATTTTAATTATTTCAGCAGAAGTGTGCATAACTGACTACAAAATATGAAAATGAAATCTGAAATTCTGATTCAGCTTTTGAAACTGAATCAGCCTTGCTGTTTCAAATACATCCAGAGGGGATTGTTTTCAACGTAGAAAAAAAAACAAACTGTGGCCCTGTTATTACAATACTGTTGGAGGAGAGACTATGACTGTATAATGGGAATGGGCTTACCTTTGATCATGAACTGTTTTTAGCAAAGATGATATTGTCTTCTGGCAGTCAGTCAAAGATCTCAGTGACTTTGTTTTAGTCTTCTTATATCTAGACTGTAAATTGAAGTGCACACTTTTCTGCTTTAATAATGCCTATTTCAATCATTTTTGCAAAAACGTAAGCTGTACTAGAATGATTACTTACAGAGAAGTATTCTCTTAGCTGAGCTTTGAAGGAATCAAAGGCAGCCATGACTCCAGAATTCAACTCTGCCTCAGATTTTTCATCATCTCTCAATGCTTGTGTTATGGATTCTACAAATCAAATACACACCATTCACCCCCTTTATGTTTGTGTTTTTAGTTCCAACAACAATAAAACTATCACATTCCTCAAACAATTACCAGTGATTCTCATCCTTCCACTCTACAGAAGTAAGTCAATGGAACATATTTCTAGTCAGTGCATTTTGATAATCAAACATTATTGATTGAAAAATGTCATTTGGTCTCTTATTAGCGACTAGTTAAATAGGGAGACTACCACATTGATACAGTTTAAAGAGAGATAACTAAAACCCCCTTTAAACATGTATTCCTTTGCATACATTTAATACAATTTAAGGGGTCAACTTCACGTCTGAACAACTTTATGGTCATCACTAGTAAATAAAAAAAAATAAAAAATTAACCAAAAGTAATTATGAACCGCATTCAGGACCATTAATACTGCATATAGCCACACCCAAGTTTTGCCAGATTGTGCCCCGCCACCTCACATTGGGTTATTTATCTTGGTATGAAATGTGTTTGGGCCAGGTAATAAAAAAAAATTGGGCTTGTCTTAAATACTGTTTAAAAAAAAATAAATAAAAAAAAAGTAATGGCTTCAAGTCTCATGGCTGAGTCTCAAAGAGCATTAGTAATGCTGAAGACCTGCTGTGCACCCAGTGTTAGAGTCATTTTAAGCAATGCTAAAAATAAAAAAAATCTATCCAAGATGGCCAAAATAAGAATAGTTGTCTCTCTAGCATGCCACCCATCAACTAAAGCAAGCTTTTTGCAAGATGAGATGACTGCATTTAAAATGCAAAGAACATTTGTCTGTTTAGCGACTGCTACCAAATAAGTTTATAAATAAATTTAAGAAGGCTCATGAGGCAGACAAAGTTTCAACTGAGTTCTGTGTTTTATCAAAGTCAATAAAACCAATGCATATCAACTCTAAGGGTTGAATGAAGCTGTGCGGAAGATTTATACAAAAAATTGCGTTTAAAAGACAGGAAAACTAATTTTCGGAATTATGAAGGCCAAAATGTTAACCATTCCAAAAAAGGGTTCCTACCTTTAGCATTCTCCGGTGAAGGGGAGACGAACAGTTTTCTGGGTTTGAGTGTAGAAAATGAGAGCTGCTCCTCACTTCCAACCTCACAACTTTCATTCAGTTCTGTTTATTAAAGATTTAAATTACATGCAGAAAAAAGGCAACACAAATTAGCTTTTTATTGTTTTCTTAGGGTAAACCGTGAAACAATTACATGCAACATACCTGCCGATGCTAGTGGTTCTTTCCGTAAAGGCACAGATGGTTTTTCATCTATAGTATATTCCTAATAAAAAAATTAAAAAAAAAGTTTAAAAGGCTATAGCAGTGCGGGAGATGAAACTGTTTAGAGGAGCGATTTTAGTAGTGAGTGAGTGCTAGTCATCCTACACAGTAGCCTCCCTGCTCCTGCTCTTGTCTATCACGAGTCACGATTCTTTTCAAAGGTAAAATGCAGGTTAATTTGTTTTATTTTTACTTTGTTTTTTATTAATTATTTGTATAAAAATATTTTTGGGCTGTTGCCCCGTTGGACCCTTAAACAAGGCCCTTAACCCTCAATCGCTCAGATGCATGATGAGATGTAAGTTGCTCTTAATGCTTAAATGTAATTAAAATGTAAATTAAAATATTTATACAACTTTTTCTTTTCATGACACGTGTATACATTTCTTGGCCGACACCATGAACAATCGCTACCATGAAAGGGTGTATTGGTCTGCAGTAATGTTTTGGTAGATGCAAAATGAAGGAAATTTTTTTTTCACTGGCCATAATAATAAATTGTATCTTAAGGCAGTTAACTAGCTATTTAGTTAGCCTGAGGGTAATGCTAGCTAGCAGCAGACAATCTGCAACCAGGTGACTCCCCCAATGAGCATAGAAGAGAAGTCACATGGTCGCTAGTTTTCCCCAATATGAAGGTGTTGTCCCCCCCCCAAATTTCCAACAAGCAGACAGCCGAGCCGCTAGAGAAAGAAGCTTACATGACTATTTTGGTATAAACATTTACCCGGCATGTGGTGGATAGCCCACTGCCAAAAGGAAAATCTAACTGCACATAACTGTTGGGTGTAATTTCAGAACATATGTTGTTGGTTGTGAATAACATCCAAATTAACCCCAGGACCCAGTGTTTCCCAGCACATTACACTGCCTCTGCTGGCTTTGCATACTGCAACCCAGTTCAATCTCTTCCCACATACCCACATACTGTACATGAAGCATGCATATGAACAATTATTTTAAATAATGAAATATAATCGCAATAGTATGAAATAACCAAAATAAGCAGCAAGAGCCACCCCTTAAATCTGTGGAGCTGTGATTGAAAGTCACTCCGTACTGTTGTGTAGATTTCACAATGAGACACTACTGTAGAAATAAATATAAAATACCTTATTAGATTCAAGAGGTTTCTCCATCAGAAAAGAACCTTGAAAAAATTTGTCTTGAAACCCTGCAATTGGGGGGGAGGGGTTGGGGCGGGGAAAATAGAATTAATCCACTGTACATTTTCTAATGCCATTTTATCCTACTAAGTTTAATACTGATCTGATACACTTAAAATCTAATTAATTAACCAATTAATTTGATGCATTTTAGATGAACAAAATTGTCATGAAAATGTTCATACTGTATTTTTTTAGCTCACAATTGCTCAACGCAATGTGGAGATAACCTTTTATGTAGGCAAGAGATATTGTTTGCAAAAACAGTTTATCTATGGGACAACCAGCCCATATTCCCATAATGCTCCAACATAGAGTTTTAAAGCTGAATAGACACTCACATGTCAAGCAACATAAGGAATGTATGTATAGTGTTCCTCACAATGTTTTACAAACATGTGCGACAGCCTGTAAACATACAAGGGACAGGCACATTTCAAGATGGAGAGTCTCTTATGCCACAGTGACCTTTGTTTGGCCCCACATTGGACACAGGGCGTCAAATCAAAAGCCTCGGTCTCTGAGACACCTTGGACAGCAAGGCATCTATTTGTTTGGAAAAAGAATGATTTTATTCTGCCATAGGTACTTCCAATAAGCTCAACCACTGTCTTGTCAATTTGAAAACCCGTGGCATGTTTGTTGTTACATACAGTACAACAAACATACTTGAGTATACTGTACACCCAAGTATATTGATGGCCACCCAATTATATTTGCCATTTTTAAAAATCAGTCCAGGAAAAGAATGTAATCGATTAACTGGTAGAGGACAGTTCCCTCTCGCTCTACTCCTCATATACACATTTTTATCATGCCATTGCGACAGGGGTACACTGAAAAGCGGTAAATGCAACAGATGTAAGCTGCTGAAAGAAAGAAATATGTACTGCCAGTCACACACACTTTGCAGACAAACAGTTTTGCACAGGGAACAGGCCAAGGGGCACGGAGAGAGGCCACAGGGAGCAAGAGAAGCATTCCTTAAAGACAAGGCATGATGGATATTACAACAGGCCAGGTACAGTAACTCCCTTTCTCTTTGTTTTATTGTTCTGTGACTTTGGTAGTGGCTTTTAATTCTATGAAAGAAAGCAACTATGCTAGGGTGTTAGCTACAACACTACAAACAACGTCTCTTTGTGCTATGTGCCTAGCAAGACAGACTAACTGTGTAAATGTTAGACCACTCATTTTCATGCAGATATGCATTTTTAAAAGTATTTTAAGAGAATACTGTGTGAGAAAGAAAGAAACAGCATCAAATATTGAGCCTACCAACCCCGTCCTCAATCTACCCACATCTTGGTAAGTGAAATGTAACTTTCTGCACTAAATATACAGTATTTTCGATTAATTACAAAAGAACAAGTATACCAAGTTTAAACCGGTGTTTTTCAAAAATGACCTAAAAAACAAAAAAAAAACCAGACTAAAAGGGGGCACCTGGCTGCATATCTGCAAGTATCAATAAACGGACCAGCACCAGAGGCATTCTCATATGTGCAAGCATTGGACGTATTCTAAAAAAAAGCCCAGAAAGATGAAATACCCTGACAAACATTGCAAACTTCGTACACTAAGTAGTGTTTCGTTTTTTATTTACTCTTCACATATTAGTAGATAGAGGGGTGGGTTATTAATAAAAATATAAAATAAATACAAATGGTGTAAATGGTAATTTTTTTGTTGTATATAGATGACCACTTTTGTGCTGGCAGGTAAGTATATTTCAGACCTGTGAGAGAAAAAAAAAAATGTCATGAAGATAATAGTTTTATATCCCATACACAAAGTTAATGACTTTAGAGCTGTTGAAAATTAAAAGACAGTTGTCCAGATGATCAACACCCTTGATAAGAAGGATGTAACAGAAGATCATTGCTAAAAGGCTGTTCGCTGAGTGCTTTATCAAACCATATTCATTGGAGGCTCACTGTAAGTAAAATATGTGGGAGAAAAAGGTGCACAAGTAACCTACAGAAGATGTTAAGAATGCCATGGCAAACAAAGATGTCAAAGAATTGGAATGCTTCACAAGGTGAGGAGTGAGGCTAGAGTCAGTGAATCAAGAGGCATCATGCACAGACGTTTTCAGGACATCTCCAACTGTTGCATTCCCATTATCAAGCCACTTCTGAACCAGAGAATGTCAGAAGTGCCTTGGACTAAGAAGAGAAAGAACCAGACCATGGCTCATGTTCTTGTCAGATGAAACAAAATTTTGCCTTTGTTATGAAAATCAAGTTCCCAAACTCTGGAGGATTAGTGTAGGTACTGTATACTCACACACATGATTTTTTTTCTGTACAAGATAGTTACTTTCTTTTATGGTTAAAAGCTATTTATGCTAGTTACATAAAAGAGCACAACAGATTAAAATAAAGATTGAATATCTTTGCAATGTAAACAATTATATGCACACAAATAACATACTGCTATATAATACAGTGATTTGCAAGTATTTGCACCCCTTGAACTTTTACACATTTTGCTACATTACAAATTACAAACTGATAGGCCGGGAAAGAAGAGCATTAAACTAAAGAAGCAGCCAAGATTCCCATGGTAACTCTGGAGAAGCTGTAGAGATCCACAACTCAGGTGGTAGAATCTATCCACAGGACAACTATCAGTTGTGCATTCCACAAATCTGGAGTTTACGCAAGACTGGCAAAAAGAAAGCCACAAGTCGTCCCGTTTGCAGATTGCAAAAGGCATGTGGGAGATACAGCAAACATGTGGAAGACGGTGCTCTGGTTAGATAAGACCAAAGTGCACAAAATGCAATTAACACTGCACATCGCCCTGAACATGCCTGAATGAACATGGGTTGCTACAATTCAACAGGTATATTATGTTGATTTATATTTTTTAACTTGAGCAACTGTGCCTCTTAAGGTCTTTGGAAGGCCCTGGTTAGACTAGCAAAGTTTACAAATTATAATGTTAGCTTAATCATTAGTTAATGAATTGAAAATACATCACATGGAGACAGAGTATTATGCACAACCACTAACAAATCAACAGACCTCTTGCTAAGGAATAAAGAATGAGCAATCATTAGCCTTGTTCAGTTTTACTGTATGTTGCAATGTTCTTTTTTTTGCCAACCAGATTTGAATTTGTTTTCAGTTTTGTTAGTTTGTACCATGCTGTATAAGATTGAATACTCTTGCCCTACAGACTGCTGTTACAAACTGGGCTGGAATGTGAAGTAGAATACTTTTAAGTTTGAAATTTGCCAGTCAACTGATCAAATTTATTATAAGTATTTTAATTCAAATAACTGATTGTGACTTGCTTGAATCCAGAATGGACTCCTTGGGTTGGTGGGAAAGATCCAGATTCTGCTTCCCATCCATTACTTTGCCCCCCTCTCTCTCTGATCTGTGTTTAGGGGTTGATTCCTTTGAAAAAAAAATAAGCATTAAAACAATCAATCACAAACACTTATATTGCTGATACAGGTGTTTACAAATGCTATGAACTTGTTGGTTTCTATGAAACAATATTCTTGAAGATTATTATTGAATACACATATACTGTACTAAAGTGAGGTTAAGGTCTGCCGTATTTTTTAAATTGGCAACTAAGTTATAGTGGTTCAATAATGAATGGTGAGTATGACCTTAAAGAACTTCTCTTCATTGCTACTTGGTGAGGAAAGGGGTAGAACTATGAGGGGAAAAAGAGAGGTAAATTAATTTGCTTGTAATATTTCTGAGCAATTCAGTGATTAAAAAATGGCTCTTAATTCTAGTCAGGGCAAAGTAATACAAGCCCTTAAATGATTTGATTACATGTACCTTTAAGTTTACTCTTCAGTCGTGGTTTTTTTCTGGTGTAATCACATTGGGGTTTGTGTCTGAACAAAGTTTTTTCACCAGGTGACACACAGCTGTCACTTTCAGAATAAAACATCCTAAGTTTCCTCTGAAAACAAAAAATATATACAAAACCACATTTATAATATGGCAAGAAAATATTTTCTTCTTACACAAATCTGCAAAAGAATTTTAGCAACCTTTTGTGTAGATTTTGCAGCTGGAAAGGACTTAACAGAACTGGTAGACCTATGGGGGGGGGGAATGCAATTAAAAATCAGAAAATTTTTCCAGTGAATAAAAGGGAAATAATCAGTGAGGAAAAAATTTTTTTTCCACCAACTCCATGCATAAACATTTTGTTCAACCTCGGTGGAGTAAAAATAATTCTTACCCATTAGATGAGACTGACTGACTGAAGACAATACCTTTCGCATTCGCAACCTGAACAACAGAAATCTCTCACTGAATGTTTTAACAAAGTGATACATTCTATATTGTGCTAAGATTGTATAAAAGTCAGTTATAGCCATTTAAAATCCAAAATAGAATTACAGTAAATTAGATAATTTTCTCGGCACAAAGTGGTTCATCTGTTATCAACACAAGATCTCAGCCAAAAATGTTTAAGCCATAAATAATTGAAGTAAATGGTGCACTTTTCAAAACATACCCATTTTGATGTGCATCTATACCATCTCCCAGTGGCCAGTTTGAGCAAGACTGGGACCTGACCCACAATTACTAACAGTTTCATGACAATACCCTATTGTTTGATTGCTGCAATATGATTGGTCAATGGTGGCCATGGTTATTTAATTACATCAACATAAATCCACATAGAGAATATATATCACAACAAATTCCAGCTTGACCAGGCTAATGGATGCTGAGAAACTGTCTAAAGATGTCTCAGCCGAGAAATCTTAGCTCCAACCATTTGTATTAATATGCCCAAACTGTGCATGTGATATCAGAAGGTCGTCCCATCTATGCCTTTTACATTTCATACAAATTTACATTAAAAAAAGTCAGTAGTTACAGCTATTTGAGTAAATAAGCCTGACTTGTTAGAATTAATGAATGCACCATGGACATTTTGTTTTGAAATGTTATTGAAAATTATTGAGGGTCTCAGTATTGAAAAGTGTGACACAAAATTAATGAAGATTGGCCAAAAGTCCAAGGACTAGTTTGCAGGAATTCTTTTTCATATATTAAGCAATAAAAAAAACAAACAAAAGTAAGAATTGTTCTTGAGGCTTCTTTTTCGTTGGAAGAACCCAATAAATTCAGTGAAAAAAAAATCAGTTTTTCATGGTTTGTGAGATGTGGACCAAAATATGAGGTAAAATTATTTTGATTAAACATCATGTCAAAGTTTTCAAGCCCTTTGATGTGTTGTGACTTGTTTTCTGATCAGACAAAAGACGTGCAAAATAGGACTCAGGGGAGCAAAGTGGTTGGCATGGGTACCAAAGGGTTCTCATAATTTTAAAATAATGTTCCTTTTTTATGGGTATTTTTGTTCCATTGACCTCAAGACACTGGGCCGAACATTATGATATACATTTCCTCGGGGCATGTGCATGAGTGATATAGCCACCCAGTCCCAAATGGGAAAAACAGAAATATTGGGAAAACTGTTGGTCCGCTTCTTTAGAAAAGTAATGTAATAGTGATCCATTCCCGGCAGTGAGGGAGGGCACCCCTACTCAGACAAAACATCATCTTCAGCATCCCTAGTTAATGCACAGTGGTTTTAAAATTAGGCATGTTCTCAAAAATATTGTTCAGTCAACCAATAACTTCACAAATAATTTGCCAATAACTTTAAATGACTTGGCTGGAATGCACAGTTACATACCTCTGTGTCTGACTCGTTTATTAGAGAATATTCATCTTTAGATTGGAATGTCCTGCATCTGTATACCAAAAACATGAGGTGGTGATACAATTTTAATAAAAATAAGACAGACAATTTAAATTTGCAGAGATTTTCTCTCACTTTTGTGATGGCAGATTCACAGAACCACTCTGAAAAGCAAATGAGCCCTCGGAAAAGGATAAAATTGTGAGAAAATGGAAGTTTTTGAATAATATTATTCAGTTAAAATCAGTGCTTACTTGAGTTGTTACTGTAGTCTCTGAGGTAGAAGGACTAAAAAAATTTTTTTTTTTTTTTTAAAAAAACTCAGTTAAACATGAATTGTCTACATTTTTATCAAACATAATGCTGATTAGAAGGAGAAGTGTCTTCATGCAGGAAGTTTACAGGATATAGGTTAAATACATAGGTATGTGCAAAGGTGTGGGGGGGGGGGGGGGACTTAACTTCATTTACAAAATATTGTCCATGTGATTGGAATTTCTTGAGATTCATACCTGGCAAATGAAACTTTAATTTCAGTTGGAGTAGCTGGAATTCCTGAAAAAGAAACATTTCATAGTTTCACTATTATGGAATAAATGCCTCCTCTTTACGGAGGCCAAGTTTATATACAACATGTGTGTGCTGTAAATAATCAAAATCATTTTACACACCCGAGTCTTCCTGATTTAATGAAGCATGCTGCAAGTACATTGAGGAAATACAGAGGGTACAATTAGAAACATACAAATACAAATTTCTACAATTAATAAATGTACCTAGAAAATTTAACCAAAATAAAGTTAATTCATTCATTCATTCATTCCTCTTACACTTTATCCTGTCTACAGCATAATAGAGGTCTGAATCCTATCCCAGGAGACACAAGGAATGAGGACAGGGTGCCAATCCTTCACAGGGCGTGGACACACTACAGGCAATTTGGGAATGCTAATTAACCTAAATTAAATCCAGTTTCTGGATAATTGCATCTAGATTAGTTAAACAACAGACCATGGCATTTTCTTATTTAAACCATTCATTTTTCAAGTGATGGAAAAATATTGAACACTGCCAACAAATGTGTCAAGGGGAAAATGTGTCATTTACCTGATGTTAAAACAACTGAGCATGCATTTCACCTCCTGAAGAGGTGATGTCAGATGGGTTGTCACCTTATGCACATTTTGCAGTCAAGGGTATTCAAACAAATGTTGCTTCTTATTTACTTTAACATACTTAATACTTTACACACCTAAAAATTAGGTAGTCCATTACAAAGGGGCCCATTGCCAATGGATGACAACATGCTCATCTTGTGATCTCAGTGCCCAAATCCCAATAGCTGGTGCCACTTAGAGGATGGATTCAATTTGGTTCACTGGTCATTAGGAGTCTATTTGGTGAAAAGGTCCATTGTTAAGCATTAAATAAATGAAATTTAATTGAAGATATAATCCCCAAATATTTTCAGCTAACAAAAGAAACATTACTAATCAAACATCCTTAAAGTATATACCGTATATAAGCATACAGTATATACCGAATGTCTCACAGCATCTCTCAACTGCATCTTGCTAAATTAACACAGAATGAAATTTGACCTATTTTATCCATATTTATAAAAAGCAAATAAACCTTTGCCGTCTCTAGCAGCTGTAATTTTTCTCCTCCAGCAAAGACTTTGTTCACAGCAGTTTGAATGTCATGTCTGGAGTCAAAGGTAACCTGCACCATTTTGCCAGTGATCTTTCCATGGCACACCGGAAGTGACATGTAAATGCTCAAGATCTTCTGATCATCATATTCTAATAAAGGAAGAAGGAAGATTTTACATGAAAACTGTCATTGCATAGCAAAAAGGATGAACAGTATAAAAGTCCACATACACAATGTACTCCAACTCTGGTTTTAATTCCAGCATTGTTTTATGACCATAGATGGTGATTTTAACTCACCTTGCAGGTTGTATGAACAAACAGCTTCTTTGGGCAAATGAATAAGTTCCCACAAGGTTTCCTATAAATAGATGTAATTCAGCCGTGAAGCAGCTTAACAGAAAATAGACAGTTTTTAAAAGTAATCTGAACATTTCTTTTCACATTAGTTTAAACTAGACAATAGGAGTTAAAGTTTATTTATCTAAGCAATTTGTGATGGGTTTATAAATTTATACCATTTATATCAAAACTCACTTGTGGGTCATTTACATAGAAGCCAATACAAGATGTCCCAATGTTGAAGTCTATCCAGAACTTTTGCAAAAGTTCGTCCTCAGGTTTAAGCAACTAATTAAAGCAAAAACAACCATTAAGGAGAACGTTGGAGAAGTATGATACCATAATCACACAGTCATTTTCTTTCTCTAAATGAAAATTTTTATTACACACAAAGTAACTCATAAATTATCAATTTTCAAACCATTTTTATTCGCTTTAATATCTTACCTCAGTGGTGTCTAGAAATGCCCTTATGCATGGATATGAAAACACTCTGAAAAAGAAAATATGAAAACCAAAATCACAAATACAGTAGATCGGAACCAAAGATACTACCAGAGAATTACATTGAAAGATTACCACACAAAGCACATACCTTCTGGAATCCCCAAAATAGCTGTTGAGTTCATTTAGAAATATCCTACAATCCTTAATACAAAGACATTCATTATCATAGTGCAAACCAGTCATGATTATAAATGACATTGTATAATGTCTACAGGGAGGAAATTATTGTATTACTATACCGTTTCAAATTCTTTAACCCTTATTGTTGTGAAGGATGATGCAAAACTTCTGTAACTGAACCACTTGCCAACCAACTCCTCCCTTAGTTTCTTTGGTGTCATCCGACAGAGTGCTTCAGAAATGGCCACCTGCATTTCATAATCTAAGCAAAATAAACACATTTTTTTTATATATATATATATATATATATATATAACTTTGTGTTTTTCATATATATATTATTTTTAATTTGTTCATTTCTTTTAATTTAGATGGTTATGGTACAGATAATGAAAACCCAAAAGATTTCTTTTTAAACACAAATTTTGGACTACTGAAAAGTATGAACATGTACAGCATTGTACTTGCATGAATTACTAATCAGTCTGTGGTACTGCTGAGGTGTCTTGAAACCCTAGGTTTCTCTGATAGCGGCCTTCAGCTCTTCTTCGTTGCTGGGTCTGGTGTATTGCAACTTCCTTTTCAAAATAGCCTATAGATTCTCTATGGGGTGTTGCGCTGGCCAATCAAGCACAGGGATACCATGGTCCTAAAACCAGGTATTAGTACTTTTGGCAGTTTGGACAGTAGCCCATGTCCTGGATATGTCTGTACATGGTGGCTCTTGAAGCATTAACTCCAGCTGCAGTTCACTCCTTGTGAAACTCTCCCAAATTCTTGAATATGGTTTGTTTCACAATCCTCACATTTTTCTCCATATCACAGATTTTCCTTTTATTCAACTTTCCATTAATGTGCTTGGATACAGCACTCTGAAGAGCCAGCTCGTCAAGTCAGCAGTCTTCCCCATGATTGTGTAGCCTACTGAGTCCTTTTAAAGTTAATTAGCTGATTAGAGTGTAGAATATAGAACTTTTTCCACATTATAATTTTCTGAAATGCTGAATTTTGGGTTTTCATTAGCCAAAATGATATATAATACAATATATAATGATTAGCTGTAAGACAATCATTCAAATTAAAAGAAACAAAAACCTGATATACATCAGTCTGTGTGTAATGAATCTAGTTTCACTTTTTGAATTGAATTACTGAAATAAGTCAACTTTCCGATGATATTTAATTGAGATGCATATTAAATTTTATATACAGTATATAGTAAATTCATTGAAGAGAACAGAAGAGAAAAATATGACCTACCACCAACATCAATTATGACTTTAGCAAACTCTTCTCTGTAAAGTACATAAATTTTTTTCAGATTTGCACAAGTATGTAGGAATTAAAATACTGTAGTGGGTGAATATAGCACTGAAAAAATTAACATTCGCTGAAGTGAGCCGCGTTGCAAAATATTACCACTAGGAGGCAGCACCAGTCAACATCTCAATTATTGCAAACTACATTACATTTAATTTTATATTCTGTAATCCATCTTTATTGTATGTACATTGCTCAACACAATTTTTTTATATCACTAACGTTTTACAAGTACTGTATATTAAACAACACACTTACAGCAGAGAACTGTGATCAGTCTGACATATTTTTTTACGAGTTTCTTTTGAAGCACTGTCAAGCATTGAATTTACTGTCTTAATGGCCTGTTTGGAGAGAGGGTAACCAAAATTAAATCACAATTTATTAAGCGTATGCTTTTATGAGATAAGACCACTTTACATTATACTCTATGATGTGCAACATAGCAATAAACTTACCTCTAGACGAAGACTGAAGTGTACATCCTGGTCAATCACAACAGCCCCAAACCTCAGTATAAGAATCTCCAAAATTTTAACGTTGCCTACCACATACAAAGTCACGAAGAAATTTCAACACAGACAAAAAATAAAATGTTATAATAATAATAACGAAATATCTGTGTGGTCACCTTCGGTGTTGCTCTGGCAAAGCCGCTGAGAAAGAGAGAGAGAGAGAGAGGAAACGTACACAAAAGCCTGTCTAAATGGAAACAGGCAGGCGTCCTATAACGAAATAGCTGATAAAATGTGCATTTTGTATAGAGCAATTTTTACGTAAAGTCATGCATTTTAAGTGTATTTATAACATCGATTACATTACCATCGACACTTCACAGAACACTTCCATGAGCCGCATCGGAGCCTTGTTTGGTTTATGCTGCACCTTTAGATGCTCACAAACCATCTCAAACCAATTCAGCATGTATTGTTTAAAAAAAAAAAAAAAAAAACCACAAAAACAATAAGTTAGTCTTAAAACAAAAACATGGGAACGTCGGTTAAAATACGCTATACATATAATCAGCTAGATATTGAAGATCTTCAACTCAAATTTATATAAAACAGATTTATTCGATTCTGCCTTAAACTACCACTCCAACCGTTGAAGGTCAAGTTCTTTTTTGTATGGCTGGGTATGCCGTTGTATGTGAGGGACTATAAATATTATTATGAAACCGAGAAGGTAAATAAAAGGGACACTTATCTTCACGAGTAAACCATGAGAGACCAGATGGTTGATGAAGTCTTCGTCTTTGCAGATTACTTGTTCAAGTGCGCGTAAAATCAGTGTAACATTTTTGAATTCATTTTTATGCAAATCCTGGCGAAGAAAAAAAAAATCACAAATTCGGCCGGATAGACAAATCAATTACTTCTAGCTTGCTCAAAAGTAAATTCAATACGATGGTACACACCTTAAGCTAACTCCCTCATATTCAGTGTTTGATAAAGCAATGAAACCCAAATGGATCTACAGTGTATTTGCAAAGCACGAAATTATATGCATACAGTAATATTTACAGAACACACTGCCATGTAGCAAGCATGCATGGATTTTACATGGTACCACCTGTAGGAAATTTCTTTTTGCGACATAGGTTCATTTATTCATCTTTAGGCCTTCTTATTTTTTTTTACACTTCATTTTTACTCGCTCGTGCGTCTTTATATCGTTTACACCTGGAATTACTTTCTAAGTCACAAGATATAAAATATACTCTATTTATAGTTTCATGCTGGAAGCAATTTCTTAAAATTATAAAATCACGGTTATAAAAGTCAAAACGAAAAACACTTGCAGTATAATTTTACAAAGATTTATTAATGAACGTAGAATACAATTTCTTTGTTCTAATTAGGCGAGGCATTCAGAAGGGGGCTATGAATTACCATTCAGTCAAAAGCGCAAAACTTTGCTTCTGTATCTGTGTCTCAGATGGGAAGGAGGATTTATACGATGCCAATGGGTTGAATGTTTTATATTAATTGCTAATGACAAAATAAGCCACCATTAAAAAGAATAGATTCAATATCGATGTTAATATTTAACAAACATTTCATGAAAGGGAACTGACGGAGGAATACACCAGCATTACCGTGGCATTCAAATGACTACTATTCATTTTAATATTATGCAGGTTTGCTTGATTTTTTTTTAACCACCAAGTTGTATTGGAACCCAATACAGAGAAACGAACCTGACTAAACACTTGTTCTTGTTAGGGATGGCCTATACAAAAAGTAGTTTATGCCCTCTAAAGGCTTAAAAGGTTCAACCCGGAAGCTCACAGTACTATAGTAAATAATTAACAGATTTTAGCCCTGAGTATTTTTCCTTGTTATTATTATTATTGTTATTTTTTTCTAAGTATGAAGTTATTTTTGTTATAAACTATAAACAGGAAAAAAACAAATGTGTACTGAAATTAGATACCCTGCATGCAACGTCATCCAGTAGCTCGATCAGAGTCATTGATGATTTCTCCCCAGTAATGAATAGAAAAACTGAAGTAGCATTGTTTGTAGCGAATGCAGCCTCCAGTCTGTTTGCTATCTGTATAAACAGAAGGGGAAATGCATTAAGGTGAACCCACGTGGAAATGTTACAGGGTGCCAAAGCCTTTGGAGTTCACATAGATTTCGACCTGCACAATTTGCACAAATTGTTTCGCAAAACGAAAGAAAGAAAAACCGTCACTAGTAGAAAAGTACCCGTGCCATGTAGACTGTGCTTTTGAAATAAGTAATCCAATTTGTTGTCAAAATACACTTACACTCATAATTTCCGAACTGATGGCCTCGCAACAGACAAACAGGCCACAGGTGCGCTCTATTAGAGAATAATGGCGCCAAGTGCACGTGGTTAAAATTTTCTTGAACTCTTCAATGTGATGTAATTTTTTCCCCCCCAATGGCAGTTTCCTGTATAATTTTTGGGGCATTAGCAGGGGTCGGAGTTTATAGTTGAGAACTATATAAAAAAAAAGTAGACACACCGTATGCATATACACTCCCTTCTGCCACTTTGCGCAAAACAGCTTTTGTAAAAATTTAAAACGGAAGTGTATTTAAAATAATATAATAATAATAATAATAATAATAATGACCAAATTAGGTGAAAACAGTTTTAAACAGTCGGCTAAAACTGAAACTGCTCATCTGTTTACTGTATGTGCTCTGTTTTGTTTGACTGGTCCTTGTTGTTTTGTCAGCAGTCCACAATAGCTTTTCGTTTACATAAAACAACTAATGACCTCTACTATATCACATCTCGCCTGAGAACGATTTTTAGTCTCGACTGCAGTGGCTAGCTGGAAAAAAATTGCTGACACTTAATGTAGTCTCAAGGGGTATTTTTTTTCCCATAACCTGTGATAGCCTCCTGTAGCTTCCTAAAACTGAAAGAGCCAGGATTAATTCTAGTATGATCTCAATAATTAGTTTATGCAATCACTCTCTATATAGTTATAATTATTTTTCAAAATCTAATCGCCCATGCAAATTTTGAGCGGGTTCTGTTCCTCTTTGCTTGCTGTTGATCCATGCAGTGATTGTATGGTCTTGAAAGGTAAGCTATAAAGCACGTAATTAGTGTCATTGGTAGAGGTAAGTGGGTCAGTGGTAAGGGTAAGGTAAAACGAAAGTAGTATACGCCGAGGTTGTCTTCAACAAAACTGAGCTGGAGCCGTGTTTCGGCCCTGCCTCCCTATTTTACATAGGCTACACACAACAGCAGTCATACCTGAGATCATTATCCACCTCCTGTCTTCTGGAGCGCACCTGTGAGAGAGCGGCGACACCCGGATTTACGTGATGCCCTAAGAATATAGCAGATGGCTTAACTAATTCACGAAGTACTTAGAAGTTTTAGATATATATCGTTTCTGTAACGTTTTATAAGGGTTTTGCTAAATTAAAGTGCGTTGATGCTCGCTGTGGTTCAGAGTTGATGAATCTCTGGCTTAATTCACAGAGACAGGCACGAGGTCGTCGACAATTTTTTGTGACATCGCACCATGTCAAAATCGTCCGATCAGTTTGACAACTCAGATTGCGTGTGTTCTTACGGAATGAAGCTAACTTGGGACATCAACGACCCCAAACTTCCACAGGTAAAAATGTTTCTCTAGACTGGCTCCGTGAACTCAACAGACCGATCATCATAATTTTGATCAGAGATTATGGTAATCAAACTATAGACGAGTAGGTTATCTGTTTAATCGAATCAGTTATTTCCCATATATCCTTAATGTAAAACTACAGTGTATTTGGATTAAGTTTTAAGGTAGACTATCTTTGTTGAACTGTCTGATTTGTTTTTTGGCTGGTTAATGCTTTAGTTTCTAGATATGACCCATGTCGAATTGTGGGCATTTACATCTTGTTTGAGAAGATTAATGAAAATATTATTTATTAATTTTGTAACAGGATACGAAGCAGTACGATGCGTTTCAAGAGTGGACAGATGGGTATGTTCGGTACATATACAGTGCCGAAGACAAAAACGCGCAACGCCACTTGAGCGGCTGGGCCATGCGCAACACCAACAACCACAACTGTCAGATCCTGAAGAAATCGTGCTTGGGCGTCGTGGTTTGCTCCAGAAACTGCACACTGGGAGACGGCACGAAACTACAACTGCGGCCTGCAATTTGTGATAAAGCCCGCCAGAAGCAGCAAAGTAAGTTTAATAACCTTGAATAAACTCGTCATCCATTTTCCTGTGACCATGGCAACGGGAGTATAAGATCTCCAGCACTTTTACAAGTTCATATTCGCGTAATTCATAACGATTCTTTGTTTATTGTATATTTTTATTTATTCTTAGTCAATACCCACTGACCACAATCTGGATTCCGCATCAAAAAATTTGAGACGGAACTTAGCCTATAGCCGCCTAAACAAATCTCATCCACTGGTAGTAACCTACAGTATAGTGATAGAGTTATAGAGATATTGTTTTAGTTTAAGTGGCTCTTGGTCAACTGTGAATGCCTTTGGGAAGCCAAAGTAACCCATGGGTTCTTCTTAAAGCATGTTGCTATCGGTATCGTTACCGGTCCCAGGAGTGGGCATGACAATCTCTTGCTTTTTCACACTCAAACATAGATTTGTGCATGGGCAATTTCCTCTTATTTAATACACCTAAACTCTTGTATAAATTCCCTTAGATTTTCATGTCCCTCGATAGATGATGGAATATGAACCTACCTCTTAAGTCCACTGGATAAAGTATGAATTCATGTATTCACACCAGTGATAACTTTTAATGGTCCCTCCGGTCGTGGTACCGGATATTTGGCGCGCACCTGGACGTCAGTAGACGCCGGTGTTTTTGTCACACGATCACTGATCATTGTGTCAACAAAAATAAGTAGGGTAACTATCGGGAAGATATAGAAAGCAAAAGCGTTCCTACGCTGCCACGAGTTTCAGTTAGGAGCTACTGTTCACTGTGTTTATTATTTTAAATTAAAACAGACAGCTTACAGACAATTCACTTTGAGCAAATGTCTGAAATTAGGATAAAAAAAACAACAATAAATAAGAAACAAACAATTCAAGCTGCTTTATTGGTTTGAGATAAGATTCGGCTTCTGTCAAATCTATTTTTATTCAAGTTAATTGTGATTAAAGATCTTGCCCATATGCCCTAGCCTACATATTTTATTTTTTAGGTTGATATCATACCTAAATGTTATTTAAAATATTTTTAAAATGTATTGTTTTTTTTATTTAGCCAACTTATTATTAATTTATATTTTGGTGAAACAGGGGGAAGTTAAATACCATTGCCCGTCTTAAAAGCACCTTTTTATTGTCTGTAGAAAAGCTTTGTCCAAACTGCAGCTCGGATCTGGAGCTGGTCCCGTGTCGCGGCCACAGCGGTTATCCAGTCACCAACTTCTGGAGAGTGGACGGGAAAGCCATATTTTTTCAGGTATGTGTTTCCGATTGTAACAATACTGAACCTGTATCACGTAGCTTCCTTTTCCCTACACATAAAATTTGTGGACAAAATATGGTATGTTACGTAGGCAGCTTATAGTATAGTTTAACAACACAGAAAATCAGCTAAATCACATTAGTGAATCTGTGCATTTTAAAATAATTGTTTAATCTCGGGACTGAAAGAGTTATGACCTTTATGATTTATACCGCCTCTCTGCTCATAATGTATTGCTAGTTAACTTGTGCTATAATTATAAACTGCTCATAAGTATGAATCGGATGTTTTTATAGGCTAAAGGCGTTCATGATCATCCACGACCCGAGAGCAAATCGGAAACGGAGGCGAGGAGAAGCGCAGTAAAGAGAAGGATGGCTTCCCCTCACTTTTCACAGAAAAGGAGACTTGTAGAACCAGAGGTAATAAGACACACGCACACACACGCAATTATTATTATTATTATTATTATTATTATTATTATTATTGTGGTTGTTGTTGTTTTAACAAATTAATGAAACCTCCTGCTATACTACAATTAACAAACCCATATTTAAAATAAATCTCATGTGTCACTTTAAATTGATGTGTTAGATACTACAAATCTCAAGTGTCCACCTCAGTGCTTTAGCCTATAACTGAAAAAGATGACCATATGCTCCACATTTAGATCTAAAACATGAATTAGATGCAACTCATAGAAAGCTGAACCTCAAAGGTTTTACCTGTTTCTGCAATGTCATTCCATAATGCCAGCCACCATCAACAAGGTTCATTACAAATATTTATAGTAAACACACACTTTAGGTTCTGGCTGTGTAATGGCATATTGGTTTACTTATGTGAGGAGAAAAATTACAAATAAAGTCACCACTATATTAATATTTTTAAGACAAATGTTTGTAGCCATGATTATCTATGTCTGGAGCATAAAGCATGCAAGCAAAATCACATATATCTTATATAAAATATCTGCAATATTTTAGCTTGTTTAAAGTTTTTATGACACTATAAAATGTTTTAAGGTATTTAAGCAAGTACTGTACATATTTTCTAAATGTAATAAATAATAAATAATTGTAATTATAAAAGTTACCTCATTGATATCTTTTAAAATGTACAAATGATTTCTTTTAGTACAAGAAACCAATCACACTGACATTCTATTTAAAATATTAATTTCCGAAATACCTTCATTATAGATGATGTAAAATTATAAATACTGGCATTCTTTCAGCAACATTTACCAAAAACCTAGGCAGTGAATTGTAGCATTATCAATTCTGTAATTTAACCATTGTTTACAAGCTTATGTAGAAAATTAAATATAACATGTATGCATACTAAATGCTGGTATTTATTTTTTAAGCATTTAATGATTACATTTATTCAGTAGCCTATTATTTAAAAAGGTATTCAATGTGAATTACCATAAATATACCTGTATTAATGTGTTTTTGTGTTAAGAATCTTTTAAAGAGACAGGGACCTACTAATCACCATCCTTTTTCTGCTAGCCTGGCCGCTACCACGATATGCCCTTTCCCAACATCCACCAACTCACTATGGAGACCCCAGATCGCTTTAGCATCATTGCTGAATCCAATTTTCCGATCCAGCCACAGCACTATACATCCTTTCAGAACACAGAGCCTTACAAGTTCCCCTATGACTCACATGGTCCAACAGCCATGACTGATGCTGCAAGCCCTCTTCAGAAGTCTTCTAACCATCGCCTGTACATGGCAAGACCCCCGTGTGGATATGACTTTGCAGTGCCAGGCTACCTCAGTTCTGCACCCTACCCAACATCACTGTATAAAGACCCTGCCAGCCCTCACAATGAGTCCGAACTCAATAAAAGTTGTTCTGGCCTGAGTGGGATGCCTCACACAACCAACACACTCCCAAACCATGAGCGTTCTTATTCAGATTCCTCCACCAAGCACCACAGCTGGAAGCAGATCCTGGGCAAAGCGCCATATGGGGAGAGAGCAGAATACCCACAGCTTCCTACCAATACCAATCACTATTACAACACTGAATATCCATGCAGGTATACAGGACCCACTCCAACTACTCCGACAGCTCTCCAGACCATTATTACCACCACTACCAAAGTGTCTTACCAGCCCTGTCCTAAACCATCTGTGGTAAAATATGGTGACAGTCTCTATGATATGAAGGGTCTGTCAAACTGTAACTCACTTTTGGAGGAGGCCTCACCAAACTCCTACTCAGACCTGAAAATCCCAGAGGATTCAACCGTCATAAAAACGGCCCTGTCCTACCAGGATGTGGTCCCCACAAAAATTGAGAGAACTGAAAACTTTGAAGGATACCGCTACAGCAGCTACACTTCCAACAGCTGCCCTGAGAGACTAGCACATCCATACAGGTATGACAGTGGAGAGTACTGATCTATTACTTCAGCACAAATTATGAGAAAAAAAGATGGAATAAAGGAGAAAAAAAGACTATGGTGCTGATAATGCGAGAAAGCCAAAGAAGACATTGGTAAAATGGTTATCATACTTTCCTTCAATGTATATATGCATACCGTAGCTATTTATAAATAGTATTCCAACATTTAGATATTTGTGTAGACACCTGATCCACATTTGATAAAATGTGCAACACAAAACATTTCATTATACTGCAGATTTATCCACATGTTAAATGATGAATAAAAATGCATTTTGTATGTTTGTAAATTATGAGTAGAGTCCTACAAGAATCACAGTTATGGTTTTGGTGTTGTAAAAAAAAAAAAAAGAAAAGAAAAAAAAACTAATTTGAACTCAAATTAAATGTGACATGCCATGATCTATAATTAAAGCCTGAAGAATAATTAGTAGTGGTTGTCTCAATACAAATATCCATAATACTGGCTGATGTTTAATTGATAACTTCCATATCCCTGCATGCCACATTTGTAAATTGCACAAATAAAGAAATCTTTATAATCATAACACCTTGAGGGTTTTTAGCTGTGAGACAAGAAAATGCTTCTTCCAGGGCTTTTTGTGTTTACTTAGCATAATCCCAGTGGGAAGTGGAGAACACATCATCTACTAACATATAATAATGGGCTTTGTGACCAAGCTCTTTTAAGGCTTAAAAGAAAAAAAGTGACACATTTTATTGGCATGAACAATCAAGTTCCTCTGTCAAAAGGGATCAAGAATAATCACAGACAATTAATCATCTGGTTTGTCAGTTCATAGCTTTTAATCTTTATTTTGAAAAGAGCCTTGAGGCACAAAACTCCCATGCTTTTTGGTGTGTTTGCAAATAGGAAATAGTGTACGAAAGAATGATAGAAAGGTCAAGAAAGGATGAAAAGATAAATGTGTTTGTGGATGGTGAGAGAGAGAGAGAGAGAGAGGGAGTGAAGGAAAGAATGAGAATGAAAGAAATGCCGGTAATACTTGTTGCTGACAAAATCTCTTCACACAACCTTTACACCAAGGACTGAAGACAAGGCGTCGCGGCATCATGGAGCCATACACACACAAACTCTTTTCTATCTGTTACCAAGACAAACAACTCCGTATGCATTCTTTTTATGTGCTTCCTATGTCAAGAAATTAAGTTTGTGACTCAGCACAGTCTCTAGGGGAAAAGTAAAATGCCAAGTCCATTTTTGTTTTGTTAAATCCTAAATTAATTTATGCTTGATTTAAATAGAAGAATGAAACAAAAGATAAAATTTCCATCTTTAATTTCTACATGTACCTCGGTTAACCAATTTAGTTCATTACACAATTTGACCAGAGTGATCACAAATACTGTGTGACAATGACAGATGTTTCTTGTTGCACAGGTATTCCCTGTTAGTTTGGTTGTTTAAAATAGATTTAATAGAATAGCTCTAAATTTTAGTCCTAGCACTGGGTTTCAACTGTGAAGACTGTTGTTATTGTTTGTTGTTAATATGGTAAACTAACATACAGAGCAGATGAGCAGAAAAGAGCAGAAAGCTGTCTAAGGAAGAAAAGAAGAAAGAGGGCCACAATATTTTTATAACCAAAAAGTGGTGGAAAGGGCTAGGTTTGGATAAAGAAAGGATCTGCTCCTGGTCCAAAACATACAAGCTCACTGGGTGATGAGTATGTAGTGCCATACTTGCATGGCCATATTAATTTTTATTGATAATTTATACATATACAGTAGCTTAAAGAGAGTAGCTTTTGTTACAATACATAAAATTTAAACATTCAAATACAAAAAAGAGGCTGAGAGACTTTTGTGTTGCTCTGCAATGTAGAATAAACAAAATGTGTGTATGTCTGTGATTATGGTCCTCCCTGTCAAATACCCCTATATTCCTTATATTGCATTTATGATGAGCCCTTATTTGCAACTAGTGGATGAGTGATAGATGCATCAATGGCAGGTGCCTGATAATCTCTGCAGCTCCAGAACACTTTGTTGTTCTGATTTTGACAGTTTTTAAATGTAGGGATGATTTTTTAAATTATATTATTATATACTTATATTATTATATATTATTATATACTGTATTACTTAACAAGATGCATGATATTTACTATCATAATCACTGGTAATCTTCATCATGAAAGGTTTACTTGAAATTTCAAAATAATGAACAAAATCCACCAAATAATACTGCCACTGCCTTAATGAACAGGTTTGCAATAGTAATTGGCAAATGTGGTTTCTTACACTGATTCATGTAAATTCTAATTTTTTTTTTATTTTTAACATTTCTAATGTTAATGGATTATCTTAAAAGTAAAAAGTATTCTTTATATGGTAACACATATTTGGTACTGCTCTCTCTCTCTCTCTCTCTCTCTCTCTGAGATATATATATAAAACTCTGATTTTTCTTTCCAGACAGTGTTCATAGGATCATATTCAAGAAGAACAGGGCAACTCATTGTCAACCCACTGCAAGGCACTCACTGGCACTGGCACTACGTACACTAACTATTACAAATTGGAAACACTAATCAGCCTATAATGCATGCTTTTGAACTGTATGGGAAATCTGAAGTATCCACAGAAAACCCACAAAACAGGGGAAAAAACTCTATGTACACAGATTTTAGTGAGATTTTAACAGTAGGCTCTAGAGCAATAGGACAACAGTGCTAGCTGCTGAGCCACTATTCCCCCATTACAGGCAGTGTCTTTTCCCAAATATAAATTAATGAATTTTTTTTTTGCAATATTAATGCATGCAAGCCAAAATACATTAATACAAAATACCATGGTTTTAACTTTGGCGGTTATGGCTTACAGCTCATGAAAATCAAAAATCCATTATTTCACAATATTAGAATATTTCCTAAGATCAATCAAAAAAGGATGTACAGTACAAAAATATGTTAATTCATGCACTCAATACTTGGTTGACAATCACCCTATGGCATTGCTGAGGCATTATTAAAGACCAGGTTGCTTTGATAGGCTGCTTTCTCATCTTCCTCTTGACAGAGTTGCCACTGAAAAAGGAAATGTGGCATCTCCATAAAGCTTATCAGGAGGCCACAGCATGAAGTGCTCTAAAATCCTGGTAGATGGTTGCTTTGACTTTAGCATTAATAAAACACATTGAATCAACACTAGCAGATGATATGGCACTACACATCATCACTAGACTTTGGGACCTTGATTTCAAAATTAACTGCAAAATTAACTTTCATCTAAAAAGATGATTTTTGACCACTGAGCAATGCTCCAGTTCTTTTTCTCCTTAGCCCAGGTACGAAGCTACTGACATTGTTTCTAGATGTTGTTTGATAGGAAGGAACAGTTGCAGCCCATTTTGTTAAGAAGCTCTTGTGAAGCTCTCCCAAATTCTTGAACTGGCTTTGCTTGACATGCTTAAATTAATTTAGGATTTAACAAAACAAAAATGGACTTGGCATTTTACTTTTTTAAGGTACTGGTCATCAGTGTTGCTCATGCACCTTTTCCCATGACACATTTCACTTCCAGGCAACTTGGCATGAATATGTTTTAATACCGCACTCTGAGAACAGTGATTATCAGAGCCAGCCCTTTCAGTGATTACCATCTGTTTCTTATGCTCCTTGTAGAGGATGTCAATGAGCACCTTTGGACTACTGTGATGTCAGTCTTCCCCATGATTGTACTGTAGTTGCTTGTACTGAACTACACTGAAAGATATACACAGTATTTATACTGTAAGTATAGTAACTCAAACTTGAAATGAAATATTTTGAGATTCTGGATTTTTTATTTTAATTAGCTGCAGCTGTACTCTTCAAAAGTAATTTACATATAATGAATATACAAAAGTTTCACTTTTGAATTAAATTAATGAAAAAAACTTTTCCATGATATTCAAATTTTATGAGGTGCACAGTAGGTATAGCTTTATTTTCTGTGTTGAAATTTCATAACTTCATAATTAACAGAACTCCGAATAGTTGCTTACAGGTCACAGCATAGTCTCTCTTACTCACTCTCTCTCTCTCTCTCTCTCTCTCTCTCTCTCTCTCTGTTATACTGTTTGCTCTCCCCTTCTCTTTCCCTGTCTAGCAAGAATAGAGCACCGATTATGCTATTTCTGCCTTCATCACTGCCATTGAAACATCAACCTACTTCTCTGTCTTGACTTCAAGATGTATTTACAGTATTCAGACCCTGGGAGAAGTTTCCCCTTTATTCATTTTTCTATTGCTCAGGTCCTATCCTTTCTGCAGGAGTATGCACATCCATTCAGTCAATCATCTTACCACTGAGCCTATCTGTGCTGTGGAATTTGAAAATCTTCAGATTACCTAGTGCATGTGCAGGTGGTTCTTTAGACAGGATTGTTTGTTTGCAATCTAACAGGTGCAAGAAAGTCTAGTGAAAAATCTTTAGATCTATTTGCTGCAGTATCATTTTTCACACCACTGTCATTGTGACATTCATGTCAATGTTAATGCAATGCTTCTTTTGAGATACTGAGGCTATAGAAAGTCTTAGAGGAAACTGTTTCACCAGATAACTGCTATTTTGTCCCTTGCCATGAACTGTAGCAAGAATGCCAGCAATGCAAGCACAAAGAAACCCACAATCACCCCCCACTATTTTAAAAGTAGCATGTAACAGAAAATCTATTACTGCATCCTAGTAACCATGAAATGCATGAACACGTGGTCATGTTAAATGCTAAATCAATTTGATAACTTAAATCAATTTGATACAAAGTGTCTACCTGGGTCCATTAATTTCTCTTAGCTGTTCATTATCTCTAGCAATCTCATGTTCCCAAAAAGATCACATCCACACCTACTCTGTGCTGTACAAACTGACTTCTCCTTTACTTTTTATGGCGAGAACTCGCAGCTAGCCTAATCTGTACTTCACTGTGCAGAGCATAGCAGAACTGTGCATTGTCCAGTTATAACAAGATAAATGGATTGATACCTGTTCTTATATCAGTCTTATAAGATAAGAATAATATAAGAAATTGTGCATGAAATGGATATTGAAATCATATTCTCCAATCATCAAAACCATGAAAATCAACAAAAATGAAAAATAAATAAATAAATAAATAAATAATCCTTAATAGAGTAATTCAGACATTGTGTGTATACTGTACACTAATGAAACTTCAAGTGTGCCTATAAGTAGTAAAAACAAGATAGATGCTGTATATCCTAAATACAGTAGGAGATATTTATGCTGACACTAAGGAGTAGAAAATATTGCATGAAATAAAACATTCCACATTTATCACAAAAAGACTGACAAATCAGGTTCATTAGTGTGGGATAGGTGTCCTACTTCAAATCATCAGTTATAATAGCAGACAGAAATGTATACCTTTTACTTTTATTTTATTATAACTAATTGTAATTAGGGCTATTGTTTGAAATTCTGCTCCTAAAGACAATAATTCTGAAAGAGCTGCACACTTTTCCAAACCAGTAGCAGATAACCCATTTTAATTAGAATTTACACATTGATAGAGAATAATAAATGGTAATCAGCTAAAGGTTATAAAAGCATATAATTTAAAACCATTTAATTTACACTATGGATCAGAATTATTCTGGAATTGTCCAGTAGCTGATAGACATTGTGTGAGGAGCACAATCTGCAGTACCTGGAGAAATGTGTCTTGAAGGAAGGAGCTGTTACTGTTGCAGTTGGTAGCTGTAGTACAATAGGGGATAATTAGGTAGTAGGTGGGGAAATGGGTCTGTGGAGCACAAAGTCAAGATGTGTTCATATTTGTGATAAAAACTGAATTAAATTATGTAAAAATGATGTGGGTGTAAATCCACAGTGCTTGACAAAGATCAAGAAAAACAATGACCAAAAAATAAAATGTGTATGTGTCGCGTGGGAATTTAGTTGAATGCCCTTCAGGCCTTGCATGTACCTGATAGTACGTATCAGGCCATCAGGTACATCCTGTCTGCTTCATTTCACATGAGCACAGCAAGTACAGTATCTGGCCTGTCGGTCCAAGATGGTTATCAGCTGTTTCAGTAAGATCCATAATTACACTAAAAGCAGTGTGAAAATGAATTACATACCTACACATTTTGTAATATACTTTTCCAGCCACTTATGACACAAAGCCAAAAGCGCTTGAACAAGTTATAACAACAAAAATTGTCTTACACATCTTCAGGAAAAAGTAAATTTTGCACACACCCACATAATAGTCTATCACTGAACCATGACCACTCCATCTACAACTGTGAACCGATTCTGTAAAAAACACTGCATGTTGCTTAACACATCAGTTCTATAATTTTCCAGGTAAGTATGCTACTCATGGCTTAAGAAAATAAACAACTGAACTGAAAAGCCCTTGTGCTATCTATCTGTAATTTTCTCATTTAATGTATGATATGAGCCAATCTAGCTTTTTTAAAATGCTAAAAACTTTGACTTAAATGTATTAAAATATTACATTTCATTAACATATAAATTCAATCAAATCTTGAGGAAAAAAAAAAACAATCAACAAATCCAGGAGCTCAGAAAAAAATGGACTTCCACAACTCTGGTTTGATCAGTTTACAAATCCAGAAGAAACTTTGTAATGTAATTTGTAATGAAGAATTATATACCAATCTAAAACTCTTGGGGCCTTACTGACAATTCATCGTTCAGAAAGGAGACACAAATTAATTCATAGGGTAAACTTTAGTCCAAAAGATAACAACAAAAGAATAACCTATAAAATTCAGTCTTTTGATGACCTGCAAAATTCAGTCTGGCTTTTAACAATCTAAATTTTGCAAGTTATCAATAGCATTTCGGAGAAATGTTCTTGGCCCAGATAAAAGAAAAACTGAACTATTTCAGCATCAGCTCTACTGTATGTACTGTATGTAATTATTCTTATTATTTTTTTAAAAATAATACACCATTCCCATTGTGAAACATGAAGGTGGCAGCATCACATTGAGCGGGTGTTTTGCTGGAGAAGAGAAGTGACCTTGTCCCTTATCAAAATTTTATGAACTGACCTGAAAAACAGACACACATATCTGTAACCTGAATTTTTCTAAAGATGTCCAAGGTCACGTCCTATTTTGCAGCCTTATATATATAAACTTTGTTAGTTTGCATTTACAGTAGACACAAAGCTCATGCACATGGGTCAGACTCACATTTTCAGGTTAGCAGTATTTTGGGGTCTGGGGAAAGTACTGTCTGTCTGTTTTCGTATACTTGAGTTTTCCGAAATTCTCATGAATTGCTAATGCCCCTTTGATTGACAAAAGAGTGAATAATGTCCTTCTAAAATTTCTTCTTGGCCAAAATTTCTCTCTTCACTCCTGGCCAAGGATGGCTGTAGCATTTTAGGCTGTGATTTTAACTTGCAATATCAAGACAACAGGATGAATATTTTTCTGTTGTGTCACTTGGGAGCCTCTTCAGTATCCACTTGATTCTGAGCAGGCCGGGGTATATCTCAAGGTGTATCGTAGCAACACAGGTGACAGGGTGGGAGAATTCACTGCAACAAAAATATAGGAATATAATTAAGTTATGAAACCAGTGTCGTGCAGTTAAAAGTACATTATGCAAGAAAATGTTTTAGGTTAAAAAAAAACATCCATATTAGCTTTTTAAAAAAATATTTAAACATTTTAAAATAAATTTTTCATAAATTAATTCTAGAAGTACTCGAGTTACATTTATATGACTGACAATGTAACTGATCTGTTAACAAATCTGGTAAAAAATCAAGCAGCTTCCATCACCTACAGTCCAAACACATGTAGTAGTTGTCTTTGGATATTTGCCCACAATATCCCCCCCCCCCTTTCTCCATAATTCACCTTGGGCCTGCAAATCACTGTAACTGGATCAGGTGATGATTCTTACATAACCTTTATGGGAACTGAACCCTAGCAAGACATTACCTAGGTAAAATGAGAAGCTTTCCAGGTGTTTTGTGCATCTGCATTTGTGCTTGTCATGTTCTCTCTTAAAGTTCAATCATCTATAAGAACTTCTCTCGCTCCCCTCAACACACAGGGGCAGACAGGTATATACACACACACACACACACACACACACACAGGCACACACACACACCTCCCAACCCTTTTACCTGCCTTTCTAACAGGAGCTTCCGGGTTCATGGAGAGAGGAGAGATCAGGGCACGTTAGTCATGTTTTGTCTGTGTGCTAATACAAAGTGTGAATGGATCTACACTAAGCGTTGACCCAAACTTTTCATTCTTTGGCTTAATCCTGAGTGTGGAATCCATGTTTGAAGTATCTGTGTTTAATATATGAGTCTTTGGGTAGTCCTTGACAGTTTACTTCCTGCGTCCTTCAACAACATAGGAATGTAGTACAATACCTGAGATGATAGCAAAAGAATCTTCTCAAATGTATGTTGTTGACTATTGGGAAAGGTTGTTGGAGAAATTTTTCCTCAAAGTATCAGAGCTTGTGATCACATGAGTAATAACTAGAGAAAAACAAACACAATGTGGTTAAAAAGAAAATAATATAATGAAATGCAGACAGCGTTTAAAGTAAATTATATTCTATATTGGAGAAATTACATTTTCCTTTCATCCACTTTCTTCTATTGCCAAAATAACATTCAAATGGATATGCAAACACGATTCTAAAAACCACCACAATTTTTTGACGTTTAAAGAAAACAAGCTGTTTTTCTATGACAGATTTCTATCCCTAGTCCTAAATGCATGTACATACAAGATTGTTTAAAAAGCATTCAGTTAATCTTCAGAGGTGCTGAAAGGCAGTGAGAGTGCATGTGTGTATGTGTGTTTAAGAGAGACAGTAAGAGACAGGGAGTATGTGTTAGATTATGTATTCTATCCAGCAACTTGTTTAAATATGAGATTACACTAGGCGAATTGAAAGGCATGTACTAGCACCAGTTGATGCATCCTCTGAGTGAGACACCACACTAGTGAGGGCTTGTGTAAAGAGGGCTGTCAAATAATCCTCACATCAGCAACCGGCATGAGCTCATAACAGTCATCACCCCCAAATGCTTTTATGGCTGTGGCCCAACACTAATAGACAAAAGCTATTAGAAAGATAGTAATAGGTTTCAAGATTTCATTCATTTACCAAGTAGGACCTCTTTGTTCATCACATGACCATTCATAGCTGTATATGCTGTGTATGTGTACAGTGTGTGTGTGTGTGTGTGTGTGTGTGTGTGTGTGTGTGTACATACATACATATATGAAATTAGGTAATTAAGCAACAACAATAACAACAATAAGAGTCAGCAGTTATTTTAATATACATAGGGTCAGGTGTTATGAAATTTTTCTTGCAAGAACAGTATTGTCAAGTGCAAAACCCAACCAAGCACCATGAAGAAACTGGTTCTCATGAAAATTACAACAGGAAAGCAAGACCAAAACTTACCTTTGCTTCAGAGAAGTTAATTTTGAGTTACCAGCCTCACAAATCAATTAACAACACCTCAGGTTAGAGTTTCATAAAAGCTTTACAGAGCATAAGTAGCAGACATATGTACAAATGTCACTGAATCAGATTAATCAATTTGTGGGACTATTACAGATTGTGGGATTATTTACAGATCTATGGGTAAATTTCCAAAAGTGACTACACAAATTAAAAGAAAGGTCCTCTCTCTCTCTCTCTCTCTCTCTGTCACACACACACACATACACACACCCACACACACACCCACACACACCCACACACCCACACACGCACAAACACAGATGCGCGTACACAGAGAGTACATACATACTTTCATGTTAAGTTGCATCTGATCTTCAATTCATCTCTGATGTACAGAAAAACTTAATATAACCAGGTCACATTTTTCCCTAATCAATTTTTATTTTATTTCATTTTTTTTAAACCAAAACATCAAACTGACCTTGATGTAACCCAAACCAGAGGAAGCATTTGGAAAATAATCCTTAGAAAGTATGTTCTGTAGCAAAATAATGTTTTCTAGCTTATGTATCAGGACTTTGTATACAGCAGCATTCTTTACAATCTCCAGACATCAATAGTGCTTGCTTGTTTAGATGATCAGTTGAAGCTGATACATTATCAGAGTTACCTGCATGAACAAGATTTTTTGGTTTCACGTTGGCAAGAAGCCCTGGTCTGCAAGAGGCGCCTACGTGCAGAACATACTTGTGCCGAGTGAACGAACAGTAGGGTAGGTCAGAGCTAAAAAGATAAAAGGCATTTCAATGGATTTTACCTGAATAGTTTGGCATCAGTGGTTACCATGTTCAAAATAAACATTCATGACCATATCGCTTCATGCACATTCTCTTTAGTGTGAGTAACAGGCTCAGTAGCAAATGGCGACAGAGAGTTATGATAACACGATTTACGCTTCACAGAACTGGGAGGTGATGTGGAGGTTGTTACACATCACTCCAACAATTTGTATATTATTCCCTGCAGAAGCTTCTATAAACCAGTCTTTGTTAACTTGTAATATAGTAAGATACACTAAATCATGGTCTGCTATCACAAGTTTTGATTTGCACAGATTTCTTATGGTGGATATGATCTGTAAATGTTGGATTATCATAAGAGATTTAAATAATGTACACTCTTAGGAAAGGGTTATTTGGTCGTCCCTCTTGGAGAACTTTTACATGTTCAATGTAGAGCCTTTACTTATATCAAAATTAAATCAAATAAATTAATTTACAAAATATGTCAGAAAAAAATTCCCTGTAATATTGGACTATCATTCACAAAAATTAGTGTGGACATAGCATTATGTATATATTTATAATTTTAAATATTGCCTGTAAACCAACGACATTAAGCCAATCTGCAGTAATTTAAAGTTCAAGTGAAGCTTGAATCTAAAAAAATGTTGCTTAGTGATTATCAATTAGAATGCATCAAAGTTCTGAAAATATTGAAAACTCACCACCATTAATTATGAGGAAAGGATTGCTTTAATCTGATACAAAAACCAGAAATATGAATTAAGGAAAATAATTAATAACACGATTGCGGCCGCTCATACTGAACACAGCACAGTTGTGCACATATTATTGATAATAAAAACTATTAACCAGCTCAATACATTTTGTGAAAGACGGTTTATGTCAAGTTAATCTTTGGTAAACAACTTGGTGTCATTATGGGGTTTCAGCACAGAATAGACAAAAGTAAGGAAATTAATACTGCATGTATCACCATTATATTATATTTAATTTATCGCTTGAATTGTAAACTTTATATGGCTTTTTGTGTACAGGTAAGACTAAATTTAATATTCTTTAATTGATTTAGTTAATTTGAATAGCATTTACAGTATAAAACTTACAGAATAAACTACATTTAAAAACCTAAATACTTAACATATCTTAATCAACCAGCCAGCTTAACAAGTTAACTTTAATTTTGCCACTGTTTATTGTCAATAACCTAAAATTAACCTTCTTTTATTGGGGTCCCCTTATATGTCTATAGTAGCAGTGGCAGAGTTTCATGTTACGGAAACTCAATCTCTGTTGAATGTGCTCCAAGTAAACACTCACACTCAGTGTAATACTGTATGGCAGAGGAGGTCTTTTCCTCAGTATGTCCTATGTAGTATGTAGGTTGGCAAGGCTGTACAAATCAGTTGAGGTTGGCATTGAGCCAATGTTTGACAATGCCTGGCACTGGCAGCTCCTTAAGTGTAATTGTTTTAGGGTGAGTAAATTATTATGTTTATTATATTTTTTATAAAACATAAGAAACTGTGTTGAAACTATCACAAGTATACGTCAACTCTATTTTCAACAACTGGCTAATTCTTAACATGCCTGATACTCCTGTAAGATAAACCTGAAGAGGACACCTTTCCGTGAGAATCCTTATCTAAGTAGGAAGCAAGAGCCAAAAATGTACTGTCATGAGTCTGCTGGCCAAAGCATTGCCTCTCTGATAGTCATCTTATTGTCAAGATATTGTGCATCACTCCTGATAAGCAATCTTCCACCTGCTTTTGCTTCACTCTAGATTCTCTCTCCTTCTCTTCTGTCTGTTTTTTGATCATCACCAAGTGGCATTACAACCAAAACAGCCATTAGCTCTGAGCCACATCTGAGACACAAGAAAGAGGTGGGGTGCCGGAAGGGGGTAGGGGGTTAGGTTGCTTTTCTTTTCTTAGCTTTTTTTTTTTTCTTTTTTCTTTTGAGGGGTCGGGGATGGGGGGAGGGGGTTGTTGGGTCATTGGTGATGCTTATAAAAAAGCTAGGAGGCTTCAAAAAGTGCTCACATTTCACTGATATGGTGATTTATTTATACGCAAGGAGCAAAGTCATTTGCGTGTAGAGAACAGGAGAGATGCACTGATTATGTCGTGACACCTTTCATCAGCACAATAAGGGAAAGCAATTGTTGTGTAATAGATCCATCCCAACTGCTCTGGAGCATAGAACAGCTCTGAGATGAGAGAAGAGTTTGGATGGGAGGACAGACACTCATCTGGTCACACTATAAGTCTCTATCCCATGAGGGCTATTATGATCCTGAGAGATAAGAGAATGCATCCTTATGCACAATACATGGATGAAGTAATAATGGACCAAATATTTTGCAGATAAAGCTGATTAAAACAAAGACAAATGTAAAGAGAAAATTAGTAGTGAATGTTCTGCCATTAAATAGCACCTTGTAAAACTTTAATTATATACAATTATATACTTTCTTTCCATTTAGGGTAAACAGAAATTCTTTATTTATACTGTTTTGTACACACTGCCCAGACAAAAAAACTTAACCACCTGGCTTTAATTAAGCAAATACTGTAGTTAAGAGCCTTCCATTGGATAATAACTGTAGTGATTAATATGGTTCAGCTAGCAAAAAGTTATTTAACCCTAACTGATGCAGTAAGTAGCTTTTCATTTTGTAAACAACCATGCCAAAAGATATCCTGTGGTTGTGGTAATGACAGATTTTACTCCATTTCAAAAAGATTTTACTCCATTTTAAAATTCTTAAATTATTGTCCTGCATCAGCTGCAGTCTTCCTTGTTGTGTGTGCACATTTCCTTACCACACTTTTCCCTTTAAGTCTCCTTTCCATGAATATGCTTCAATATCGTACTCTGCCAACATCTAGCTCAACAGCTAGGACCTTGTGTGGCTTAACCTCCTTGTGGAGGGTGTTGATAATTATCTTCTGAGCTAGACCAAGAGGTATACAGGTTTTAAACTGCATGAATATTAATTAACTTACACTCAAAATAAAATGTTTTCATATTTTGAGATATTTTATATATATGTACAGTATATATTTGATTTGCACTCAAATTAATAACTAATTAAAAAAATATATATATATATTCACTGTATATATTCACATAAACTTACATTTTATTCAGGCATTGATAAAATACAAGCCAACAAAACTAACCAGCATTAATGTGTTCTGGGATTTACTTTACCTCCAGAAAGTCTTCACCTCACCCATGAAAAACATCACAATGTTTACTAAACCCAAAATGAGGTTTATTGATCTGAAGGATGTAGGTAGAGTGGGAAGAGCCCTATCTTGTACATGTAAATTGTACATGACAGCAATGACAAACCAGCGCTTCTGACTCACACATGTGTTGGGAGTAAATGTAGTGCCCTGTTTCTTATTCATTTATTTTTATTAATTTATATTAATCTGAGTGATTGCTTTTGTGAGTTTTGCTATGCTTTGTTGCTACGGATCTGTGGATTTCCTTTATACTGTATTTTAGACCTACACAGAGAGAGAGAGAGAGAGTATACATCTGGATATGCACATAAAAAACAAGTTTCACAAATCAGCCATCACCATACACAGACCCAACCTGCCTTACACTACTTATACTTTACGATCCAGTCCTGGGAGACAATGGGAAGTAAGTCTGTAGACATACAGTAGGAAGTCTACCAACAACATGCCAGATGCCAATACCTGGTACTTTGGCATTATTTATGTGGTGGCACCAGAGCAGAGGGCATGATTGGAACAGAGGACAAATGGATACACCAGTAGGTAATACTGGATCACTCCAACACTCCAAAGTGTAGTGCTCACACCATTCTATCAAAAGCCATAAGGCTCTGTTTCAACCATTGTATTACATCTGTACCTCCCTTTTTGGTGAAATGAGTCAATAGGCAATTGAGGTCCAAATAATTAGAAAACAAATAATATAATAATATACTGCCTAACTCTAAAACTAACTCTCCTCATTTTTGGTCTTAGCTATGAAACGGCTACCATTATCAGTCTGTTGTGGCCAGTTTAATTCTTTACGCTGTGGTTTGTCCTATGGTGGGGGTCAAATAGAGGACACTTGAAAAAAGCAAACCATAAAAAACTATGGCTCTCACCCACTCTGTGCTTTTTTAACAAAACAAAAGAGCACATTCAGTCGCTGATGTTGGTTTGTTACTGATAAGGAATGAATTTGCCACTGTATATATTTGTTTATTTTAGCCGAGCTGCTGAACAATCTTATGCGTATTATATTATTGTATCCTTTTTTATGGTTTTGTCCCACCCTTGTATTTTTAGACTGTGCTTTTGTCTGAGCTACTGCAGAACTGCAATTTCTTGGGATTTATACAAAATAAATATTTAATTCATCTTATGTTATCTTATAAAGACATCGTATATACTGTACCTTCTGTAACAACAGGTTGGGTGTTGGCTCACATATGAGTATGATGGTCAGGTTTCCACAAACTTTGGCCATTTAGTGTGTGTTGTCTATGAACTTTGTATAAATTTTTCATCTTCCATACAAATTTTTTTCATCTTCCGTTTCAATCAACATACAAAAAATAAACTTTATATATGACTCTATTTGCCCAGACACAAGCAACACTTATGGTTATATATAGTAACACATGGTATAACTATAACCTATTCTTATTCCTGTTAATGGTCTGATCCGACAAATAAAAAAACCTAATTGCTAAAATTATAAAGAGAAAAAAAAACATACACTTCACTAATCACTAATCACATGATACACCAATAATTGTCTAATGTGAAGCTGACTATGCTCTGTTTGTCTGGCTGGGGATTCACAAAGTTACCATTCTGCTGTTCTCCTGAGAGATAGCTGATTGCCACAGATGAGGGCCCTCCAGGCCTTTGATGAGTCCGCTGTGATTTTAAGCCTGACTGTATGATAAGCATTTCAAATGATAATTTTTGCTTTCTGCTCTGATGAAAGTAGACTGCAAACTTGGCCCATACAGAGACATCAAATATAGAGCCAGATCACTATGTATGGTTTGATCCCAAAAAATACAGAGTCAGTGCTTTCATTCTCATCACTATCAATTGAATGTGTATTATGTTGGAAAAGAATTTTGACTAATTTTTTTATTTACCAGGATTTTAGTGAAAGGTATATACTGTATACATTTTGAAACAAGGATAAATTAATTTTTGGGATTTGACCTTTGTGCACCATAGCATTGAATTTTCAATTTAGAGATTTAGAGACTGAAGTCAAGACTTTCAACTTTAATGTAAGGGGTTTTTACAAAACTGTGGCCTGAGCCATTCAGGAATTACAGCCATTTTCATACACACATTTTTGGGGCTCATAAATAAAAGAACAAACTAACTAAATACAAACATAATTACTGGCCTTAATACTTAAAATTAATTTTAAGTCAACAACTGCTTGCAGAAGCTGTGGACATGATGCTTCAGATGTTTTGCTAGACCTTTACTGCAGCTGCCTTCCACTGCCTTCATATCTTGTCTTCAGTAAGTAAAATGCATGCTCTATTGGGTTGAGATCAGGCTATCGACTTGGCCAGTTAAGATATCCAATTTCTTTGGCTTGAGAAACTTTTTTATTTTTGCAGCATTTTGTTGAATCTGAACCGAGAGTATATCTCTATTTTTATCAGCAGTCAGGTCATCAATAAACACCAATGGCCCAGTTCTACTGACAGTCATACATGCTTATGTCATAACAGTGCCTCCACCATGTTTGACAAATGATGTGGTATGCTTTGGATCATGAGCAATTCCTTCCTTCTTTCATACTTTTCATTCTGCTACAAGTTAATTTTGGTTTAAGCAGTACAAAGAATCTGCTTTGTAGTGGGCTAATCCTGTTTCCTAGCGAAGTCTAATGTGGACTTTTTGTATTTGTCACGTACAAACCGGGATGATCAGAAGATTAGCACAGCTAGCGGTTAGCCCTTTGTAGCGTGGATGGTAAACCCA